>JAVUPR010000301.1:5485000-6085000 GCA_036785695.1 Gentiana straminea
TGAAAATTGATCTGAGTGCGATGATAATTTTCATGTATGACAGCCTTCCAGGGCATATCAGAAAAGTGATTCCTGCAAGGTGTGTCATGCCTATGCAAGTTGTCATACGCTTTTCATTCAGAAGCTTGTAAAAGGCTATAAGAAGTATTCTGAGAAAAAGCTAGCGGTGTTGAGCACGAAGTGTCCCTTTCAAGAGAATGGGTATGTTTGATAATTTATATTTATGCAATATATATAGAGATTATTAAGGTTTTCGATTTTGTGACTAACTTATTATCTTGTAATTGTTGTAATTTGGTAGGACTGTGTGCGCCATGTTCATTCTTAAATACGTGGAGTTCATGCTGGGAAGAGTGAATATATCATTGATTGGGAAGGAGCATATTCCAGATTGGAGAAAGAAGTTGGTTGCGGAATTGCTTTCATGGGAATTTCAGCCATAGATGTTAACCGTCTATGAGAGTTTTGGTTATGAAAACCATAAACTAATATGTCATTATAAACAATTTAAATTGTTTTTTAAGAAGAACAGTTTGAAGGATAAGTAAAATGTGTAATTGTTCTTTTGAATAAGGGTGTTTGGAAAGAGAACCATGGTGTTTGAAAAATGTGTAATTATTATTATGTACTGTAGTTGTAATTGCAATTCTCTCTTATGTTGTGAACTATGGTTTGATTCATTAGTTTCTTATAACAGTATTCGTTAGAATATGTTTCCGTTGAAATAAAGAAGTAATTCTCTCCATGTCGAGAACTAGTGGTTGATTCATTAGTTTGCTTATAACATCATTAGGGTCGTTAGAATATTTTCCCCTTGAAATAAAGAAGATAATAAGGGAATATGATGATTTGTCATTGACCCTTAACATAATGGATTCATTTCTTAAATTTAACTTTAGACAGTTTCAAGATTGTTTCGACACAAGTTTGATTTAATGTTACACAAGTTCAAGATTGTTTCGGTCAATGAGACATGTTTGAGATTGTTGCGGGTAAGAACTTGAATTAAACTATTAAGAAATGATAAAATAGGCCTATAAATAGTAGTATATCGAAGAGATATGAATGTGAAGGGTCTCATGGTAGTGTAAATCGAAGAGATACAGATACGAATTTAAAGGGTCTCATGGTAGGGTAAATCGAAGAGACGCCACCACCTTTAAAAAAAGATAAAATTGGCCTATAAATAGTAGTATAACCACAGGTGTACAATTCATATTTATTACAAATAAAAACAGAAAAGTAAAAGAAGAAAATGGACAAGCATACTAAAGAGATCGCAGATTTAAGAAACTAGGTTGAAGAATTGGAAAGAAAATTGGACGCTCGAAAACATGAATGCCATTATGAAATTGATCGATTGAAAATATGGATGACACATGAGTCGGATTCCATGTATATTGAAGTGGCGTATATCAATGACAAAATCAAATCAGTCAAAAAGAAAATCAACAATCTGGTACGACGTGCAATGATGCTTACAAAATTGCAGTGCGATGTGCATCTGCATTCGTGCACTATCGCATGATGCCATGGCCGGGGAACAATAATGTTTCTTTGGCCCCAATTGGAGAGTTGGGGTTCGACCACAAACTCTCCCAATAAGAGAGCATGTTATAGAGTTCTCGGACCATAGCATGTGATCAATTCCCACCCCCCATCCAAACCCCACTTTATCTACAAAATTGTATTTTCTTTAATAATATTATGTTGTAAAATTTTGTTATGAACTTGAAATTATTTATAATATTATCAGTCCGTTTTGATTGCTTGTTTGAATGATATTATGTACGTAGTTATAAATGATGATTTGTTATTGACCCATAACATAATGAATTCATTTCTTAATTTTTACTTTTGATTTGTTCAAACTCTCCCAAAAAAAGAGTTTGTTACCGAGTTTCTGCACCATGGCTTGTGACCAAATTCCAAACCCCACTTTTTATTTATGAATTTGTACTTTGTTTAAGATTATAGTTTATGTAATAACTTTTTCTTATGAAATCATTTATAATACTATCTTTTTATGTGTTTTATTGTTTGTTTGAATGATATCATGGACATAGTTTCTTTTGTTTTTTGAAACGTATAGATGTAGTTTCTTATACATCAATTGTTGCATGCATGCAAATAAATTAGGGTATTAAGGTTTGCAATTAATAAAATAGTAGAATAAGAAAGGAGGGGATTTGGATGAATAAAGAAGAAGAACCTTTATGTTTCTGCAATTAATAAAAAGTACAATAAAAGATGGGGGTTTGCAAATGAAAAGTACAATTAATAAAAGAATATTGATGTACCAATAATGGTACAATTTCACAGACATTGCTTAAAGTAAACTCGTAAAATGACCCCCGGAATCTTTTTGGCTTTTCTAGGTCATTGCTTTTCCAGTCATGGCTTAAATTCCTAAAATGACCATGTGCTACCAAGCCCCTTAAAAAATGCCTCTTAAAATAGCTTGTGTGAATCATTTTTAAAAAAAAGACTCGTATATAACATTTTTCAATCTAAAGAGTGGAAACAAGTCACTTGTAAACCTTAAACAAAGCAACAATACCAAGACCCTATTGAAGAGAATGGCGAGAATTTTATGGCACATGACCAAACTAAACTCGAATCTACATCTACTGGGGGAGGTGGAGTCTTGTGTGATGGTTGAATATGTGCATAGGGTGAAGGACTGCACAATAGCCATAGACTTGAAGGAGATGATTCAGATGTGGAATATGAGTCTATCATCAGTAGGACCGAAGGATCCCAAGTTGGAATTCCTGGAAGCAATTATTCATAGTAATTTTTCTTCTTTTGAGAACATCCCCTCTCCTCACACTGGTATCATTAAGATCCTCATTTTGAATTGCAGAGGTGCTGGCTCCAAAGAATTTAGAAGGCACATCAAAGAGTTTCTTGTGAAACAGAAACTTGATGTGGCAATCCTTCTTGAAACCGTCCAGGCGAAGAAAGCCTTTAAAGTCATTGTTAAGATTGGTTTTACATGTTCCATACAGTATCCTCCTCCTATTGGAAGATCTGGAAGTATTTGTGTCATTTGGAATTCAGATTTGCTCGATATTAACTGTATTGAAGCCCACCCAAATAGAATTCATGATGTCATCTCTAAGAATAATCTTTGTAGGATTGATAACTTCAACTTCAATGTCAGCAATAGTAACTTGATAGATTTGGGCTACTCTGGACCTGCCTTTACTTGGAGCAACCATGCAACCGCAGACTGGAGACTCTTGTATCGTCAGCATGTAGGGACTCATCTCCCTAAAGTCCATTCTTAGTATTAAAAAATCATCTTTTAAATTTGATTTTAACACATGTACAATGTTGTTATGACTATTGGATGTTCTAATTAATGTATTCTTGTTGTGAAGCGCCTCATTGGATTGCTTTGGAACCTCCTGCTAAGGGTTGGATTAAGTTCAACACTTATGCCAGCTGAATGGATATTGATGAGAATGGTAGAGGCATGGTGGCTATTGGTGGGGTCTTCATAGACGGTAATGGAAGATTGTATAGAGGATTCGAGGGATTTATGGGAAGAAACTCCATCCTTCAAGAGGAATTGCTGGCTATCAAAGAAGCTTTGTGGATTGCTAAGGACCTATGGTGTCTCCCAGGTTATTGTGGAATCTGACTCTGTCTCTGTTGTAATGGCTATTAACGGTGGATCTAGGAATGATGACGGCAGACTGCTTGTTGATCATATCCTTGCCTTAAAGAATTCTGGCATAAATGCTAAGGTGTGTTATTCAAATAGAAGGCAGGATGATGGAATAATAGCCAAAGGTTAGTATCATCAACATTTAGATTTCTGGTTGTGCATGTAATTGTACTTCATTTCTTACTTAGGTTCATTTTGGAACTGATTATCAAGTTTAAACCCTATAATCAAGTTTAAAACAAAACAATATAACTGGACACGAAGTTAAAGTTGGGAGAAAATTTGATTTTGATAGATATATTAAGATAATTAAAGAATAATCACGATAGAATAAAATAAAACCATACTCGTTAATTAGTGCTAAGGTTTAACATTAAAATACTCACGATATAATAAGGTAGTTGATTGAGTTGTGATATTATTGACGGATTAATTATTATAGGAAAGGTTCTCAAAGTGAATTTGTTTTGTTTTTCTAAAATGAAAGGTGGAATTTGATTTAGAAAATGTGAATACAAGACTTTGATTCGTTTGAACTACCAAAGTCACGAAGGTTTACGAAGCGTTGGAATTGTTTAAACTACAAAGTCAGTTTTTGAAAAGTGAAACGCCGCATCCATTTAATTGCTTGCAACGCTAAAATTAACCTAGGGTTAACCTAGGCTATATATATTATGGGATGATGTTGAGATAAATACCTTATATCTCTAAATCAGGAAGCACATCAAAGAAAAAAAATGGCAATGGAAAGATTCGAATTCATGAAAATGCTGGAGGAAGAAAGGCAACATATGAGAATCATATTCAATCAAGAACTGGAGGAAGAGATGAAGCGGTTAAGGAAGGAATTTATGCACCAACTGGAGGAGCAAAAGCAAGACATGATGGTACAGAGATGGGAACTACTTCATGAAACCGTGAACATCAACTTGAAGGTGGTTGAGGAGGTTGACTCAAGAGACCGTGAGGTGGAAAATCTGAAAGAGACGATGCAGACCTACAAGAGGAAGATCAATCAAGTTGTCTAGGTTTGCAACGAGACGATGGGGAAAAGGATTGCACATCTGCCACATTATATGTGATTTCTGAAAAACTTTGTTGTTGTTATGTCAGTTTGTTTAATTTTAATTTTACTATGTCTGTTTGCAGAAACTTTGGTTTTAATTTGTTTTAAAATTTTATGTTTGTATAATTTATTTTCATGTCCTGAAACTACTGCTTTTATTTTTATGTTCGTGTTTATTGTATAATATATTTATCTGAATTATTTATGTTCTTTGGAAATTGCCTGAGTTTGCTTTTGGTTCTAATGTCCTCCTAGTCTAATTTGGTTTGTTATGCTTTTTCTTTGGGGTTGGTTCTGGTTTGTATATGTTACACAAGTTTAAGCCTGTGTCAATTTGAATCGTATGTTGTTATTTTAACAGACTTGGAAATGAGCAGACTTGAATCATATGTAGTTTATAAGAAAATAAAATGATTTGTATTTCTTATGTGAGTTGAATGAAAAAATTAATTAGTGTCTGATATAAAAGAAAGAAAAAAGATTATATTAATTAATGGGGTGAACTAATGTAATTATAGGATTTTTATATTTTATAAATTATAATAATAAAGAATATAAGGAAGAAAAAAACAACAAAAGAGGATTGCATGAAAAAAACTACTCTGCATGTTAAACAATAAGGAATCCTTCCAAAAGAGAAAGAAATAAAAGAGAGAATATAACGTCCCATCACATGCATAGAAGGCGTGAAAAAAGTAGAAAGAGGACAAAACATGACAGAATCAGTGGCAGAGGGCCATTGTTGACCGGGGATCGTCCATTCCTCCTTCATTTCCATTCATTTCATTTTGTTTTTAAGCGAGTAGATAGTAGTACCGTTTTCTGAGACGAGTAACGATAGAGGGACAACCGATGTGTCACGACGAGTGACATAACGGTTATTTTCACTATTGATCTTTTTAGATTTATGACATACAATAAGTCTGTTTATGGTGTCTTACGTGAGTATGTCACACAATAAGTCCGTTTATGGTGTCTTACGTGAGTATGTCACACAATAAGTCCGTTTATGGTGTCCTACGTGAGTATGTCACTCAATAAGTCCGTTTATGGTGTCTTACGTGAGTATGTCACACAATAAGTCTGTTTATGGTGTCTTACATGAGTATGTCACACAATAAGTCCGTTTATGGTTTCTTACATGAGTATGTCACTCAATAAGTCTGTTTAGGGTGTCTTACATGAGTATGTCACTGAATAAGTCCGTTTAGGGTGTCTTATGTGAGAATGTCACACCATAAGTCTGGTTAGGGTGTCTTATGTGAGTATGTCACACCATAAGTAGTCCTAATGGAATCAGAAGTCCGGTTATGGTGTCTTATGTGAGTATGTCACTCAATAAGTCCGTTTATGGTGTCTTACGTGATTATGTCACAAAATAAGTCCGTTTAGGGTGTCTTACATGAGTATCTCACACAATAAGTCCGTTTATGGTGTCTTAAGCAAGTATGTCACACAATAAGTCCGTTTAGGGTGTCTTACGTGAGTATGTCACTCAATAAGTCCGTTTTGGGTGTCTTACGTGAGTATGTCACACCACAAGTCCGTTTAGGGTGTCTTATATGAGTATGTCACACCATAAGTAGTCTTAATGTAATCAGAAGTCCGGTTATGGTGCCTTACATGAGTATGCCACTCAATAAGTCCGTTTAGGGCGTCTTACGTGAGTATGTCACTCAATAAGTCCGTTTAGGGAGTCTTATGTGAGTATGTCACACCATAAGTCCGTTTAGGGTGTCTTACGTGAGAATGTCACACCATAAGTAGTCCTAATGGAATCAGAAGTCCGGTTATGGTGTCTTACGTGAGTATGTCACTCAATAAGTCCATTTATGGTGTCTTACGTGAGTATGTCACACAATAAGTCCGTTTATGGTGTCTTACGTGAGTATATCACACAATAAGTCCGTTTATGGTGTCTTACCCGAGAATGTCACTCAATAAGTCCGTTTAGGGTGTCTTACGTGAATATGTCACTCAATAAGTCCGTTTAGGTGTCTTACGTGAGTATGTCACACCATAAGTAGTCCTAATGGAATCAGAAGTCCGGTTATGGTGTCTTACGTGAGTATGTCACTCAATAAGTCCGTTTAGGGTTTCTTACGTGAGTATATCACACAATAAGTCCGTTTATGGTGTCTTATGTGAGTATGTCAAACAATAAGTCCGTTTATGGTGTCTTAAGTGAGTATGTCACTCAATAAGTCCGTTTAGGGTGTCTTACGTGAGTATGCCACTCAATAAGTCCGTTTAAGGTGTCTTACGTGAGTATGTCACACCATAAGTCCGTTTAGGTTGTCTTACGTGAGTATGTCAGACCATAAGTAGTCATAATGGAATCAGAAGTCCTGTTATGGTGTCTTACGTGAGTATGTCACTCAATCCGTTTATGGTGTCTTACGTGAGTATGTCACACAATAAGTAGTCCTAATGGAATCAGAAGTCCGTTTATGGTGTCTTACGTGAGTATGTCACACATAAGTAGTCCTAGATGAGTCGGAAGTACGTTTATGGTATCTAACGTGGATATATCACACGTAAGTGTTCGTAAAAGAGTCGAAAGTACGTTTATGGTATCATAAGTGAGTATGTCACACGTTAGTAGTTCTAAATGACTCGGAAGTACGTTTATGGTATCTAACGTGAGTATGTCAAATGATAAGTACTCCTAATTGAATCGGAAGTCCGTTTATGGTGTCTTACGTGAGTATGTCACACAATAAGTCCGTTTATGGTGTCTTACGTGAGTATGTCACACGATAAGTCCATTTATGGTGTCTTACGTGAGTATATGTCACACGATATGTAGTCCTAATAGAATCGAAAGTCCGTTTAATTTTGTTTTAATTATTATTATTTAGTAGTAAGAAGATGTATTAACTACTTTTTTTAATAATCAAATGATGTAACTTGAATAAAATTTTTTTATTTTGTATTTTTTTTAATTATGTGATCGAAACCCTACTCTCCCCCTCCATCATCATCAATTCCCGCCCTTAAGCTGCTCCCATCTCAATTGTTGCAACCAAAATTTTTTGCTTTCCCGCTAAGAATCGCCCAAAATTTTAAAATTTTAAAATTCCCTTATTTGATTTGATTCGAATTCTTCACCCACAACTAACCCCTCTAACCTAACCCAAGTACACCCCACCCCTTTCATTGATGTGTTTCCCTCTTTTGTTCTTCCCACTATTCAACCTTCAAAATCTCCATTAAAGAAACCAAACAGAGCTAATTTTGGTGAGTTACTCTGCTCTTTTGTTTTACCTTTTCTTCTAGGGGCTTTCCGAGGTAACTCTTTTGTTTTTCCAGAATGTTGTTACATTTTTTTGTATTTGAGATAATTTCTAACATATTTGTGTGAATTAACAGATCATCAATGCCTTAACAGAGCTAATTTTGGTGAGTTACTCTGATCTTTTGTTTTAGCTTTTCTTTCAGGGGCTTTCCGAGGCAACTCTTTTGTTTTTCCAGAATTTTGTTACATTTTTGTGAATTTGAGCTAATTTCTATCATACTGGGGTGAATTAACCGAGACATCAATTACTTAACAGAGCTAATTTTAGTGAGTTACTATGCTCTTATGAATTATGTTGTTTTTCCAGAATTTTGTTACATTTTTGTGAATTTGAGCTAATTTCTAACATATTTGGGTGAATTACCCGAGACATCAATTACTTAACAGAGCTAATTTTGGTGAGGTACTATGCTCTTGTGAATTATGTTGTTCTTCCAGAATTTTGTTACATTTTTGTGAATTTGAGCTAATTTCTAACATATTGGGGTGAATTAACCGAGACATCAATTACTTAACAGAGTTAATTTTGGTGAGTTACTATGCTCTTATGAATTATGTTGTTTTGAAACGAAGAAGCAGTCAAATTCACTCATAGATTGCACTCTTGTGAATCGGGAGTACTTGTTAGAGGCGTTTAGTTATTTATTTGAGATATAGACAGACCAATTAATACACAATTATGCACAATGTTTTTTCCCTTTTCATAGTGACTGCAATCTCTGAAACGAACCTGAAGCAAAATATGAAGGGTACTTCTCCGATTTCCAGTTCTTCTAGCAAGGTAAATGAATCTGGGACATTTCATGAGCATACATTGTTATGTAAATATGGCGTTCCTGCAAAATTGGTGACTTCAGGAACACATGCTAACCTAAGGAGACTGTTCTACGGTTGTCCTTATTGGCCGGTATGACTAATTATTTTGGTTATACTTTCCATTTCTTTCAAGGGATAATGTGTCTGTATAATAATTGGAATTTCTTATTTTGCAGGATGATGAAGTCAAATGTGACTATTTCATATGGCAAGACAAGGTGTCTGCATCTACTGGGCCATATGGAAAAGTGTCTTCGTCTACTGGGCCATATGGCAAGGTGTCTTCATCTACTGGGCCACATGAAGATGTTACATATGTGAACTTGATGAAGAAAACAGATAAACTTGAATACACAATCGGTGTCCTTCAAAATGATATTGAAATGATAAAGTGCATGCGAGACAATGTTTTAAAAAAATTGAACAAGTTGAGATCAACGTCACTGAGTTATTGAGAGGTCGCAATTCAGATTCCATGGTTCAAATGTTACTCCATGATAGAGAAAGGATTGCTCGCCTGGAGACATTACTTGAGAAGACCAGGCTAGGGAACAATTCATCTCAAAAGAAGCTTGTATTATTTACTATTACTTGTCTAACCTTTTATTTCGTATTTCATCTTACGAAATAAAAACTTAAGTTCTTGGAATTCTGTATTTCTCTGTATATTTCTGTACATTTCATTTGGTTTTCTTATCTAATGGTTATTTGAAGGATTTGAGTGGTAATCACATTAAACAAAAAGGAGAACAACCAACACATCAATGTTTTACAAGCTTAAACCTATTTCCTGGGGCTACACAAGCTTAAACATGTTTCCAGGGCCGACACAAGTTTAAACCTGTTTCTAGAGTGAATGTTTTACAGAACCCTTAATGGACGCAAAACACCACATTCGTGACACTCGAACAACTTCCCTTCACATTAAACAAATGAGAACAACCAACACATCAATTTGCCATCATTCAAAATTCAACATCATCTACATCTTCTAGATTTAAACATCAACCAATCAACCAAAGGAGAACAACAAACACATAGAATTTGCCATTATTCAAAATACAATAACAAACAAACACATCAACACATCACTTTCCATTATTCAAAATACAACATAAGTTACATCTTCGAAGCTTACACATCAACCAATCATCCTTAATGTTTAAATAGCCAAAAAATGTAAACGTCTCATCCTCTTCATCAACATTAATACTTAAACAGCCACAATATGTATCACAACGCCTTCCTATAACATTGTCAAAGAAAAATGGTAACAAGCTTAATGCAATGTAACATGATTGAATAAAAAAAGAACTCTAAATATTAATACATACAATACCTTATCATTCCAAAGTAGGAGTATCGTTGGTGAGCATTTCTCCACCAATTAAACTCTTACAAGTGGAAGCGTAATGACCATTCACACCGCATTTTCCACAAACATACTTTGTTTTTCTGTCCCCCGCTGAGCGTTTCCTCTTTTTTGATGGCCGTCCACTTTGTCTATTTGGCACCTTCGGTGGCAAAACCACATTGTTAAGCACATCATCGGGATACACACATTCATCTTCATTTTGAAGTGGATACACACATTTGGAATAAGCTAGCCTCCAACAACTGACGCTATAATACTATGTGCAATAATTGGAGGCTTGGTTCCCTGTGTACTTCAACACAGCAGCTGCATGCTCGCATGGATACATATCCATCTAGAATATTTTACATGTACAAGTCTTCAAATCCCACTCAACGATATTAGAAATAACAGCATCCTTGTCATGAACATCATACTTATCTGAGGAAAGTGTATTAACTGAAAATCATTTGGCTGACTCGAAGCTTTTGTTCACTTCGATTTCAATTTTGGGAGTACGAGCAACTTGGCAATTTGTAGATGATTCATTTCTTTTAACAAACCAATCATGTAACATCTCCCGGGTATGTTCAATCAACCCAACAATTGAAAATTCTCGTGCACGCTTTAGCCTAGCATTCACAGACTCGGCATGGTTTGTGGTCATTATGTTGTAACGATATCCCTCAAATTTAGCTCTAGCCCACATAGGGAATTCTGCTTCTTTCAAATATTCGTTAGCTTTCGGACATTTACTACATAAAGTGTCGAAATGCCACTTGAATTCTGCTTCTGTATAGGCCTCTACAGCTTTCTTAAAGAGCTTTCCCACACCACGTCTCGGATATTTCATCCTCAAATTCTTTTTCATGTGATACATGCAATTCCCATGGTGCGCATTCTTAAACACCGCCTTGAAAGATGTTTTAATACTATCGGCACGATCAGAAAGTATCACAAGATCATTCGTGTCCCCAATGATGGGTTTCAGCTTATCAAAAAACCATGTCCAAGACTCTATACTCTCAGAGGCAACAACACCCCAAGCAAGTGGAAATATTTGATGATTTGCATCTTGACATGTTGCCACAAGTAAGGTCCCTTTATAACGCGTTTTCAAATGCGTGCCATCCACAGAAATGACTTTCCGCATAGCCAAATAAAAACCCTCAATACTTTGACCAAGTGCCATGAAAAAGTATTTGAAAACATTCCCATCACTTTTTTCAATATGATATACAGTGTCCGGGTTTCTAGCCTTCAGCCTATAACAATATTTGGGTAATTCTCCCCAACTTTTGTTTGGATTACCCCTTATCAATCCTTCTGCATCACCCTTAGCCCTATACGCCTTGCAATAAGTTACATCATATCCAAATTCTTGCTGGAAATCATGCATCAAGTCCTTTGGTGCGTTAATACGATTGGCATCTTTAAACCTTCTGGAAAAGTATGTGCCAATTAGCTTGTGCGTAGCATGTCTATGGTCTTTTCGAGGAGCAATAGGTGGGCAGCTATGCTTATTTGCATACATTACCACTACAAATCGCTCAGAAGATGCTTGAAGTTTTGTGGCTCGCAAATGCCATTTGCATCCGGTGGATTCACATAAAACTGAACAAACGCTTTTGTTGGAAGTTTGCGTTTTGAATTCGAACTTGTACTTTGTAGCCAACTTCGCAAGTTTGAATACCAAAAAACTTTTGCATTTAAACGGATCATTCACACGAAAGTCTTCATGTTCGGGAATGCACACTAAAGTATCACCTACAGTACGGCTACAACGAAAGTCTTCATGTTCAATTCTTTGCACATTAACTACAGTTGAGGTGCGTTCAAGGGATCAACAATCTCGTTTCTCACAACAAAGCCATCAAGATTCTCATTTGACATATTATCAGCCCTGCTCATGCTAATTCTGTGATATGATTCTTCTAAATAAACATCTTTACCCAAATTCACCAATAAGGAGTCTTTAAGTTGCTCATTAAAGTCCATGTTGTCACCCCCCGTGTTCAAATGAGAATCTTCGACACATGTCTCTATGCTTTCTATTCGTACATCCAACATCTCTTCCATGACATTCCTAACAACATCCACATCTATCCCTTCATTAACATTCTTTTCAACACATGTCTCTATGCTTTCTATTCTTACATCCAACATCTCTTCCATGGTATTCCCAACAACATCCACATCTATATCTTCATTAACATTATTTTCAACACATGTCTCCATGCTTTCTCTTCTTACATCCAACATCTCTTTCATCCCATTTGCCAAAGCATCAACATCTGTCTCTTCATCTCTTTCAACACATGTTTCTTGATTTTCCGACACATTTACTACTTCACATGTTTCTTGACTTTCAAAAACATCGGTACACTTTTCCTTTTCTTTCAAACATATTAATAAAGCATCTTGTTTTAAATTACAAATAGATATAAACCGATTCACAAGCTTATCGCAATCAAGCACCATCAGTCTAGCTTTACTAATGGGGACCATATATTTCATCTCAAACTCATAGTTAGTTGTATCGATTTCCAACTAATTTTTCACCATGTCATACAATTCTTCAAATGTAATGTTTTTTTTGACACTCAAAATCGTCGAGACTTCTTCAGATTCACACCCTACATACTTCCAAGACCATAGACCATTGACGTCTTTTTCAATCTCCACAGGGTAAAATATAAAAATACAAGCTTTATCTTCCATCACGCTTCACCGAGATCCTGTTTTTATTCAATACAATAATTACAAACCAATATACACTTAGACAAAATCCATAACGCTTGAATGTTTGAATGTAGCATTGCATTCAATTTATTTTAAATCACAAATCAATTTCAATTCCGTTCAAATAGCCATTAACAAGTTTAAACTTGTGTCACATTATATTCAATCCACCTTGAAATGCAGCTAGAAGTTCACATAGCCATTAACAAGTTTAAACTTGTATCACACTATAATCAATATTTTAAGATTAATACGATTACTATTCACCTAAAAATGCAGTTAAAAAATATAACCAAATAGATAGATATAGATATAGATAGTCATACCGGGTAATAACTGCACAAATCACCAATTCAACATTTAACCAATTCAATTCAAATCAAATAGCCATTTTCAATAGGGGTCGCCCCCATTTTCAATTCAATTCAGAGTTAAACACACGGTTTAAGCTACTCCCGCAAGGGTAAGTAAACTAACAAACTCAATTTGCCTAAATCATTCAACACCACATACACACCTTCCTAATCTCCAAAATCATATACACCACAAACTCAATCATTTATATGCAATTCAATGGTATTAGCTTAATTTACATTTGCATACCGATATGGAGAGCCAAAAAACCCTTTCGATTACCACCCAGCTCGGCTCGGAGAATGATTGACGGAGAAGAAGAAAAGAGAGGGATGTTCCGGAGAGGTCAATGACCGGACACCGAGAGAGAGACGGAGCAGAGTAATTGGGTTTGCGGAGAGATGGACAGAGCAGAGTAATTGGCTTTGCAAAGGAGGAATAGTCCGTTTGATCGGATTTTGGCGCGATATAAAAGGGCTTTATCGGATTTGGCGCGTAAATTAGGGTGGGTTATTTTTCCCGCCCAAATTTAGGGGGTGGGATTGGGGGTCATGTTAAGAAATAATTAACAAGATTTTTAATAAGGGTTAATTACATTTTTAGGGTTAAGTAAATCACCCCAAATCAAGAAGGGTAAGGGCATTATTGGGTTTTCACTCAACTTGTGTAGTCCAAACTTATTCATGGTATGAATTATGTGATAAGCTTATTCTTGCAACAATTTGTGTTGACATACTCATATAACTAAATGCCCAATTAAAAAATATACGATGACTTGTGTTTTTGAGAAAAGTAGTATTTTATTTTATTTTATTTTTTTTATTACAAAGGTAGTATAATGCAGGAATCAATATGGCTAGTTTATTTAGAACAAACATATTCATAAAAATAAAAAATAAAAAAAATAAAAACCACACTCCAGTATTTTACTACAACCAAGTAGTATTATTCTCTGTGAAGTTAAAATTTGCACACATGGTGTTATGCACCAAAACAGAAGAGGTAAATCCTAGACGATTCTTCTCCACATCAAACTGCAGCAGATTATCCACCATCTGATGTCCTCCTATAACAATCAATGGTCTCAATTTCATCCCTCCATTTATAAAACCCAAACACCATAGATCCAGCCCATCACGAGATATCCTGACCATTGAATTCGATCCCAAAATTTTCCACCACACGTCTTCACTCCGCATCACCAGGTCCACGACCGGTACATTCGGTCCCACATTCGTCTCCACAATATCTTCCACTTTGTAGCACACATCGAACGGCTTCACCGGTTGTGTTACTGTGAGGTTTAGCACAGCAGATTCGTTTACAAATGCCTCAACAAAATCCTGGTAAATGCTAGCGTGTATCATGGTGTATGGACTCAATGTATCGAGCCTGGCCCGACCAAGATTTGTAATCGCCCGGCTCAATTTAACCGGCTTATCGTTCACTCTTATGCCAGTAAAGCCAATAAAATACTGAGCAGACCGGCGAGTAGGGCTGCCGATTGGGGTTGAGAGGAGTGGGGTGTAATCCAGGAAATTTGACAAGTCAACCTGCGGCAAGAAGTAGTAGGGCCCACGGCTGCCGAAAAATGCCACGCCAGGTGCCGACGGTGAACCGGATAAGCATAGCACAAAAACGTGGGGGGAAAAAGGACCCGACGTCCGGCTAGCCTGAACAGAGAGCGAGAAGTTAGATCGGCCTAGAGCTGCAACACCGGCCGTACCTTTTGGACTGAAGCTCTTCTGTGAACACAAAAAGACGAACTCCGGGATGATGGCCAGGCGACCTGGGTTCCGACCATCAGTGGTAGGTAAGGCGAAAGAGTCAGCTATTGCTATATCCATCATGGTTTTGTTATTTCTTGGAAAGCTGTTAATGACGACGCAAGTATTGACGCTGGAACAGCCTCCAAGATCTGTAGAGGGAGAACATGAGTTGGAGCAGACATGTGGCCAGAGGAGAGAATTGCAGAGGGATGAAGAGCAAGGGATTGAATGGTAGTAATTAGTAGAGCAACCAGATTCAGCAACCCAGCTGAGAGGAGATGAAATGTCGAGCAGTAAATTAGTAGGCTGCTGAGTGGAATTAATATTCAGGTAAACTGAGATTGTAAAGAAGCGGTAGGACCTATCCTGTGTGACATGAGCTAGCAGTACAGCTGAAAAAGACGTGTGAACAAAGAGAGAAACAGCGAAGAAGAATATTACGATGAAGTTGAGGAGGGGGAACATTGGATAACAAAAGCTAAGGACGCTTGAGAGGGTTGCACTTGTTAAATGGAGAACTCAAGTGCTGCACGGTTAAGAGGTGGAGGGTGCGAAGTAGCATTGAATGACATGAGGTATTTGATCAGATTGAGGTATTTGATTTTTTTTATTTATTTTTTAAGTTTTGTGAATTCTAACCGACTCACTGCATCATAAATTATTAAAAATTTAATATAAATTCTATTTCGGTTTCAAAATATAAGTCATTTTAAGTATTTTTTCATACAAATTAAATAAGTTGTTGAATGTCATAAATTTGATGGTCAATGTCTAAAATGTTCATGAACTATCATTAATTCAATAGTTGTTAAATAATAAAAAGTGGTTAAATTAGTAATAAATTAGTGGTAAGATAAAATAAAGAGTAATAAAAGTTGTGCCAATCCAAAAATCGTCAAGATAAGCTTTAGGGTTCTTTCTCTTGATGATAACCTAAGGATGCTCTTTGAATATATAAAACTATGAAAGAAGAGGGGGATGTTTTGGGTGTTTTAGATCGCACTGACTTGATAGTGATCGTTCGCCTACGTATCCAATCGCCGGGATTGAAATCAAGTCTTTATAGTTCCTTAGGGATTGTTTATATAGAGGGGTTTGTGCCTAGAGTTATCGTGCGGCGTGTCTGTGATGGACACTGATTGGCTTGTTCCCTAAGGAAATGGATTATGATTAGTTAATCTCCTTGATTTTAGGAGATAATTATAGTATTCAAATATTTGTATTAAGTAATAAAGATTGAAGCCTTTACAACTTAAGATTCTTTCCATAGTTACCCGTGTGTTGTACATGTGGTAAATATGATTAAGGATTGACTCTGGCCGACTTAGACGACCAGGGCTAGACTGGTTGAAACCTTCTGTGCTTGAGCCGACCTGAAGAGGAGAGTAGCCGAGCTGGAATTAGCTCGGACATATGTAAGTAGAATGGTAGGTCTGAGAGGGACCTAACCCGACCGACATGATGGGTCATTGGTAGAATAGAGTACAAGTGTTGACCGACCTTCAGAGGTCGGGACTGAACCCGGATATATCCACGACTATTGGAAGCCGGTCCTGAGCAGTGGTCGATCTGGAAGGTGATGTGGCGAGTAGCCGGGCTATTCTAGTCCGGCCACTGGAACACCAAGCACCGTTTCTCTCCATACCTAATGTTGAGCTATAAAAGATGTGCCACCTAGGTAGGTTCAATTATGGGCATCGTCACAAGCCCCCCAAATCCAGCCGAGCTTTAGTTGGTCGGCTCGGATCTGCCTGTGCGGTGGCTCGACTCGGATGTTTAACTTGTAGGATTTGAATTCTCATTGCAAGGTGGAAAAGCTAGTTGTGATGTCATTACAGCTGGACCGGGAATCGAGCGTCGTTGCTCAAAAACTTAACTGAGGCCATTTTTTAGGTAAGTGGGGGGTTATAACCCCGTCAACAATCATTTCACAACTACGTGGGCTATTAAAATTACAAGATTTGCTGCCGATTGCTATTCTCCGCCTCTCCTTCTCCAAATTTATTATTCTTTCAACTAAGTATTTCTTGTATTTTCGCTTTGTAATTTGGCTTTCCTTTTCTTTAGATATAAGCCTTATCCTCGCCGGAAATCTAAATTCGATTTCTCCGAAATGGCTATTCCGGATAGTAGGGACGTTGGGTCCATCATAGGTAAAAAAGACCTAGACGAGATATGTGAGCGGTATGGGATTGACAAGGCAAGATTTGCCCCACAACTGCCTTCGGAACCGCACTTATTTGCTCCGAATCCACCGGAAGGTTTTTGCACGGTCCACCGGGAGTATTTTGAAGTGGGTCTGAGACTACCCTTCTGTCTTGCACTACTTGCTGTGCTTCGGTGCTATGGGCTTGGCATTTCCCAGATAGCCCCCAATGGGATTAGGGCCATTATTGGGTGACCTATCTGGTGCCGGCTGCTGAACCTGAAGTTTAGCATGAAGAAGTTTAGACACTTCTACCACCGGGTAGGGGTAAAGGATCATCCCTACCGATACTACTTTGCTAGGAGGCATGGGATGTCGGCTGACATCCCCATACTTCCCCTAGGTAAAGACTCTTTCAAACGGTGGAAGGAGAGATTCTTCTATGTGCGTCACGAGGTCCATACGAAGCTGAGTGTGTGGAATATGGCCGATTTGGACAAAGACGTACGTCCGGAATTGTCGGATACATTAGTGGAGAAGATCCAAGAGTCCGGGTATTCAATCGAATAGCAGACCTTGTATGATGAGCTGATTACGGTAGCTCGGCTAGGGGATGCGGGGCCCGACCCCTACGTGGAGTTTACTAAGACCGAGTGAAAGACTTGTAGGATCTTCTTTCTTTGCTATTTACCTTCGTTGTCGTAATTATGCTTTTGCTGTTGTATTTTTGCCTTTGTCTGACTAACGCTTTGTTTATACTTACATTGCTGATTTTGCTGACCTGCTAGCCGGAGCGGAGAGAGAAGTGGTGGTATGCCAGGCCGTGCCGATGCCGGCTGTCCGGATCTTGCCCGTGGAGGATCCTGCAGTGGAAGAGACGGGTACTTTATCTACTACTCCCCTTCAGGAGCAAGTCGACCCGAAAGATGCTGAGGAAGTGGTGGAGAAAAACCTGACGCTAGGAAAGAAAGGACGGCCGAGGCCGACCTCACATTGTGGTCGTCCCCTGAAGAGAGGCAAGACTAAAGCTACCGAGGGGACTGAGGAAGAGGCCGCTTCCGAACTGCAACGGGTCACCGACATGTCCGACGAGGAGCTGGCAATCATCGGCTGCAAGACTGTGGAGATGGTAAGTGTTCCATCCTTACTCTATTTTTGTTTAAAAACCTAGCTGCTTGTGATCCTAATTTTTCTCTCTATTTATTCAGGGTGGTACGATTGGCCAAGAGGTTCTCAAGTGGCTGGGCAAGGACACTGTGGACCTAGCCGCACAGAAGAATAAGACTGCCGAGCTGAGGCAGACACGGGAAGCACTCAAGGCGGCCGCTAAGCTTAGGGACGCAGAAATGAAGGCCCTACAAGCTCAACTTTAGCTCAGGAGGGAGAGCTGAAGTCCTTGGCGAGTGAGCTCGCTGAGGAGAAGAAGGCTAAGAAGAAAGAGATGGCCGACCTTCTGGCGAAGGTGGCCGATCTGGAAGCCAACACCTCGGCTCGATGTGCCGAGGCCGTCCAAGAGTACCAAGCTTCGGCAGATTTCACCGAGGCTTTGAAGGTGTTGCTGATTCCTATCCTCAACCATGGGTATACCCTGGGAGTAGACGAGGCTAAGATCCAATACCCTTCCCTTGTGCTGGATGACCTTCCTAAGAGGTCTATTACAAGCAAATGATGAGTTCGGTCTACATCGAGCGAGTCCAAGACTTCAAGGCTGGGGTGGACATAGTGTCTAAGTATCCTTTCAACCTACCGCTGCTCCTTCCGGTTCGGCCCCTTCGTCCGAGCCTTAGAAGAGTCCTACTCCGGATTCTTAAGGTTTTAGTTTATTTGTTTTTTATTTGAACAATTTTGTACTAATGTTTTTATTAAAGAAGTTTAGTGTTCTTGTGTATTGGAGTTTGTTGAGTTTTGTTTTGTTTTTGTTGTATTGCCGGGGGAGTGTGTGCCCCCTCAGTATGCCATCTATTAGTCTCAACTTTTGGATGGCATACTTGTTTAGACTTCATATCTCACCGGCTCACCGCTCGGATTTAATTGTATCAAGCTTAGTAAAGTCAATGGTCGTGCTGCCCGATATGCGGCTCTGAATTTTCAGATTGCATACTTATGTTCATATATGAGGCCGAGCTCTACTTGTGAGCTTAGGTAACTACAAGTTAGGTACTGAATCTGTGCAAGTCAGTGTAGCTTTAATCCTATATTAGCTAACAATAAACTGGACTAAGTTAAACTGACCTTAGGACCATTTGAGTAAGGTTAGACGAACTAACTTGACAGTATAGACTAACTTCTTACGGGAAGCTTTAAGGGCGAGCAGGGCCAGGCTAGTGCTGTCCTCTTCTTTAAAGGCACGGCGAGCAGGGCCAAGTCGGACTAAAGTCTCGCGTAAAGTTTTTTAAGGACGAGCAGGGCAAGGCTAGTGCTGACTTCTCGTTTAAAAGCACGGCGATCGGGGCCAAGTCGGACTGACGTCTTGCGTGAAGTGTTAAGGACGAGCAGGGCCAGACTAGTGCTGACTTCTCGTTTAAAATCACGACGAGTAGGGCCAAGTCGGACTGACGTCTCGTGTGAAGTTTTAAGCGTGGGGTGTACGGACTCTTGGTGATTTATAAAGCAAGACTGAAAAAGCAAGCATATTGACGCAAAGCAATATTTATTCAACAAAAACGGAAATATCCAGAGCCGATATCGAAAAAGGACGAGACCAAAGTGCGGAAATAAAACAAAAAGATCTAAAAAAGATAGTGAAAACAGATTAAAAGAGCTAAAGTGCATAAATAAAAGGTAGTTTGAAAAAGCAGTAACTGATAAAAACTTGCCGAATCGATCAAGCCAGAACGATTCCTTAGTCCTTGATAGTGGCCGTATAGAAACTTCGAGCGACCTCCATATCTCCTTTAATCTCATCCGAACCACGGACAGTCAGGAACTTCAGACTGATGTGAGCTGGGGAGATCACGGCCCATAGATCAACCAGAATAGGCCTTCCTGGGATGATGTTGTATGCTGACGATGACTTGACCACAACATAGTTGACCATGAGAGTCCTTCCCACTGATTCCTTCCGAACGTTGTTACGAGCCGAACCATTCCCAGGGGATGAACATGAGGACCAGCGAATCCGAACAAAGGTGTAGAAACAGGAGTCAGCTCAGTCTCCTTAAGGCCCATGGCCTGAAAGGCTGAAAAGTACAGGACGTTGATGGCGCTACCAGTGTCGACGGAAACCCTCTTTACCAGATTCTTGTTAACCACAACTTCGACAACCAGTCCTTCATTGTTTGGGACCAAGAGGAGTGGGTCCCTAGGTCCATAGCTTACTTCCTGAAAAGGAATCTGAGTTCCTCTGCTTGTCTGGACGCCTCTTGATTGGGCGTCTAGGCTGCTGACCTCGAAAGCACTGCCAGGTCCTCCCATAATAGTGTTGATGGTGTTGACCGGCCGATTGTCCACATGCTGCTCTTTATCTGGAGACCGATCTCTTCTTCGTTGAGGCTCTCCCTGCCGACTACGATCCTGATTGTAGTTCATCTGAGGGTAATCTCATCTTCCTCGACGTTCACCATATCGGGGTCACTCTACGATTTCGTCCAACTTTCCTTCTGCAATCGCTGCATCCATGTCTCTTGGAAACCCTACAGTTATCCAGATCATGCCCAGTGTCTTGATGATACTGTAGGATGTAATATTGCCGGATGGATCAAGATCTACCCGATTACCCGGAACCCTAAGTAAATAGCTGAAAAATCCAAGCTAATTTAATCCCAAATATGCGTGTTATGTATTGTGTCAAAAGGCTTCGGAGAGCTCTCTTTATATAGGAGAGTAATCCTTGTCTTCCAAGGATTTAATAATTAAGAGATAATTATTAGATTAATCATCATTCCAAATAAAAGATAAATAAAATAATTATCCCAAACAAATTAGGATAAATAATATTATTATCTAATATTCCATTAATTATCAATTAACAAATAAAAGATAAATCACATGTCAAATAATTATTCAAGAAAACTAATTCCTTAATAATTAATAACACAAAATGCACCCCACCCTAATTAAATAAGGTCCATGCGCATTTTTTTGACATATTGTGCCGAGTCCACGAAATTTTTATTTTCCATATATTTAATTATCTAGTCCAACTAAACAATTAATCCATATATCAATTAAATAGTCCAATCCAACTATTTAATTACCATTGAGGTGAAACGACGAGAAATCGTATATGCTATATTAGGAGCCACGTCGGGGACCATGGACCCATATTCAGTAGCTACAATAAATTAAATAAAATTATTCGTCAGACCGAACAATAATATTCAATCTATTAATTCCGGGATTACACCACCATAAACCCGAAAATGAACTATGCCGAATATAGATAACTTATACTAAAATATTCCGATTTTCGGGAAAGGGCAGACGTGTCATTTTGCGAAAACGAAATATTGGGTTCGGTTTCTTTTATTTGGAGTTTAATTATTTTGCTAAATTATATGTATATAATGCGAGATACATATGTATATATTTAAGGGAAAGAAAATCTGATTAGTAAGGGTAATTAAGGAAAAATAAGGATTTGGTTAATTATTGGGATTTTCCTATTTAAGGAAAATAAACCCAATCAGTTTTCCCTAACCTTTTGAATCAGATTTTCCACCTCCAAATTCACCTTCTGCGTGTAAGAGCAAGGGAATTGGGCTGAGGGAATTTTCGTCTGTTGCAAAGTCAATTCATAACGGTTTTCAGATCAGAGTCGAGCACCGGAATCATCGTGAAGAGAGCAACGTTTTGACATCAAAAAGTTGAAGCTTTGATATGTTTTCTACCAGAAAAGGATCAGTTTTGCTGATGTTTCTACGTTTTTGTTTGGATTAAGCTTGCTAAAAGGTAAGAGGCTCTTCCTACGATTTCAATTATCGTTATTGAGGTTTAAATCAAGATTTAAGATGTTTAGATGTAAGAAAGATGTGTTTTTTGTTGGTCAATGATCCTAGACGCTATGGTATGATGTGATAAGTGGTTATGTGTTTTTATGGGTTTTTTTATGTTAATTAGGTTAGAAAAGGTTTAGAGATCGCGTTTTGAAGATTTTAGCGTTTTGGGAAAAACCCAGGCAAACGGGCGTTTGCGATCATAGCAGTTCAAACGGGCGTTTGCACAAGGCAGATGGGCGTTTGAGGTTAGACTTTTGATTCAGGATGTAGCCTTTTTTTACGGACGGGCGTTTGGGGTTAGTGGACGGGTTTCGTTGATGTAGCCTTGGTTTTCGGCTTGATGTAGCCTTGGGTTTCGTTGATGTAGCCTCGGTTTTACGGACGGGCGTTTGATTCAGGATGTAGCCTTGGTTTTCGGCTTCATAATCGTGTTTTCACTATTTTAAACCCTTAATCATGATATGTTAACATTAATTAAACATGAACAAGCTTCGATTGAACTTCTGATTCGTTCAGTTAAAACACCGAATGTACTCTTAAAGGGAGTTGATGTTCGGATCCGTCGGAATGGCATGAAAGGGCTTGTGCATTCATGAACTAGAGTTCATCAATGTCTGTGTAATTGTTAAGATGTGATGTCTAGCTGTCTAAGTGAGGGAGTAGAGTGGTTAAGGTGAGTTTTATTCTGAAAACACTTTGGTGGTTATTTAATTCACATTAATAATTACATATGTGTAGATAAAAGGTAAAACGTCATTTATTCTCGGTTAGGCACTCTTTCATATTGAAGATGTGATATGTTCATAAAAGGTGAACAACACTACTGGCCTTAAACGGCTGAAGGGTAGTGGAGGAAATCCATCGAACATATATGCATACCGGGGAGATCCCGGGACTATCGGTGCTAATCACCGTAGTTGGCAAGTACATCTCGTGGTGGAATTTTCACCATGCATTGTGTCCTTGAATAGTGATGTAACAAAGATAAGTTAAGTAGAAACATTTAGTCATGACGTGTCGATGGGCATGGAATAAACCCTAAATTGAGTCGGTCTCACTAAGACATATCTTTTAATGATAAACCCTAATTAAATTGTAGTTTCTACTTCTTACTTTGTACATTGTACTTACCTCAAATACATGTTTATTTATGTGTTTGGTGGAGAGAAGACGAACAGGTAAACGAAGAGTATGAGGAGGACTTTGATGACGACGTTTGAGGACGCCGGAGTTGAAGACGTTGATTGTTGATCATTCATTTCTTTTATTTATTTCCTAGACTTGGATTATTGTTGGATTTGTAGTTTATCTTTAGCACTATGGAATCCGTATATTTTGGATTCGTTGGTTTCATTTTCCAATGTAATAATATTACATTTCCTTCTTTAGTTCTTGATTTCTATTCTTGGTTGTTTGGAAAAAATTACTCGAGTCTTTTTAGCTTTTGTTTGCTTTTATTTGATACGACATAGTAGAGGCTTACGTGTAATATTATTTATTTAATATTATGCGTGCCGAACGTTGTGTTGCCGGATAAGGACTCGGTGTCCGGGAATGGTGCGTTACAGTTGGTATCAGAGAGAAGCGTCTTTTAGGCTTCCTTCCTTTAAGATATGCTTTCTTTAGACATGTTAGTAACGTTTTGGTTTCTTTGATCATCAGGATGGTGTTCACTAGAACCGGAGCGGGTGCAGAAGCGTCAGGAGTATGTTGTGGATGTCCGACACTAGTCGTAAGAGGCAGTTTTGTGAGGAAGAATCCTTTACCTCATCCGAGCCCCACTCCACCCCTCATACTTCGACCCCTACACCAGATTCTCAGAGGAACTTGTCGCCACGACCAATTCGGAACACTACCCCACGATTTCAACCAAGGTACAACTACATTTATGGAGAGCCTGGAGAAGCTCCTATCCGTGTCACTATGGTAGAGACATTCCACCTGTCAGCGTACCCCCAACAACCATCATTTATCCACCACCAGTGAGCTACCCTCCTCCACCAGTGTCTTCACACCAACAACATCAGACTTTCTACCCTCATCCAGTAGGTCACACTCCTTGACCTACTATACCTCCATCACCCCGTTTTGATCACCAGCAAGGCTTTGGTTATCCACCTTACGGTTTCTACCAGCAACAGACTTACCAGCAAGAGATACCCTATGGATACCCTCCAGTTTACCCACAAGCCCCACCAGTTAGACCGTCTTTCGAACAAGCACCCCCAGTGGACTGGTATACGAGTTAAGGAGGAACAGAGTTTAAGACTTCTTTGGGAATGTCGAGCATTCAAAGGCTGAAGAATGGTTGAGAAGTTTTGAGAAAGCTTGTAGGAACATCAATATTCCCAAGACTGAGGTGGAAAAGTTGCCATTTGGATTTCTTATGGGTGCAGCTGAATCTTGGATTGACGCTATACAGAGTAGCAATGGGAAAGTGCCATATTGGGAAGGCTTTAAGGCCATGTTTTATGATGAGTATTTTCCAAAGCAACAGTTCAGGCAAACATGGCAAGTCAGTTTTTGAAGCTTAAGCAGGGTAATTATATGACAGTATCACAGTACACCAACAAGTTTAACGAGTTGGGGAGATTCTATCCTGAGTTAATGAAAGTAGAAGAAAGAAGATGACTCTTTACAAGGAAGGCTTAGCCTACCAGATACAGTCAGGTATGTTGGGTTTCACAGCTAAGAATATGGCTGAGTTGTTGAATAAAGCCTTCGAAGTTGAGACCTTCAGGAAGAAGGGCTACAGTTGTTATTGGGAATAAGAGAAACTTTGGAACAAGCCAGGGTAATAACCGGGGAGCACCGCAATAGAATTTCAAGAAGACGACAGCCCCTACAGCGAGTAAACCTCCAACCGGAGCACCACTTTGCCCTAAGTGCAATATTAATCACTCGGGTGAGTGCCGAGTTCATACAAACGGTTGTTATCTTTGCAGAGATACGGGACATTTTGCTATGAACTGTCCAACAAAGGTTCCTACAAGTAATCCGAGACAAGGAAGTGGGAAAGGTGGCCCAAGTCGCCCAGTTCGAGTATTTGCAGTGCATGCTGAGATGGCTGAACCAGATGATAATGTTATATTAGGTACCTTTATTGTTTATTGTAATTTATTAGAGTACTTTATAGCACGATTTAAATCATGTTGTATTGTATTTAAATAAATGAATTCACATCCTTGGTACAATAATATTAGATAACTTAGCAGTTACGGCGTTGTTTGATACGGGAGCGTCTAATACTTTTGTGTCAACTAAAGTAGCTAAGAAGCTTAACTTACCAATGGAACCTTTAAGGAACACTTTGGAGATAACAACACCTTTAGGAAGAGTGACTAAGGTAACCAAGATGATGCCTCAAGTAGATATCCGAGTTGGAACGTATCGTTGCAAGAGTGACTTTACGGTTTTGGACTTTTCGGATTTTGATGTGATTCTTGGAATAGATTGGCTATCCGAGAATTATGTTCACTTGGATTGTAGAGAAAAGAGAGTGACCTTCAAGATACCAGGGAAATCAGATAAGACTTACCAAGGAAATGTTTACAAGCCTAGTAAGAAGCGTCACCCTATAATTTCAGCGGTTAAGGCTATAAGAGCTTGTCGGAAAGGTTGTGAAGGCTACTTGTTGTACGCTGTGGATGTGGAACAAGTGAAGCATGGGTTAGAGGAAACTCCTGTAGTGAGAGAGTACCCTGAAGTGTTTCCAGAAGAGTTACCGGGAAATATGCCGGATAGAGAGATCGAGTTTGAGATCAAGTTGATACCAGGAGCGGCACCAGTTTCTAAGGCACCCTATAGGATGGAACCGGCTGAATTGAAAGAGTTGAAAGCTCAGCTTAAGGATATGCTTGAGAGGAATATAATTCAGCCTAGTACTTCGCCTTGGGGAGCCCCAGTGTTGTTTGTTAAGAAGAAAGATGGTAGCATGAGGATGTGTATAGATTACAGAGCGTTGAACAATCTTACCATCAAGAACAAGTATCCTTTGCCAAGGATTGATGATTTGTTTAATCAGTTGCAAGGCAAGAGAGTATTTTCTAAGATTGATCTTAGGTCAGGGTATCACCAGTTGAAGATCAAGGTAGCGGATATACCGAAGACGGCTTTCAGTACAAGGTATGGACATTATGAGTTCTTAGTCATGCCTTTTGGACTCACTAATGCTCCATCTGCATTTATGGACTTAATGCAGCGTGTTTTCATGTCATACTTGGATAATTTTGTGATACTGTTCATAGATGACATTCTAGTGTACTCTAAGGATGAGAAAGAACATGAAGGACACGTAAGGATAGTGTTGGAGACTTTGAAGAGGAACCAGTTGTATGCTAAGTTCTCCAAGTGCGAATTTTGGTTGGATCAAGTTAGTTTCTTGGGTCATGTCATTTCTGGAGATGGCATTAATGTTGATCCCGTGAAGATTGAAGCAGTTGAGAAGTGGTCCAGACCGACTATAGTTTCAGAGGTTAGAAGTTTTCTCGGTTTGGCTGGCTACTATAGGAAGTTTGTTCAGGATTTCTCAAAGATAGCTACATCACTTACCCGGCTCACTCAAAAGAATGTAAAGTTCGAGTGGACCAGTGAGTGTGAAGAGGCTTTTTAGACATTGAAGACGAAGTTGACTACAGACCCAGTTTTGGCAGAAGGTTAAAGCAGAACATAGAAGACCGGGAGGAATGCTTAAGCCATTGGATATCCCCGAATGGAAATGGGATAAGATCACGATGGATTTCATCACCGGTTTACCTAAGACAAGAAGCGGTCATGATGCGATTTGGGTGATTGTGGATAGATTGACCAAATACGCTCATTTCTTACCGTATAAGGTTGATATGCCCTTGAAGAAGATGACCACACTATACTTGGATAATATAGTGAATTTACACGGAGTACCTATCTCGATACTTTCGGATCATGATTCGAGGTTCGTTAGTCAGTTTTGGAAAAGTTTACAAGCAGCTTTTGGAACCAAGTTGGATTTGAGTACAGCCTTTCATCCTTAGACAGATGGACAATCTGAGAGAACTATCCAAACACTTGAAGATATGTTGAGAGCTTGTGTTTTGGAAGTAGGTGGATCATAGGATGATTACCTACCGGTAGTAGAGTTTGCTTATAACAACAGTTACCATGAAAGTATTGGCATGCCACCGTTTGAAGCGGTGTATGGATGAAGATGTAGAACGCCGCTGTTTTGGGATGAAGTCGGGGAAAGACAAATCACCGGGCCGGAATTGGTTGAGCAAGCTAAAGAAATGGTTCAGTTGGTCAAGAAGAATTTGAAGGCAGCTCAAGACAGACAGAAGAGTTGGGCAGATGTTAGAAGGAGACCTCTTGAGTTTGAGGTTGGTGAAAGAGTTTACCTAGGAGCTTCACCAACGAAGGGAGCTAGTGAAACATTTTGGACAAAAGGGAAAGTTAAGCCCGAGGTATGTTGGACCTTTTGAGATTCTAGAAAGAATTGGACCGTTGGCTTATAAGCTTAAGCTACCGGAATCTATGTCAAGAGTCAACAACATGTTTCACGTATCGATGTTGAAGAAGTGTTTAACCAAGACAGATGTTGAGACTACAGTTGATCCGGAGATTCTTCAAGATAATCTTTCATATGATGAGACACCGATTAGGATTTTGGACCGAAAAGAGAAGATTATTAAGAGACGGTTGATCCCTTTGGTTTTGGTGCAATGGAGCAATCATTCACCGGATGAAGCTACATGGGAAGTCGAGGACGATATGATCAGCGAGTTCCCAGATTTTACGGAGTTACCAGGTATGTTCTAGTTTCGAGGACCAAACTCCTTTAAGGGGGGAAGAATGTAATATTCGATTTTCGGGAAAGGACAGACGTGTCATTTTGTGAAAATGAAATATTGGGTTCGGTTCCTTTTATTCGGAGTTTAATTATTTTGCTAAATTATATGTATATAATGCGAGATATATATGTATATATTTAAGGGAAAGAAAATCTGATTAGTAAGGGTAATTAAGGAAAAATAAGGATTTGGTTAATTATTGGGATTTTCCTATTTAAGGAAAATAAACCCAATCAGTTTTCCCTAACCTTTTGAATCAGATTTTCCATCTCCAAATTCACCTTCTGCGTGTAAGAGCAAGGGAATAGGGCTGAGGGAATTTTTGTCAGTTGCTAAGTCAATTCATAATGGTTTTCAGATCAAAGTCGAGCACCGGAATCATTGTGAAGAGAACAACGTTTTGACATAGAAAAGTTGAAGCTTTGATAAGTTTTCCTGTAGAAAAGGATCAGTTTTGCTGCTATTTCTGCGTTTTTGTTTGGATTAAGCTTGCTAAAAGGTAAGGGACTCTTCCTACGATTTCCATTATCGTTATTGAGGTTTAGATCAAGATTTAAGATGTTTAGATGTAAGAAAGATGTGTTTTTTTGTTGGTCAATGATCCTAGATGCTATGGTATGATTTGATAAGTGCTTATGTATTTTTCGGGTTTTTTTTATGTTAATTAGGTTAGAAACGGTTTAGAGATCGTGTTTTGAAGATTTTAGCGTTTTGGGAAAACCCCAGGCAAACGGGCGTTTGCGATCATAGCAGCTCAAACGGGCATTTGCACAAGGCAGACGGGCGTTTGAGGTTAGACTTTTGATTCAGGATGTAGCCTTTTTTGACGGACGGGCGTTTGGGGTTAGTGGACGTGCGTTCGATGTTGAACGGGCGTTCATAGGATGTCAAACGGGCGTTAAACCTGTTTTACCTTGTTTGTATTGTTTTAGCGTTTCAGCTTGGTTTTCGGCTTCATAATCGTGTTTTCACTGTTTTAAACCCTTAATCATGATATGTTAACATTAATTAAACATGAAAAAACTTTGATTGAACTTCTGATTCGTTCAGTTAAAACACCGAATGTACTCTTAAAGGGAGTTGAAGTTCGGATCCGTCGGAAGGGCATGAAAGGGCTTGTGCTTTCATGAACTAGAGTTCATCAATGTCTGTGTAATTGTTAAGATGTGATGTCTAGCTGTCTAAGTGAGGGAGTAGAGTGGTTAAGGTGAGTTTTATTCTGAAAACACATTGGTGGTTAGTTAATTCACATTAATAATTACATACGTGTAGATAAAAGCTAAAACGTCATTTATTCTCGGTTAGGCACTCTTTCATATCGGCGATGTGATACGTTCATAAAAGGTGAACAATGCTACTGGCCTTAAACGGCTGAAGGGTAGTGGAGGAAATCCATCGAATGTATATGCATACCGGGGAGATCCCGGGACTATCGGTGCTAATCACCGTAGTTGGCAAGTACATCTCGTGGTGGAATTTTTACCATGCATTGTGTCCTTGAATAGTGATGTAACAAAGATAAGTTAAGTAGAAACGTTTAGTCATGACGTGTCGATGGGCATGGAATGAACCCTAAATTGAGTCGGTCTCACTAAGACATATCTTTTAATGATAAACCCTAATTAAATTGTAGCTTCTACTTCATACTTTGTACATTGTACTTACCTCAAATGCATGTTTATTTATGTGTTTGGGGGAGAGAAGACGAACAGGTAAACGAAGAGTACGAGGAGGACTTTGATGACGACGTTTGAGGACGCCGGAGTTGAAGACCTTGATTGTTGATCATTCATTTCTTTTATTTATTTCCTAGACTTGGATTATTATTGGATTTGTAGTTTATCTTTAGCACTTTGGAATTCGTACATTTTGGATTCGTTGGTTTCATTTTCCAATGTAATAATATTAAATTTACTTCTTTAGTTCTTGGTTTCTATTCTTGGTTGTTTGGAAAAAAATTACCCGAGTCTTTTTAGCTTCCGTTTGCTTTTATTTGATATGACGTAGTAGAGGCTTACGTGTAATATTATTTATTTAATATTATGCGTGCCGAACGTTGTGTTTCCGGATAAGGACTCGGTGTCCGGGAACGGGGCGTTACATATACTCAACTATGAGTTGTAAGGTGTCCACTGATATAATCATTACATATGGATAAATCCTCCATAGACTGTTCATTTTGATTCGGGATATTTCTGTAAACCCTTCTCGAAACATCTTATCCTTATTTACCATTAACCCCTTAGTGACCAATTAGTTCATAACTAATATAATATGAACTGAGCTAATCGATCAATTTCTATGATTAACAAATAAGGGAACTGTCTGTCTACTTCTCGAGGGAAGGAATGGATTCCATATCTGTGATAGTACAGACTACTCACTCATCCCAGAATAGAGCCAACGAGAATTGTTGGACCACATGCTGCGAAGTGATCCTTACTAACATATCAAACTCTACCCTAGTCTAAGCAATCGTCTGTGATCACCTCAGGATTAAGATTAATCCATATGTGATCATCTTGTGATTCGATAAGACTTCTCGATTACGGAATTATATCGAGAACTCAAATCAAATCGGTCCAGCCTTATATAATTATCATCATATATAAATGCCCCACTAGGTACCCTATTACCGACAGTCCGGATAAGACTGTCACACCTAAAGTGTTCTGGGCGTATTATTAGAAAATTAATCTTGAGACCCGTACTCAGATTAATAAACGCTACGGACTAAGTTAATTTTAAGTACATCTCACTAACTCAATCCTATTGTGTATAGCCATACACTGAGTTATGTGATTACATAAACGAGGTACTCAGGGTTTTCAGTAGTGTCTTAAATATAAGCATACATGCATATAACAAGATGAATTATTAATTCTGTCCTAAAACAATTATATAATTGTCTTTCGGGCACTACACGTAACAATCTCCCACTTGCACGAAACGCAAGTGGATTAATTGTTTTAGAGCACACCCTATATATCTATATCTACAAAATTCTCCCACTTGCTCAAAACAAGTGAGACAAATCCCCAAGATGCATACCCGCCAAGCGCATCTTGTAATTCATCCTTCCAAGCACGACCGGAGTGTGCCGCCGCAGGGTAGGTCAGTGACCCGGCGCGTACTTAGAATCCGAATACCATGTGACTTGGTACACTGATCAGGTAGGTTGGCGGCTTGATTCAATCTTTGGGATCGAAACGTCGCCTTTCCATCTAATCCGGTGGTACGAATGCAATATGCTTATGACCTCTAGTGATTGCAAAATCCTTATGAGCTACCTCTCCATTGTTTTCACAATGAAGTGGCATCGGCTTACTAGATAATACTTTATCACATGAGTAAACACTGAGACCGAGATCGATTAACGATCATCCTCAATCTGACCTAAAGCCAGAATCAGTGTTATCACTTATATTCTAGTTTGCACCTGAATATATAAGCATATTATCCCTCATTCTCTCGAAGATACTTGAGGATTCACTAAACATCCCATTTATTATCTAAATACGGAAACCATTTGCGTTTATATAGTTTAAGATGTGTTACATATACCTATTCAGCATTTCTTAGTGGTTCTGACTTTATCAAACAAAAGTCCGAGTCTTGGGTTCGTGCTACGAATGTTATATTTATCGTCAATAAGACAAACAAATTATCCTATTGAAAATGAATACTTTCGTTCCAACGAATCCGAAAACAGAAAATAAATTTTCTGTGATACTCAAGAATTGAATCTGAGATTGATTTCCTTATATCACTCCCACTAGTCTATCTGAAATAACTGCCCATTGTCTATTTTATTTATCGTTTAATGCAAAGCTACCTAGTTCTTCCAAAGAACTTAGCTTTTGAGAAAATTTCTAAGGATGCATTGGTCAGTGATCCGAAATCACTTTCCTTATCCTCTAATTTCCAATTCATTAATTTTCCGGTTTAGCCTTAAAACTACTTAGTTTAGATGACTAACACGTATAAACATTCTTTCCCATTCTCGACTTTCCTTAAATGGAAAAAGTCTTGAACTGGCAGTTCGTTTGAGTAGACACTACTCTTGAACTGTGAGATGTCTAATGATAGTGTTACTAGCTTGGACTATTCGATTTTCTAATCGACAAATCATAAGAGCAAAGCTCCCACTAGTTTATCGGTTCCAAATACCGTCTAACTAGAAACACTATGTTCGAATGGTTTGAGAGATCATAATAAAGCTCCCACTAGTTTATCGGTTCCAAATACCGTCTAACTAGCAACACTTTGTAAACTAAGTGTGGTCGTCTCTCGTTCAACATGAATGACAGAAGTGACATACGTATACTATGTCACTTAAAATTTAAAGGCTCAAGAGAATAAATGTAATATCCCGATTTTTGAAAAATGGCAATTCGGTCTTTTAGCAAAAATCAGAATATTATGTTATTTTTAATTAAAGGATTTTCGAAAAAAGGAAAAAAAAGGGATAAACAAGGATTTTTCTTTTTAAAGAAAATAATTAGATAATTGGGATTATAAAAGGAAAACTAATCCTAATTTTAACCTAGTTGTTTTTGACAAAAAAAAAAAGAGAGAGGGACGCAGGAGAGGAAAAAGGGCGCAAGTTTCAAAAAAAAAAGGGAGAAGAGGCTTTCGATTTTCGAGGCTAATCCGTTGTTCTTTTCATCAGACTCATCAAGAGAGAAAGGATCACCGCGAGACGAGGATCGTTTTGATATCAACAATCCTTAAATCCATTAACGTTTGGATTTAAAGGTTAAACTTTTGACGGGTTGAAGCTTTGGTTCGTTGTACCACGCAATTAAGGTAACGTGGTTTTCTTATCGTATGATTAAGGTTTCGTAAAGTGGTAGAGCAATTTGTATGATTGTCTTTCATGGTTTTAATTCGTTTAAGTCGAGTTTGGGTTGAATTTGAGAAGAAAACGCAGAACGCAGAAAACTGTCCTCTGTAGTGCAGGATAGGAAAACGCGTAACAGGTGCAAGAGGAGGCTCGGTCGACCGAGCCTGTCCATTCGGTCGACCGAGTGGTGGTTCATCCGTACGGATGAGGTGTGTATCCGTACGGCTATTTCTCTGTTTCGGACAGCAAGTTATCCGTCCGGACAGGGGCTGTTCCCAGTGCTGTTTTTCTTTTTATGTGTTTTAAGCTTTATAGTAGCATGTTTCTTGCTTAGCAACCTTATGTGACAAAGCTCGAATTAGCTTTTGATGCGTTTAGTTCCGGCACCACATGGATTCCCTAAAAAGACGAAGTGTGGGACCGTCGAAAGCTTTGGATTTGCCTTGTGCTTCGATAAGCTAGAGTTTATCGATGTACGTGTAATTGCTAGGCCTTGTCCGTGTCTAGTGGTCTAGGAAAGAGAGTAGGAGATGGTGAGGGAGCTTACTTGAAAACACTTAGGTGGCTAGATAAACATCTAATCAAACGTATGTGCTAGATTAATAATCTTAAACATCATGCAATGCTTGGTAAGGCATAGTACAATATCGCGATGTGTTTTTCGACCGGACAAAGTAGGCTTGTACCCACGCCGGTCAATCGATTGGCTAGATAAAGCGTACGGTACATTCGCCGGTTATCACACCATCGGGACTCGGATATTCCCGGGGCTACTTAGAGCGTGTCTCTAAGTAGGTTGCACCCGGTTGTCTAGTACATCCTATTACTAGGCGTAGTGCCCTTGTTATTCATGATGTAACAAACTTGAGCTAAGTTAGATACCTTTTGGAACCTCGTGTTATGCTATGAACATAATATGATAGTTAGCTAGGGTTAATAACGGAAATGAATTAATAAAAGACGGCGTTGCTTTTATTTCTTTATGAGATCATGGTTATACGATCTTTACGCGTTGCGAGTACTTTTGTACTTACCCCGTTACGTTGTGTTTGTCTTCCCCTTTCCCCAAAGAAGATGAACGGAGTTGCTACGGTTGACGAGTTCTTTGATGATGAAGTTTGAGAGGAAGCTTTTGAAGACTTAGTTCTTTTAGTTGTTTCTTTCTTAAAACAGTTGTTTCACGTTTGAACAATGTTGTCCTTCTTTTTGGTTTAGCTTGTTTTGAGATCCTTGAGATTTGGATGTTGGATGATTAGTTCTCTTTATTGGATTTAGTTTTTCACAGCATTGATTACAATGTGTTCGATCTTTTGGTTTCCCCGAGTTGTTGAGTTGTTTTATCTTCCGTGTCGTTTGGTTCTGATGTATGACGTAAGGCTTACATATATTATTGAATTTATTTGATAATATTTGTGCCGAGCGCTCTTTCCGGATAAGGACTCGGTGTCCGGGAAAGGGGCGTTACGGTTGGTATCAGAGACGAAAGGTTTTCCTTCTTTGTGTAGGACTTGATTTCTTCCTTAAGATAAGTTTTAGAGCTTTAGTAACCCCTTCTCTTTTCTTAGTTACAGAATGGTGCTTACTAGAGGTGGAACTAATACGAGTAACACCGAGGCAGCTAACACCCAGACGGGTAACGCTGAGGCAGGATTTACCGAGGTTGTGATTCCGAGAAGGAGAAGAAGTGGACCCGCTACTCAGGGCCCTACAGTGTCTCAAGTGAACACCCCGTCTATGAACAACATCATGCGTGGGGTGAATCAGGGACCAGACATTGTCACCAGAGGTAGGGTGGAACAAGGGGGTCCTTCACGGTTTAACACCCGCGTACCGGTTACTACTTCAGCTCCAAGGACCACGAGTTGGACCGGGTTGGGACTTTCTCATCCACCGGCTAGTCAGTTTTTCAGTTATCCACAGGTATCGACGTTTCCTTCTGCACCGCTGAGTTTTACACCGCAACCAACGGTTCTACCTCCACCGCCACCTAGGTCGGATTCTTTTGTAGCACCTGGCTACACTCATCCCCAACAGAACTATCAGTATCAGAATGCCCCACCAGTGCAGCAGCCAGTACAGCATCATCAGTTTGGGGGTTATGACAGACCAGTGGATTGGTATGAGAAGATGAAGAAACATAGGGTGCCAGAATTCTTTGGCAATGTTGAGCCAGCAGCGGCAGATTTATGGATTCGTGGGTTCAAGAAGGCGTGCAGAAATATGAAAGCTCCGAATGATACGAGTGGGCTCATTTAGCAATATCCTTGTTGGCGGGAAATGCGAGAGAGTTGGATGGAAGCTTATGAGCAAGTTAATCCGAGGATCACGGATTGGGCGGTGTTCAAGGATGCGTTCTACAAGGAATACTTTCCTAGAACGGCTCGAATGCAAAGGCTAATGAATTTCGAGTTTGAAACAAGGGAGATATACTACGGTGACTCGGTACTCCCGAAGTTCCATGAGTTGGGCGAGATTCTACCACGAGATCATGAAAAGTGAAGAGAAAAAGATTGATAAATTCATGGAAGGATTGTCACACGAGGTGGCGAAGGGCATGCTAGGAGATAGACCTACGAGCATGGCAAGCGTCATGGATAGAGCTTTGTTGCGGAGAGATTTGCCGGTAGACGGACGGTTGTAGTTGGAGATAAGAGGTCGTTCTCAAATTTTCAAGGAAGTAATAGAGGAGCACCGCAGCAGAATGTTAAGAAGACAGGAAATCCGGCTACGAAGAGTTCAGCAAGTGGAACGCCAGCGGTTTGTGCTAAGTGTAACAAGACACACACGGGAGAGTGCATGGCGGGTAGCGTGAGTTGTTTCCCTTTGTGGGGAAGTGGGACATTACTCGAGAGAGTGTCCTAAGAAGCTCTCGCAAGGTAATCGGGTAGGAGGACGAGGTAACCGGCGGGGTAATCGTACTACGGGTAGCGGAACCGGTTCGTGTCTTCGCGGCGGATGCGGAACCGGAAGAGTTAGATGACCTTGTGGTGACGGGTACTTTTCGGTGTTTGTGTTTATTATAGATATTTAATATGATATAGCGCGCATATGATATTACATATTTGTACTTAAATAGATTCACTTGTTAGGTACCATAATCATAGATAATCTAGCGAGTTTCGGCTACGTTTGATCTTTGGAGCATCGGGGACTTTTGTTTCCTCTAAGATAGCTAAGAAGTTGAACCTACCCCTTAAGGAATTGGAGAGACCTTTGAGTATAACCACACCTTTGGGCGAGTCACTAGATGTGCTCAAGTCACACCCCAAGTTGATATTAGAGTTGGGACTTACAAGTGCCGGTATGCTTTGACGGTGTTGGACTTCTCGGATTTCGATGTTATCCTGGGTATGGATTTGGTTGTCCAAGAATTATGTCTACTTGGATTGTAGGGGTAAGAGGGTGATCTTTAAGGCCCCGGGAAAATCGGCTAAGACGTTTCGGGGTAACGTATGCAAGCCTAGCAAGGGTCGTTATCCGATTATCTCGGCGATTAAAGCCCTAAGAGCTTTGAAGAGGAGTTGCCGGGGTTTCGTTGTTTATGCATTAGATAAGGAAAAGCATAGGCCCGAGTTAGGAGAGACTCGTGTAGTTAAGGACTTTCCCGAAGTTTTCCCGGAAGATTTGCCGGGACATATGCACGATAGGGCCATAGAGTTCGAGATCGAATTGATTGCCGGAGCATCACCGGTGGCTAAAGCACCTTATAGGATGGCACCGGTGGAGTTGAAAGAGTTGAAAACTCGGCTTAAGGAGATGCTAGAGAAAAACATCATCCGGCCAAGTACATCACCGTGGGGAGCACCGGTCTTGTTTGTGAAGAAGAAAGATGGGAGTATGCGCTTGTGCATCGACTACGAGAGAGTTGAATAAGCGACAATCAAGAATAAGTATCCTTTACCAAGGATTGATGATCTGTTCGATCGGTTGCAAGGTAAGAAGGTGTTCTCTAAGATTGATCTTAGGTCCGGTTATCATCGGTTGAAGATCAAGGTGTCGGATATACCTAAGACGACCTTCGGTACGAGATATGGACATTATGAGTTTTTGGTCATGCCGTTTGGACTCACTAATGCTCCATCGAAATTCATGGACTTGATGCAAAGAGTTTTCATGCCTTATCTCGATAAGTTTGTGATAGTTTTCATAGACGATATCTTGGTGTACTCTAAGGACGAGGAAGAGCATGAAGAACACCTAAGGATAGTTCTACAGACCTTAAAGGAGAACAAATTGTATGCCAAGTTTTCTAAGTGCGAGTTTTGGTTGGACCAGGTTAGTTTTCTTGGGCATATAATTTCTGGAGAAGGCATTAAGGTGGATCCAGCGAAGATAGAAGCCGTTTCTAAGTGGCCTAGACCGACATCAGTAACGGAGATAAGAAGTTTCTTGGGTTTAGCAGGGTACTACCGGAAGTTTGTAAAGGATTTCTCTAAGATAGCTACACCTCTCACGAGGCTTACTCAAAAGAACGTTATGTATGAGTGGACCAGTGAATGTGAGGAAGCTTTTCAGACTTTGAAAGAAAAGTTGACCACAGCACCCGTGTTAGCATTACCGGAAGTTTTTGATAACTATGATGTATATACAGACGCATCGGGTCAAGGTTTGGGTTGTGTTTTGATGCAATCAGGAAAGGTGATTGCTTATGCATCTAGGCAGTTAAAGGTGCATGAGAAGAATTACCCTACACACGACTTGGAGTTGGCAGCAGTGGTTTTTGCTCTGAAGCTTTGGAGACACTATCTGTATGATGTCAAGGCAAGGTTCTTCACGGATCATAAGAGTCTTAAGTTCTTCTTTACTCGGGAGAATCGAACATGAGACAAAGAAGATGGTTGGAGTTCGTGAAAGATTACGACTTGGACATTCAATACCACCCGGGTAAAGCGAATGTTGTAGCGGATGCACTTAGCCGGAGAGCGGTTAATGCTATCACTACCTTGCAAGAAGTCGTAGATCGGTTGGATAGGATGCGATTCAAGTGATTGAAAGGAAGGGTGAAGCTCGGAAATTGGCGCCATTGATGGCAAGGTCGGATTTGCTAGATGAGATTCGGGCTAAGCGGGATAAAGACCATTTGTGTTGATTAATTTGAAGCGAGTAGCTCGAGAGAAGCCTACAGTGGGTTATCAGTTGGACAAGAGTGGTCATCTTTGGTATGGAGACCGTTTGTGTGTGCCCGATGTGGATGGCCTAAGAGAGAAGGTTATGGATGAGGCTCATAAGATTGCTTTTGCGGTACATCCGGGAGCCACTAAGATGTATAGAGATCTCAAGGAGAGATATTGGTGGCCTGGTATGAAGTTAGGGATCGCGAGTTTGTGGCAAGATGTGATACATGCCATAGAGTGAAAGCAGAACACAGAAGACCAGGAGGTTTGTTGAAACCCTTGGAGGTACCGGAATGGAAATAGGAGAATATCACGATGGATTTCATCACCGGTTTGCCAAAGACTAAGGGCGGTCATGACATGATTTGGGTGATTGTGGATAGACTCACAAAATCAGCCCATTTCTTGCCGTGTAAAGTGGACATGCCTATAAAGAAGTTCGCTACTATGTATACCGACAATATAGTGAAGCTTCATGGTGTGCCTCTATCTATTGTAACCGACAGGGATAGTAGATTTATCAGTCGCTTCTGGAAGGGCTTACAGAAAGGTTTTGGGACGAAGACTGATTTGAGTACAGCGTTTCATCCGCAGACGGATGGGCAGTCGAGAGAGAACAATTCGGACTCTCGAGGATATGCTTAGAGCTTGTGTTTTGGATGCCGGAGGATCATGGATAGATTACCTCAATTTGGTGAGTTTGCTTACAACAATAGTTACCATGCAAGTTTGGGAATGCCACCTTTTGAGGCCTTGTACGGTAGGAAATGTAGAACTCCACTTTGCGGGATGAAGTGGGAGAGAAACATATCACGGGGCCGGAGATGGTTCGGCAAGCCAAGGAGAAAATTGAGTTGATAAGGAAAAATGCGAAAAGGCTGCTCAAGATCGTCGAAGAGTTGGGCCGATGTTAGAAGAAGACCGCTAGAGTTTGAGGTCGGGGATAGAGTTTACCTTCGAGCGTCTCCGATGAAGGGTGTCAAGAGGTTCGGACGAAAGGAAAGCTAAGTCCAAGGTATGTAGGACCTTTTGATGTCATCGAAAGAGTTGGGAAGTTGGCTTATAGACTTCGGCTACCAGAGTCGATGTCTAGAGTCCACAATGTCTTCCATGTATCGATGCTTAAGAAGTGTCTATCTAAAGTGGACGTGGAATCTGAGATTGATCCGGAAGTTTTGCAAGATTATCTAACATACGTGGAGAAACCGATAAGGATTCTGGATAGGAAAGAGAAGATGATAAAGAGACGAGTGATCCCGTTAGTATTAGTGCAATGGAGCAATCATGCACCGACGGAAGCCACTTGGGAAGTGGAAGCGGACATGTTCGACGAGTTTCCAGAGTTCCCTCATCTACCCGGTACGATCTAGTTTCGAGGACGAAACTCCTCTTAAGGGGGGAGGAATGTAATATCCCGATTTTTTAAAAAGGGCAATTCGGTCTTTTAGCAAAAATCAGAATATTATGTTATTTTTAATTAAAGGATTTTCGAAAAAAGGAAAAAAAAAGGGATAAACAAGGATTTTTCTTTTTAAAGAAAATAATTAGATAATTGGGATTATAAAAGGAAAACTAATCCTAATTTTAACCTAGTTGTTTTTGACAAAAAAAAAGAGAGAGGGACGCAGGAGAGGAAAAAGGGGCGCAAGTTTCAAAAAATAAAAGGGAGAAGAGGCTTTCGATTTTCGAGGCTAATCCGTTGTTCTTTTCATCAGACTCATCAAGAGAGAAAGGATCACCGCGAGACGAGGATCGTTTTGATATCAACAATCGTTAAATCCATTAACGTTTGGATTTAAAGGTTAAACTTTTGACGGGTTGAAGCTTTGGTTCGTTGTACCACGCAATTAAGGTAAAATGGTTTTCTTATCGTATGATTAAGGTTTCGTAAAGTGGTAGAGCAATTTGTATGATTGTCTTTCATGGTTTTAATTCTTTTAAGTCGAGTTTGGGTTGAATTTGAGAAGAAAATGCAGAACGCAGAAAACTGTCCTCTGTAGTGCAGGATAGGAAAACGCGTAACAGGTGCAAGAGGAGGCTCGGTCGAACGAGCCTGTCCATTCGGTCGACCGAGTGGTGGTTCATCCGTACGGATGAGGTGTGTATCTGTACGGCTATTTCTCTGTTTCGGACAGCAAGTTATCCGTCCGGACGGGGGGTTTGTTCGGTCTTTGTTTTTCTTTTTATGTGTTTTAAGCTTTATAGTAGCATGTTTCTTGCTTAACCTTATGTGACAAAGCTCGAATTAGCTTTTGATGCATTTAGTTCCGGCACCACATGGATTCCCTAAAAGACGAAGTGTGGGACCGTCGAAAGCTTTGGATTTGCCTTGTGCTTCGATAAGCTAGAGTTTATCGATGTACGTGTAATTGCTAGGCCTTGTCCGTGTCTAGTGGTCTAGGAAAGAGAGTAGGAGTGGTGAGGGAGCTTACTTGAAAACACTTAGGTGGCTAGATAAACATCTAATCAAACGTATGTGCTAGATTAATAATCTTAAACATCATGCAATGCTTGGTAAGGCATAGTACAATATCGTGATGTGTTCTACGACCGGACAAAGTAGGTTTGTACCCACGCCGGTCAATCGATTGGCTAGATAAAGCGTACGGTACATTCGCCGGTTATCACACCATCGGGACTCGGATATTCCCGGGGCTACTAGAGCGTGTCTCTAAGTAGGTTGCACCCGATTGTCCTAGTACATCCTATTACTAGGCGTAGTGCCCTTGTTATTCATGATGTAACAAACTTGAGCTAAGTTAGATACCTTTTGGAACCTCATGTTATGCTATGAACATAATATGATAGTTAGCTAGGGTTAATAACGGAAATGAATTAATAAAAGACGGCGTTGCTTTTATTTCTTTATGAGATCATGGTTATACGATCTTCTACGCGTTCGAGTACTTTTGTACTTACCCCGTTACGTTGTGTTTGTCTTCCCTTTCCCCAAAGAAGATGAACAGTTGCTACGGTTGACGAGTTCTTTGATGATGAAGTTTGAGAGGAAGCTTTTGAAGACTTAGTTCTTTTAGTTGTTTCTTTCATAAAATAGTTGTTTCATGTTTGAACAATGTTGTCCTTCTTTTTGGTTTAGCTTGTTTTGAGATCCTTGAGATTTGGATGTTGGATGATTAGTTCTCTTTATTGGATTTAGTTTTTCACAGCATTGATTACCATGTGTTCGATCTTTTGGTTTCCCCGAGTTGTTGAGTTGTTTTATCTTCCGTGCCGTTTGGTTCTGATGTATGACGTAAGGCTTACATATATTATTGAATTTATTTGATAATATTTGTGCCGAGCGCTCTTTCCGGATAAGGACTCGGTGTCCGGGAAAGGGGCGTTACAATAAATCTCTTCTGAAAAAGTAAATGCATTGTTTGATAATTTACAACGTACTTGTTACTTTCCACGTTTTTAATGAAGTCCTATTACTAACATTTTAGTAGCCTAGAGATTTAGTTGTAAACAAAATGATAGAAAGTTAAATTCAAAAAATAAATTTTCACTACTAGATTTTATTTTAGGAATTATAAACTATAAAAAAGGTTTATCCTACCATTCCAAGGATTTAACCTCGCATAGTATTGTCCGAGAGGGTCGATATTAGCACTATGACGGTTAAACTGAGACAATCTCTCTCAATGATTAAGCTTCGAGAATCGAACATCTCACGGGAATCAAACATCCAGGACCTTAATCATTGATTACCTTCCTTTTTCTAGCCTAGATATTTCAAAAATATCCATAAAGAGTGTGACCTACTATATCAGATCTCAGAGTACGCCCCGAGTATGCCTACGAGGGGCAGGTCAGTGACCCGGCGAGTACCCGATATCCTATCCTTTCGGAGAACAAGCCTTGAATTTTGATAGCGGTGAACACCATCCGAAGGGGGCCGAAATCAAAGCGGCATGAGGTGTCACCATTCTCTCACGTGCTTTCATCTATAGTAGAGGCCGTGGGGTTGGCTGTCGCCTTCCCCGCTCCCACTCAATAATTTGAAAAAGTGGTGGGTTTACTAATTACTGTATGGGTCTTGACAATAAGAAACAATAAATCAAAGTACTCCGAACAGGGTCGGTATGTAGGCAAGCCTACGCCGTCTTATTCGTTGGAACATATGTGACGGTTCAGACTGATCCGGCAAGAGAAGCCCCGTTTAGCCCGAAGGCCTATCGGCTATGCTAAGTCTTTTCAAACCACTGTAACGTACATCACACGCGGAGGGGAGTCGATTGAGCCGAAGCTCGGTTGAACTCGCCCATGCATGGTTAGACCATTTCGAACCCATGTACTAAGATTTTCCGATTTCTAAATTGTTAACCAAAGCGTAAGCTCGTTTCTGTTTAAGGTTGGTTCACCGAGAAGGCATCACCGAAAACATAACGATTTATCTAAGTGGGATTCACCGAGAATCCATCACTAAAATCGTAACGATTGACAAAACCCGGGTCCTCAGTTTTTATAATTAGTTACTTAATTTTAATTAACTACCACATATTAATTAAAACAAGTATGTTAACTAATTAATCGATTTGTACACGCCTAATTTAATTCGAAATTAAATATCTACGTGTATGCATTGGAGTGGAATCATGAAGATGCATGTCATGGCAATTTCCGGTTATATCATACAATTTTCGATGATACACGAAAAAAAAATAACGGAAAAATAAACACCGAGATGGATCGTTGGTACCCCCGACTAACCTATTTTCTAAGGAAAAGTAAAAACTTAATCTAATCTTCGAGTCTTGAACTTCGAATCTTGAACTCGAACCACCGGATCACGAACCACGAACACCGGAGAGGAGAAAGGCCTTTTAATTAAATAAATCCAATTTATTATAAAATAAAACCCCTTAAAATAATTTTTTTTTTCTTTCATGCGGCTGATATTTAAATTAATTTCCAGGAAAAATAAATTTTTTTTAAAATTTTTTTTTTTTCTGCCATAAGTCGGCAGATTGAATAACAGGTTATGAAAAAAATTGATCACAGCCGCATGGCTAAAAAACCCTAGCCGCATGCAAGTTTAGAAGAAAACAGGTTATAGCGGCGGCAATAAGCGCCGCTACAGGTGCTGCTGCCGCCCTTTTAAAAAAACAGAGGCTGTTGCAACGGTTTAGCGTTGCTAAAGGTGTTGGATAGCCTTAAAATTAGGGTTCTTGGCCTTTTCTCCTCATTCATACCTTGAGTTTCGCCTTGATCTTCATAATTTCTTCAAGATCTTCATCTTTTCAAGCCCGGAATAAAAAAAAATTACAATAAAATTGCATCTTTTCTTATGAATTTTCGATTACATGAAAATAAATACAAATCATATGCTCAATTGTCTCTAAACAAGAGAGCTACAAAATAGATCTACGGGTAAACAATACCAACCCACAACAATCACAAAGGCATACATACATGATATTTTCGATTCATAAAAAAAGAAAATAAAGCAATCTACACATTCTATTCCACTCCTTAAATCTAAAATTAACATACTTTGATTGATAGATCAAAGGCTCTGATACCACTTGTAGGATGTAATATCACCGGATGGATCAAGATCCACCCGATTACGCAGCGGAATAGTATAGATCTAGATCTAGTCAACCAAAATACATAAAATAATAGATCTAAACCTACGAGGGGGTTTAGATTACCAACATTTTAATGGTGCAAAACGCCAAGAACAAAAGATCAATCCATGCTAGTTGAGAGCCAAAGTCTTCCAATGTGTGTCTCCAAGCACCACCAGGTGGATGGTGTTTCAAGCCGTCGGACCTCCTCGATATGCTACCTTAGAAAAACCTGATGTTTTTCTAAAACTCGAACCCTAAGTAAATAGCCGAAAAATCCATGATAATTTACTCCCAAATATGTGTGTTATGTATTGTGTCAAAAGGCTTGGGAGAACTCTCTTTATATAGGAGAGTAATCCTTGTCCTCCAAGGATTTAATAATTAAGAGATAATTATTCGATTAATCCTCAATCCAAATAAAAGATAAATAAAATAATTATCGCAAACAAATTAGGATAAATAATATTATTATCTAATATTCCATGAATTATCAATTAAAAAATAAAAGATAAATCACATGTCAAATAATTACCCAAGAAAACTAATTCCTTAATAATTAATAACACAAAATGCGCCCCACACTAATTAAATAAGGTCCATGCGCATTGTTTTGACACATTGGGCCGTGTCCACGAAAAATTTCTTTTCCATTTATTTAATTATCTAGTCCAACTAAACAATTAATCCACATATCAATTAAATATTCCAATCCAACTATTTAATTACAATTGAGGTGAAACGACGAGAAATCGTATATGCTATATTAGGAGCCATGTCGGGGACCATGGACCCATATTCAGTAGCTACAATAAAGTAAATAAAATTATTCGTCAGACCGAACAATAATATTCAATCTATTAATTCTGGGATTACACAACCATAAACCCGAAACTGAACTCTGTCAAATATAGATAACTTATACTCAACTATGAGTTGTTAGGTATCCACTGATATAATCATTACATACGGATAAATCCTCCATAGACTGTTCGTTGTGATTCGGGATATTTCCGTAAACCCTTCTCGAAACATCTTATCCTTATTTACCATTAACCCCCTAGTGACCAATTAGTTCATAACTAATATAATATGAACTGAGCTCATCGATCAGTTTCTAGGATTAACAAATAAGGGAACTGTCTGTCTACTTCCCAAGGGAAGGAATGGATTCCATATCTGTGATAGCACAGACTACTCACTCATCCCATAATAGAGGCAACGAGAAGTGTTGGACCACATACTGCGAAGTGATCCTTACTAACATATCAAACTCTACCCTAGTCTAAGCAATCGTCTGTGATCACCTCAGGATTAATATTAATCCATATATGATCATCTTGTGATTCGATAAGTCTTCTCGATTACAGAATTATATCGAGAACTCAAATCAAATCGGTCCAGCCCTATATGATTATCATCATATATAAATGCCTCACTAGGTACCCTATTACCGACAGTCCGGGTAAGACTGTCACACCTAAAATGTTCTGGGTGCATTATTAGCAAATTAATCTTGAGACCCGTACTCAGATTAATAAATGCTATGGACTAAGTTAATTTTAAGTAAATCTCACTAACTCAATCCTCTTGTGTATAGCCATACACTGAGTTATGTGATTACACAAACCAGGTACTCAGGGTTTTCAGTAGTGTCTTAATTATAAGCATACATGCATATAACAAGATGAATTATTAATTCTGTTCTAAAACAATTATATAATTGTCTTTCGGGCACTATACCTAACAGATGCATGCAGAACTTGCTCTGATCCCTTCTTTCTGGGGCGATTCGTAGCGGTGTAGGGGTTTTTGCTAGCCTTTTTGTTCCATAATGGCAAGCACTTGTTCATGAGGCCTATTTAACGCTGGGAAGTCTCGCGGATGTAGGGTGCTTTTCCTCTCGGGTCGTCCCTCCGAATATCCGATCCTCGATCTCCAGACAACCTCCTTCTCTTGTCAGAAGTATCATCGACCTTATATTTCCTGGACTATGAATTTTCTAATTCTCGCTTCAGCCTGTTAGCCTCTTCACCTTGACAATGTATAAACGCCATCTCCATGCATTCCTCTATGATGCAGAGAGCTTGCTGCTGAACTTAGCATATAGTCTGCCTTCACGTAGTCCTGCCACAAAGGACGCGATCCGAACGTGGTCATCGGCGTCTCGTACTTGAAGCGACTCTTTGCTAAACCGCTTAAGATACTGTAGCGCGGTTTCGTCTTTCTTTTGTTTGAGAGAGAACAAACGGGTAGAATTCTTCTAAAAAGGTTGCTGTGATGAAAGCGGTGAGGAACATTTTCCTTAAAGTGTCAAATTTGTACATAGTTTTGGGCGGTATCTTCTTAAACCATTCATGGGCTCGGCCCGTGAGCAACGCCGGAAACGCCTTGCACTTCATCTTCTCGGGAGCACAGTCGAGGTTCATGTGTGTAAGGTACTGGAATAAATGGTCCTGAGGGTCCTTGGTTTCGTCATAGGGCTCTAACTTTGGGATCTTGAACATTGTCGGTCGGAGGTAGTTTTCAATCTGTTCAGAAAAAGGGGATTCAAGAGCTGATGACGGTCAAATTATACCCGTAAAAGTCATCAACGTTGACCTTAAATCGAGATTAATAATATATATTTCATATTAAATCACATGTTTATATTTATTATTTAATGTTAAGTGATTATTAATATGATATTTGGTATTTAGGTTTGTTTTTATTATTTAAAGCCGATTTATTGTGCGATAATTATTGATTTTGCGAGATCACAACAAATCGAGAGGATTAATGTCATTCAATCAATTATCTCAAGATAAGGAAGGAAGAAAATCGGAGCATTAAGTGGAAGATTAATCGGATCAACATGCAAGCGTGCGAGTGGGGAACAAGCTAGACGAAGAAAACGTGTTAAACATGCAAACTTAGGTTCGGTCGACCGAGCCTATAGCTTCGGTCGACCGAGTGCGGCTCTTCGGTTGACCGAGCCTTAGGTTTGGGTCGGTTTCCGGCTTATATCGTGCTTATCTTCTAGAACCACCCTAAGTCGGCAAAAACCTCTATATAAGCAAGCAGCTACGAGAATTGTAATACACACTTTAGACATACCTTAGAATATCATTCAATAAAATCACTCTATTCATATCTTGATTCAATGTAGTTTATTAAGGGTGTTTCCAGCAATTTAAGGGCTGCATTATGTAAGCCTTTATTTTCTGTTTCTTTTCTTTTAAGTAATTAATTCCCCCCAATTATGCTTTATTGTTTGAGTTAGTTAATTTATAGCTAGATGATGTAGATCTAGGTTATGACGTTAGGGAGGTGGCGATACCTTGTCTATGAGGATCCCATAACCTACGTCATCTACTTAGTTTCTATCCATGAATCTGCATTGTTTAATTAATGCGTATCTATGTTAGTTTATATGAATGCTTTACGAGTTCTTGTTTAATCGTTTACGTATGATGAAACGGCGAGAGATATGTTCGGGGATGTAATGCGGGGACGAAATTGATTCGGGTGACCGAATGAGTTCACTCGGTCGACCGAGCCCACCTATTCGGTCGACCGAGCCCCTGTTTTATCCATTAGATAGCCATGTCTTTATGGTTAGGTTAACTTAATAAAATTTATCATCTCAGTAGGTATGGCTACGGCTACGTTGCTCGTCGTTTTAATTAGCGTATGATTAGGAAATACCAATATAGGGCTCTAGGTTGGCTCATGAATGATCTTCCGGGACTTTCGGCGAGATCTAGGTAGGTTTTGTATTTGGGAATTGAGCTCACCTAGTTATACGTAAATCGTAGATTAACATGAAACTGTGCAGGTAAATGTTAATAGGACAGAGACTGATGCGATCGTTTAGGAAGTACGCCTAACCACAGGAATGTTGCCTAGACGAGGTGTACGATTAATATCGGTATCCTTAGTGTCGTAAGCGTGCGAGTTATATGAGATGGAAGCCTAAAAAGCGATGTCACGTAATGTAGCACAGTGATCTAGTAACCTAACCGGTGCTAAGTCAAGTTTAAGAGGATGACTCCCGTAGCCAATCTAAGATAGATACAAACGGATTGACAGTTAATAAGTTCAGTTTATTATATAAATTATCTAGGTCCAAACGATAAAGACTATAATTGGGGAGGTTAATTACGTTGTGTCGAGTCGTGTCTTTACTTTTCTTGTCTTATGTTGGTCGTAGACCGCCTCTATGTCCTTGACATGTTTAATTAATTGTTTGTATATAAGATGATCCACAATTGGTTCCCTGTGGGATCGACCTTGATTCACTATAGCTATACTACGATGGGCCTAGTCCTCTTGCTAGTATTGGTTTATGGTGGTCGAGTATATTATAACTTTGATTGACCCCGATCAAGTTTTTGGCGCCGTTGCCGGGGAACCAACGGTCAATTTTATATATAAATAATTTTCTTATTCATGTCAAGTTTTTTCGTTTTAGAGTCGTTTTTACGTTTTTGAGTCCCTACGGTTGTCCGCTCGTCCGAAAATTCCAGATTCTTAAAATAAAAAAAATAAAAAAAAATAAATTTATTCGGTCGACCGAGAGACCTCATTCGGTCGACCGAGAATTTAGAATTTTTGTTTTGTTTTGTTTTGTTCTTGTTCTGTTCTGTCTACACGGTTTCTGATTTGTGTTTTCGAGTACGGAATTTCGCGTGTACGTTTATCCCCGTATGTTTAATCCGTAGGTCGATAGCGGCATGGGAAACCATGTTAAAATCGATCTACGGTCCGTCTTGTTTTTTTCTTCGTTTGCGAAACCAGGGAAGCAATAATCCAAGTCAATAATTTTTCGCGGGCGCTGAGAGAATAACCCAGCAAACATGTGGAGCTACGAATCTAAGATGGGAAAAGCGATGGAAGCAATACCTTTAAAGCACCAAGATGGCTCCGAAAAAAAATATATATTTTAAGGCTTAAATTCTTCGTGGTACAATGTTGAAGGCAAGGTACTACCTTTTTTGCTTATGTTTTACTACCTTTTTGGTTTTTTGAGCATAAGTTAGCCTATACATGAACCTTAGTATGAATCTTAGCCCGGAGTTGGTTTGTAAGAATAATTTTATTAGTGTCGAAGGTTTTGCCCCATATCTGTCTCATCAGAGGGTGTAAGAAAACATGTAGTCGTTGAAAGGAAGCGAGTGAAAAAGAGTTCCTCGTAGTTCTATTAAAATCTCTTTGTCCTATGCATGAGATTGCTTCTACGGCCGGGGGAGCAACAAATTGTGTAGTTTAAGCATTCAAAATCTAAAGAAGACGTTGAGTTTTGAGAGAACACAATCTTCTGCTTTCGTTGAGTTTTATGGTGATGGCTTCTCGGTGAACCCACCTTAAACAGAAACGAGATTACGCTTTGGATGACAATTTAGAAATCGGAGACTCTTAGTACATTGGTTCGGAAATGGTCTAACCATGGCTGGGCGAGTTTAACCGAGCCTCGGCTCAATCGACTCCCCTCAACGTGTGATGTACGTTACAGCAGTTCCAAAAGACTTAGCATAGCCGATAAGCCTTCGGGCTAAACGGGGCTTAATCTTGACGGATTGGCCTGAACTGTCACATATGTTCCAACGAATAAGACGGCGTAGGCTTGCCTACATAACCGACCTTATTCGGAGTACTTTGATTCATTGTTTCTTATTGTCAAGGCCAAAACCGTAATTTTAACCTAGTTTCTTAGAATTCACTAATTCCTAAAACGAGAGCCGAGGTAAGAGCTTTGGATAAATGGTATGGATAAATGTCGTTTCCTAGGTCTCACAACAAAGGGAAGGGTATTAATCCGCAAAAGCGACAAGCCCACCTCTTATAGTGCTCAGAGGGGTCAATATCTCGTGATCCAAGAATAATGACTGACAAGGATGCTTTTGGAAAGTCGAGCTGAGGACTTTAAACTCAGAACTACTTGTTTAAAACCCTTAGGATTTCTTTTTAGGATTTTAGGTTTTGTTTTCTTTGAGTCAAATAAAAGTAACGTGACATATGTTGAGGTTTTTTATTTTGCCGTGTTCCGATGGCCATTGGGCTAAGGATGTGCAAAACTTTTTTACTCAATATAGGCCACGTGAAATAGAGTTCCGTAGGAGAGTCGAGAAATTGCTAAAGAAAAGGAAATTTAGCAATCCACCTTAAGATGGAAGCATTAAGAGAGCTTGAGAATTATTGAAAATGTAACAGAGAATGATTGGTGCGAACAAGAACAATCTTGGTCAACTTCCAAAACCTTTCAGAATGGTGATCCAAGTGAAAATACAAAGTGATGTGCAATTCATTCTGCAATTATCCTTATCTTTCCCTTTACACTTTTTCACCTTCAAACTTTTCGATCCTCTCACCAATCTGCCCCAACAGTTCACATTTCTAACCATTCTTTCATCACCTCTCTTTCTTTCCATCCGTTTCACTCTCCCTCCCAATCTCAATGCCTTAACCATTTTCAACCCACCCATAAACACAATTTCTTACCCGTCCCATCCTTATGTGTATCTTTTTCTAAACCCATCATACACTCAACCTCCATTTTGTTTACAAAATACCTTTGTGTTGCGGAATTTGAAATATTGCTAAGCTTTAATGATAATTTTTTTTCATTTTGATTTTCATGATCCTAGTTGGGGGAAGTGTAGCTCTGACCCTAGCTAGATTTTAAAGGTTTTTAGTTCGATCAAAGTACAACTTATCTTTCTACCGGAAGTTTTAAATTTCACATTTTTCCATCTATTCCGGCATTTCTAGATGATAAGTTTTGTTCTGAACTATCACACCGATCCGACCTTGTTGATGACGGTTATGACTTTTACGTGATACATTGGGTTATTAGTAATTTCGAGGAGTAGCTACATCTCCCTAAGTTGTTGATATCCAATGCAAGCGAGAAGTTTCTACGCTAAGTATTCAATTTTATCTTTAGCCTATAGGTCGCATTGAATCTGTTATACCTTACCAAGTTTCTCTTTTATACTGGACTGATTACATAGTGAGCCAGTCCACCTCGTGTTTTCCCACATGGGGTTATGCTTTTTTATCTTTGTCTTATCCACCCGGTTTTTAGATGAAGACCACCATCTTTAGTTGCTTGTTTATTTTTCTTTCTATTTAGTATTTTTCTTTTTGGTTTCCCTTGTCATTGGTTGTATAAAATAAAGTGACTTAAAATGTTTTTCGGTGTTTATACCTCATTACTGCCACATTATTTTATAACTTCCATAGACATGGTATTTTACGGTTTCGTGGAGTTTGTTTGCTTATACAGGATGTGTCTATCTCTCCACGACGTGCTTTGAAATTTACTCCGATGTTACGCATTTACTTGAGAGCCGTTTCCGAGCTAAGTCTTTTTCTTAAATTCTCATTTATTTTTGTCATTGAGGACAATGCCATGTTTAAGTGGGGGGTAGGAGACTTAGCCATGTTATGTTATAATTGAAAATTGAATGAAACGGCACATGATTGAAAAAATTGAATAAATACCATATTATGTATCTCGTACCCTTAGAATTGTGAGTTCCTAGCTAAGAATTGATAGGAAAGGAACCAAGTTTCATGAGTACGTGATCATTTTATACTTATGTTAAGTAAATTTAAGGATATTCATGCCCATTTTTGTGAGTAGTTATTTATTATTCAATTACTCAACCTGTGAATCGAGTATACCGCGCAAATCATAATAAGCGAAGAAATTATGTGTACATTGCATAGATGATTGGTTATGTGAACTTAGTATCAATATCTATCTGTGATGCATTCTTATCTTTTAGCCATTAAAGCGAGTAATAAGCTTGAGACGTACTGTGTTTTAGCAAAATGTTAGACACTTGGGCTTGTAGTAACATTACCAAAGTAGCCCCGCGCTTGTGGTAATATTCGATGCTATACATGATCTAAGATATGGGGATACTCTAAAAAGTTTTCTTCCTTGAGATTGAAAGTATTTGAAAAATATGAAGATATGAAAAGAATATTCAACTCTTTAAGAGGCTTTGAGTAGTACACGGTCTCCAAGTCCAAAAACCCTATAGATACGCTCTTGCTTATTGCTCTAGTGCTTCAAAAATTTAAATGCTTGAGAAGTATGAATGCTGAGGTTGGTAGGTTGAGATTGCGAAGTTAGCATAAACTCTAATCTTGCCACATTTATATAAAACCAATGCACATGCACACATCACTTCGATTCATAGTGAGTAGTGAATAATGGATATCTTATGAGCATGACTAGTATGAGTTGACTTGAGTTTCTTACGTAAGTATGACACGACCATAGAAAATGTTGTCTTGGGGAATGACTTATTGATGCTTTGTTCGGGACGATCAAAGTCTAAGTGGGGGTAGTTGATGACGGTCAAATTATACCCGTAAAAGTCATCAACGTTGACCTTAAATCGAGATTAATAATATATATTTCATATTAAATCACATGTTTATATTTATTATTTAATGTTAAGTGATTATTAATATGATATTTGGTATTTATTTGTTTTTATTATTTAAAGCCGATTTATTGTGCGATAATTATTGATTTTGCAGATCACAACAAATCGAGAGGATTAATGTCATTCAATCAATTATCTCAAGATAAGGAAGGAAGAAAATCGGAGCATTAAGTGGAAGATTAATCGGATCAACATGCAAGCGTGCAGTGGGGAACAAGCTAGACGAAGAAAACGTGTTAAACATGCAAACTTAGGTTCGGTCGACCGAGCCTATAGCTTCGGTCGACCGAGTGCAGCTCTTCGGTTGACCGAGCCTTAGGTTTGGGTCGGTTTCCGGCTTATATCGTGCTTATCTTCTAGAACCACCCTAAGTCGGCAAAAACCTCTATAGCAAGCAGCTACGAGAATTGTAATACACACTTTAGACATACCTTAGAATATCATTCAATAAAATCACTCTATTCATATCTTGATTCAATGTAGTTTATTAAGGGTGTTTCCAGCAATTTAAGGGCTGCATTATGTAAGCCTTTATTTTCTGTTTCTTTTCTTTTAAGTAATTAATTCCCCCCAATTATGCTTTATTGTTTGAGTTAGTTAATTTATAGCTAGATGATGTAGATCTAGGTTATGACGTTAGGGAGGTGGCGATACCTTGTCTATGAGGATCCCATCACCTACGTCATCTACTTAGTTTCTATCCATGAATCTGCATTGTTTAATTAATGCGTATCTATGTTAGTTTATATGAATGCTTTACGAGTTACTGTTTAATCTGTTCTATATGATGAAACGCTGAGAGATATGTTCAGGGATTTAATCTGGGGACGAAATTGATTCGGGTGACCGAATGAGTTCACTCGGTCGACCGAGCCCACCTATTCGGTCGACCGAGCCCTGTTTTATCCGTTAGATAGCCATGTCTTTATGGTTAGGTTAACTTAATAGAATTTATCATCTCAGTAGGTATGGCTACGGCTACGTTGCTCGTCTGTTTTAATTAGCGTATGATTAGGAAATACCAATATAGGGCTCCTAGGTTGGCTCATGAATGATCTTCCGGGACTTTCAGCGAGATCTAGGTAGGTTTTGTATTTGGGAATTGAGCTCACCTAGTTATACGTAAATCGTAGATTAACATGAAACCGTGCAGGTAAATGTTAATAGGACAGAGACTGATGCGATCGTTTAGGAAGTACGCCTAACCACAGGAATGTTGCCTAGACGAGGTGTACGATTAATATCGGCATCCTTAGTGTCGTAAGCGTGCGAGTTATATGAGATGGAAGCCTAAAAAGCGAAGTCACGTAATGTAGCACAGTGATCTAGTAACCTAACCGGTGCTAAGTCAAGTTTAAGAGGATGACTCCCATAGCCAATCTAAGATAGATACAAACGGATTGACAGTTAATAAGTTCAGTTTATTATATAAATTATCTAGGTCCAAACGATAAAGACTATAATTGGGGAGGTTAATTACGTTGTGTCGAGTCGTGTCTTTACTTTTCTTGTCTTATGTTGGTCGTAGACCGCCTCTATGTCCTTGACATGTTTAATTAATTGTTTGTATATAAGATGATCCACAATTGGTTCCCTGTGGGATCGACCTTGATTCACTATAGCTATACTACGATGGGCCTAGTCCTCTTGCTAGTATTGGTTTATGGTGGTCGAGTATATTATAACCTGATTGACCCCGATCAAGAGCCAGGAGCGCAGATCTTCTTCTGACTATAGCGTCCAGCTCGGAGCGAGCTGCCTCCATTGCTTGGGGTACAACCAGCTGCTTTCTCAGATTGGATGAGGAGGACCGATCATCTCTCCTGTATCCTCGATGTCTTGGTGGCGAGGGTGTTTGCTTCCACGACCCATCATTAGGGTCATCTTCCTCCTCCAGCTCCTGATCCTGGAAATTTTCTGCAGATGAACCTCCATTCGGCTGACTCTGATCTTGCGAGTTTTTGTCAATGGGGTCTTCTTCTTCTAAACTCTCCCAGTCTTTGTCATCTTCATCCTCTTCTGCCAAGACGGCGTTGAGAACAGCTTCCTCGTGGTATCATCAAGAGCCGTGAGTTGATCCACCAACTCTTGTTGGGTTGTGTCGAGAGAGATTGGTTCATGCTGATGGTTCTGGTTGTTGGCATCCGATTCAGTTGCATTGTTGGCACCGCTGCCATTAGCGGCTTGTTGTCGTGTGGTCACCATGGTTGATCCTAGAGCTTTTCCTGAGATTATCAAATCAGAGACCCTCCTTCTAGCGTCAATTGACGATCCAAAAATCATCAAGGTAAGATTTAGGGTTCTTTCTCTTGATGATAACCTAAGGATGCTCTTTGAATATATAAAACTATGAAAGAAGAGGGGGTGTTTTGGGTGTTTTAGACTGCACTTGATAGTGATCAAGCTGCCTACGTATCCAATGCTGGGATTGGAATCAAGTCTCCGTAGTTCCTTAGGGATTGTTTATATAGAGGGGTTTGTGCCCTAGAGTTATCGTGCGGCGTGTCTGTGATGGACACTGATTGTCGTGTTCCCTAAGGAAATGGATTATGATTACTTAATCGCCTTGATTTGAGGAGATAATTATAGTATTCAAATATTTGTATTAAGTGATAAAGATTGGAGCCTTTACAACTTAAGATTCTTTCCATAGTTACCCATGATTAAGGATTGACTCTGGCCGACTTAGACGACCAGGGCTAGACTGGTTGAAACCTTCTGTGCTTGAGCCGACCTGAAGAGGAGAGTAGCCGAGCTGGAATCAGCTTGGACATATGTAAGTAGAATGGAAGGTCTGAGAGGGACCTAACCCGACCGACAGGATCGGTCATGGGTAGAATAGAGTACAAGTGTTGACCGACCTTCAGAGGTCGGGACTGATCCCGGATATATCCATGACTATTGGATGCCGGTCCTGAGCAGTGGTCGATCTGGAAGGGGATGGGGCGAGTAGCCGGGATATTCTAGTCCGGCCACTGGAACACCAAGCACCATTGCTCTCCATACCTAATGTTGAGCTACGAAAGAGGTGCCACCTAGGTAGGTTCAATTCTTGGCATCGTCATGTTGCATTGGTAATGTAAAATAACTTATATTGTGGGACAAAACAAAAAGTGTAAGATGACTTATATTTTGGGACGAAGATAGTATATATATATATATATATATATATATATATATATATATATATATATATATATATATTAAAGCTAAGAAGAGATTGATTCGGTGGTAATTACGGTAGTCCTTAACTAACGGGGACGAAAAAATGTGGTGTATATTTCGTATTGAAAAAAAAAACCGTCCTATTTAAAAATCCTATACAAAAGACATCCTATTTTAAAATCCTATAGTTACATAAACAAACTTTGTTTGTGTATCAAAGTAGATGAAGGCATAATAAATTAGGAGGTAAAAAAAGAAAAATACAATAAATGTTTTAATGGTACTCTGAATGTACTTATATTATGAAACAAAATTGAAAATTAAACGGAATTTATAAATTGGTGGCAAGAGTCCTCAAAGTGGTACAAAGAACAAACACAATCAAAGGAAAGAAAGAAAAAACTTAGAGTCTATGCTACATCAATATCCCAAGCGAGCCTCAAGTCCTTGGAGCGTTTGACCGCTTTTGACAGGAAGACGTGGGAAATCAGGTTGTTTCTGATGATGAAAAGAGCTTTTATCTTTTGCATCACAGCTGTCAGCAGTTGGGAAAATGTATCTTCAATAAAGACCTCTTTCTTTTACAATTATGGACTGAGGTAGAATAAACAATACAGGATTGAATAATACGAAGTTCATTAATGAGCAATGAAGTTGTTATTAATAAATGTTGGTATTGTTGTGACATTAATATTATGATCCATCGTTTTTCATGGTTGTTTAGATACGACGACTAATTGGCCTAAGAGGAGTCAACTCTATTTTAACACTCATACATTTTAATACTTATGTTGATGGTCGGAACAATTCAAAATTTTTGTTAGTTACGAAAAGATGAATTGAATGTTATTTTAGTCAAAATTAAACAACAATTTAAATTATGATTTTTTTATATTTTATTTTTGGTTTTTCTTTGATTGATCAAAGACAAATGAAAACAAATACTCATTAGTAAAGGAAACTGCTAGAGATATACTAAGCCGGTGATTTTGATGGCTTCTGAATTAACTTTTTAGAATAATAAGTCATCATACATTTATGCACACATATTAGGATACTCAATAAATGATCAACTTTGATAGTTTTAAACTAAAATACCCTTAGATTAATTAATTAAATGTATGAGTGAAATGCTTTTATGGTCAGGGGCTGATCCACCCACATGTTAGGGGGGCACTCGCCCCCTCGGATCCTGTAAATACACTATTATGTATGTTGTGTATTTTTTTGTCCCCTTAAAAATTTATATTCGCCCGTAGTATCGTCCACCCTCACCTGAAATCCTGCGTCCGCCCCTGTTTATAGTGTACGGAGCAAAATGCTTTTTTGAAGCATTCTTTTGGGGCAATGAAAGGTTATGTTTTTGGATTTGAAGTGACATAACATTAATCATTTTTGAAGGAAAAAATGATATTAAATTTGGTTTTGATAATGTACATACAGTTGACCCAATAGGGATGTCGGGTGGCTTGGCTTTGTTTTAGAAAAAAGGATGCTAATATCGTATCTGTGACTTCTACTTCGTGCACTATCGAAACCTGCTTTAAAGGACTTTGAGGATATGGATGCTTGTATCACCCCAGAAATGAATGCTGATATTTTGAAAGAAGTTGCTGAAAAGGATCTCAAGACGGTTATCTTCCAAATGCATTCATCCACGGCACTTGGTCCGGATGGTATGTCTCCTTGTTTTTTTAAAAGTTTTTTCCACATTGTTAAAAAAGACCTGTTGGAGGCAATCAACAATTTCCTACGTGAGGGTAAATTTTCGAGAGAATTAAATCATACTGCATCGCTTTGATCCCAAAAAATGTTCACCCCTCTGAACCGGCACACTTTAGGCCCATAAGTCTTTGCAATGTAGTTTATAAAATTTTGTCGAAGATTCTGGCTAACCGCATCAAGGTTTGTTTGCCTACCTGTATATGTGAGAGTCAAAATGCCTTTATTCCGGGATGCCAGATGTTAGATAGTTACATTGTAGCTCACGAGTCTATCCATTATACGATGCACAAAAGGAAAGGAAAAGACTCCTACATGGCCTTAAAGTTAGATGTTTCTAAAGCCTTTGATAGAGTTGACTGGACCTTTCTTTTCTACTTCTTAAAGAAGCTTGGATTTAGTGAGGAGGTGATTGACCTTATCAAAGAGTGTATCACAACAGTCTCTTTTTCTTTCATTATTAATGGGGAGCGGCTTGGTTTTGTTAAACCAAGTAGGGGCTCCCCATAGCTTTTTATCATTTGTGCGCAAGGCCTTAGCCACTTATTAAAAAAAGCTAATTCTGATGGTATGGTCCCGGGGTCTAAGAATAGCTACGCAAAGTCCACGCATCAATCACTTATTCTTTGCGGATGACTCTTTGATTTTTTCTCCTGTGGAGGTTACATGTTCCATGAGTCTAGCCAATATTCTAAATAAATATGAGCAAGTTTCGGGGCAAGCTATCAATATTGAAAAGTCGGCGTTCTTCTTTAGAAAAAACACTTCACACTGTAATAAGCGAGATATTTTGGCTTTATTTAACGGACTTTCCGAGGTAAGTCATTCCAAGTACTTGGGCCTCCCGTTGGTTGTTGGGCGGGCTAAAACCAGATTTTTAAATTTCTTATTGATCGATGTAAAAATAAGCTTGAGAGTTGGAAGTTCAAGTCCCTAAGTCAAGGGGGCAAAGCGATTTTGTTATCCTCATCGTTATTTGCCATTCCAAATTTAACCATGTCAGTTGTCAAGCTTCCAAAAGGAGTCATTAATAAAATCCACTCTCTTATGGTGAATTTTTGGTGGGGTAACTCCAATAAAGACTTTTCGGGGCATCATTGGGCAAGGTGGGAGTTACTTTGCCTACCAAATGGAAGAGGTGGCCTCGGATTTAAAAATTTGGAGATAGCTAATACTGTTGCACTAGCTCGGACTTTCTGGAGAATCCATTGCCACCCCAACCTTTTGGTATCAAAGGTCCTGAAAGGAAAATATTTTTTCAAATCCTCCATTTTTAATTGTAAAGTTCCTTCTTCTTTGTCGTTCTTTTGGAAAAGTTTTATGTCGGCTCAAAGCATCCTAAGAAATAATACTTTTTTCATAGTTGGCAACGGAAAGGCTATAAGAGCTTGGGAGGGCCCTTGGATTATTCAAAATCCCTCTTTTTTTACCTATTTCTCATGCTCCTCCCCATAGTAGGAATGCTTTAGTTAGTGACTTTGTGTCTAATAACTCGTGGGATAAGGCTAGATTAAGTGAGTCTTTTTGGCAAATAGATGTTAACCAAATTGTTAAAATACCGTTAAGTCTAGGAGGCAATCCGGATAAAAGAGTCTGTGTTTTTTCTAAATGTGGAGACTTTGTTATGAAAGCGGCTTACGATGCGTGTCTTCAACAGAGTTTGACTACCCATACTATGTGTGGGAGCTCCTTTAATGATAAATTCTGGAAGAGAATTTGGGCATTATCTCTACCTTTAAAAATAAAATTCTTTCTCTAGAAGCTGTTCAGACGCATTCTTCCAGCATCTGAAGCCCTTCACAAACGATTTAAGTTTGATAATTTGCTATGCTCAGTATCTGGAGAGAGCTCGGAGACTATTGATCACCTTTTCATTTCTTGTCATTTTGCGAAAATGGTTTGGAAATTTGCAGGTATTTCATGGAATGATTTTTTGGTACCGAACGCTTCGGTCAGGCTTTGGTGGGACGTGTTGTCAGTCAAGCACTCCTAAGGGGTGTTGAACGACCATAAATATTTTTTTTTGCTTTATTTTATGGTATATTTGTAAGGCTCGCTGTAACAGATTTTTTAATTCGATGTGTTGGTCCCCGGAAGCTACTGCAAAATATGCTAATGAGGCTTGGTTAGACTTTGAGCAGGCACACCAAGAGGAGAGGGTTAGTTCTAATATTGTTTTGTCCTCTCCTGTCTTGCTGCGTACAGCCCCAACCTCAGACATGGTGAGGGCCTTTGTCGATGCAGCCTGGAAGCCTAGTACTTGCTCCGTTGGCTATGGTGCAGCTCTTTTCCGGGAGGATGGTACGGTTTTGGAAGCTTGGGAGTCCCCGAGATCGGTTGCTAGTTCCGTCTTTGCAGCGGAGGCTCAAGCTTTTCGTTGGTGTCTTAGTAGATGTCTTGCCATGGGAATCTCAAAACTTTTGTGTTTTACCGATAATTTGTCTCTAGCTAACTATAGTGAACTCGGTCAACCCCCCCTTTTGATTCTGCAACTGTTATCGAGGATATTAGGCTGTTGATTTCTTATTTTGACTCATGCCACATTCTGCATTGTGAGAGAGAAAGCAACAAATTAGCCCATAATCTCGTTGCTTTCTCTTTCAAATCAGATGTAGGCGTATTTTGGCATGGTTGTACTCCGGTATGGACTTGTATTACCTGATATTTTATTAATGAATGCTTTAGTCGTTTGGGGAAAAAAAATGAAAAAAATGTAAAGCTTTAAAATAGGGAATAATGTAAGTGTTGCCTAGTAGAAATCTTATTTTATTTATTTATTTAATTTTTTTTTTCCAAAACGAAATACGCACGCACCCATCCTAAACTAAATTATGCCCTAAGCGGGGCTCGAACCTGGGTCTCCCCACTGGAGCCCTGGTCAGGCCCTAGTGGCAAACCACTAAGGCATGTACCTGAGTACTTGTAGAAATCTTATGCATGCATTTACTTGTCGTTGTTTTAATTTTTTTTTGTTTTACTTTTAAATAATGTGTTTGACTTACACATACTGCTTTCGTCCCAAATTATAAGTCATTTTACCTCTTTAGATTTGTCCTAAAATATATAAGTCATTCTACATTACCAATACTGTTGAAGATATTATAGATAAGGAATAATTTATTTAAAGATTTGTATTTTATATTTAGCATTTATCTTCTACTTGTTGGCCAAGCCATATGTGGCTATATATATCTCGGTGTAACCACAATACAATTCAATGGAAAATATTTGTTTCAATTTACAATATGGTATCAGAGCAAGGTTCCCTCCTCTTTCATAGAATTCTGCCAGATCATCGTCCCTAAGCAAAAAAAAAAAAAAAAAAAAAAAACCCTAGCAGCCTTCTTCTCCGTCTAGCCTTCTTCTTCGTCCAGCTTCTTCTCCGTCCAGCCATGTCCACCGTGACAGAAACAGCCACATCCTCTTCCTCCTCCTATCCTTCTTTCACTCCCTCTTCTTCAATCCATATCTCCAAACTTACCCGCAAAAATTATCATTTATGGCGAGCTCAGATCCTCCCATACCTTCGTGGCCAAGGCGTGTATGGTTATATCGACGGCACAATTCCTGCTCTGGCCGCCACCGTTACCAGTGCTGCTGGTGCGGTCTCCCCCAATCCAGCCTACGCCGAATGGAGTAAAAACGACAATCAAATTCTCAGCACGATTACATCCTCTTTATCTGATGAATTTTTAATGCAGGTCTATACGTGTTCATCCTCATCGGAAATCTGGAAATCTCTTCAAGATTCATTCGCATCTGCCAGTCGATCTAAGCTTGTTCAGCTGCGTACCAAATTAGCAGCAACACGGAAACAGGACTCCACGGCCGCAGATTATTACTTCAAACTGAAACGCATTGCCGACGATTTGGCCCTCGCCGGTCATCCAATTTCCGATGACGACTTCATCGCCTATTTACTTGCAGGTCTAGGTCCTGACTACGATGCCCTCGTTACCATGCTTGGAGCTCGCTCCTCTATCACCATAGAAGAGGCATACTCGCAACTTCTCACAACCGAGTCTCGGCTGAACCAGCACCGGCCAACTCCCGTCTCGTCTTCACCCAGCCTGTCCTCCTCCACTGCCCCAGCTGCAAATTTTACCTCCTCGACCAACCAAACTCAACCTCAACGTGGCCGTTCTAGCAACTATCGAGGACGGGGGCGAGGCCGAGGTCGTGGTGGTCCTCGTCCCCAATATAATTCCGACTCACCTCCAACCTGTCAAATTTGCAACCAGGTTGGCCACTCCGCTTTAGCCTGCTACTATCGCTACACCCCTCAATAGCCTCATCCTTCCCCACGTCCACCCCCAACCCTCCACCCCCTCCACCCCATGCTTATTACAATTACATGCAGCCGTACCCACCCCCACCCACTTCCGATTGGATCCCTGACACCGGCGCCACCCACCATATGACCAATGACTTCCAAAACCTCAATCTCTCTTATGAACCCTACGAAGGTCGACAAAGTTCATGTTGGAGATGGTACGGGTTTGCCAATCACTCATCTTGGCTCTTCTTCTATTTCATCCCCCACTAACACATATCTTTTACATAATGTTTTAGTTACCCCCTCCCTCACGCAAAATTTATTATACGTACGTCGGTTGCTCATGATAATTCTGTTTACTTTGAGTTTCATAATAATTACTTTCTTGTGAAGGACTACTCGGGTCGCGTCCATCATAGGGGATTTGTCAAGGATGGTCTCTACCGCTTCTCCCCCACCTTCCGCAATACTCCTATTCAGGCACTTGCTGCTGCCTCCAGTTCATCCTCCACATGGCACCAACGTCTTGGACATTGCTCCTTTCCTGTCCTTCGTCACGTTTTAGGTCGTTTATCTATTAGTATTTCGAATAAGGCACACTCCTCTGTGTGTGCCCCGTGTCAATTAGCCAAGAGTCATCGTCAAACTTTATATGTGTCTGAATTTACTTCTTCTGCACCGCTTGATTTACTTTATTCGGATGTTTGGGGTCCTTGTACTGAATCTTCCATTTATGGTTCTCGTTACTATGTTAGCTTTTTGGATGATTTTACAAAATTCTTATGGATTTATCCTTTAAAACGTAAATCTGATGTTGAACCTGCATTTCGTGATTTCCTTACTATGATTGAGCGGCAATTTAACACCAAACTCAAAGCCTTGCAAACTGACCGGGGCGGTGAATACCGCCACCTCACGCAATGTCTCACTTCTTTGGGTATCATTCACCGCCGCTCTTGTCCACACACTCACGAACAAGCCGGCGCCATCGAAAGGCGTCACCACCAAATTGTCGAAGTCGGTCTCACACTTCTCGCCCAATCCAATCTTCCCCTCACGTACTGGGAAGACGCCTTTGTCACCGCTGTTTACATCATCAATCGCCTCCCCACCCGAGTCCTCAATGAAAAATCCCTGTATGAGTTGGTTTATGGACGCGCCCCTGATTATTCCTTCCTTAAAGTTTTTGGTTGTGCTTGTTGGCCTCATCTCCGTCCATACAATCATCATAAAACTGACTTCCGTTCCAAATCCTGCATTTTCCTTGGCTACAGTCCTCACCATCACGGTTACAAATGCCTTGATCTCTCTTCTGGTCGTGTCTATATTTCCCGGCACGTTGTTTTTGACGAAACAACCTTTCCCTACACTCCCTCAAGCACACCCATAATCCCGGAACTTATCACGGTCCCTTTACCGGCCACCATTCTTCCAAATCCGTCCTCTCCTCGTCCCCCCTCCCCTTTGGCCGAGTCACCCTCCTCCCCGGCTCCCTCTCATTCCCAATCCCCGGCCCCATCCACTCCGGCCAGTACTCCTCCTTCCCCTCCCCGTGACCCTCCTCCGGTCCATCCTATGGTTACCCGCACCAAAACAAACTCTCTTAAACCAACTCAAATGCCCGACTACATTCGATATCCGCTTCCCCGAGCTCTCCTTAATTCCACCACCTCCTACACTGAAGCCTCAAAACAACGCATTTGGCGCAATGCTATGAAAGAGGAAATCAATGCTCTTTTACGTACTAACACTTGGGATCTTGTCCCCTTTCGGTCGCATATGAATGTTGTAGGTAACAAGTGGGTCTATCGTACGAAGCATCATGCGGATGGCAGTTTTGAGCGTCATAAAGCTCGGTTGGTAGCAAAAGGTTTTCACCAGACAGAGGGTGTTGACTTCACAGATACCTTCAGCCCGGTTGTTAAGCCAGTCACTATTCGTCTGTTGCTTTCCCTTGCAGTATCTCAGGGCTGGTCACTTCGTCAAGTTGATATCCAGAATGCATTTCTCCATGGTCATTTGAACGAACCTGTTTACATGCAACAGCCACAGGGTTTCGTTCACCCAGATTATCTAGATTATGTCTGCCGCCTCAAGCGCAGTCTCTATGGCCTCCGTCAGGCGCCCCGTGCCTGGTTTTCTCGCCTCTCTGATGCTCTGGTTCAGTTCGGCTTTTCGGCGTCAAAAGCCGACACATCCTTGTTTATCTACTCACGCGGTGGTCATCGTGTTTATTTACTTATTTATGTTGACGATGTGCTTATTACAGGTACCGGTCCGTCTCTTACTACACAGGTCATTACTTATCTCGGCTCGCGAGTTCCCTGTCAAAGATCTCGGCTCCTTATCTTACTTCTTGGGTATTGAGGTTCTCCCCACCTCTGATGGTCTTTACCTCACTCAGCGGAAATACGTCCTTCAACTCTTACAGCGGGCCGGCATGGACAAATGCAAGCCGTGTCCCACCCCTATGTCTGCTTCTTCTCATCTGACCGCCGCCGCAGGTTCTCCCTTTGTCAACCCCTCCCTCTACCGCACCGTGGTCGGCGGTTTACAGTATCTCAGCTTCACCCGCCCGGACATCGCCTTTGCCGTCCATAAGGTTAGCAAATTCATGAAATCACCCACTGATGATCACTGGAATGCCGTCAAACGAATCTTACGCTATCTCAAACACACTATCTCTGAAGGGTTATTTCTTTCGCGCCACTCACCTCTTCTATTGCATGCCTACTCCGATTCAGACTGGGCAGCCGATTCGGATAACCGTCGCTCTGTTGGCGCATATTGTGTTTTTCTTGGCAACAATATCATTAGTTGGCGCTCCAAACAACACCTTACCGTCTCTAAGAGTAGTACGGAAGCCGAGTATAAGACACTCTCAAACACCGCTGCTGAAGTTCAATGGTTATGCAGTCTTTTAACCGAAATGCGGATTCCTCTTCCCTCACCGGCTATTTTATGGTGTGACAATATTGGGGCCACCTACCTTGCCCACAACCCGGTCATCCATGCCCGCACTAAGCACATTGAAATTGACTTTCATCATGTCCATGAACTCGTTGTCTCCAAGCGTGTATCCGTTTCGTTTCTTAGTTCGAAAGATCAGCTCGCCGACCTCCTCACGAAGCCCCTTGCTCGTCCTCGCTTCGATCTGCTCAAGACCAATCTCCATGTTCAACCTCTTCCCATGGGATTGCGGGGGCGTGTTGAAGATATTATAGATAAGGAATAATTTATTTAAAGATTTGTATTTTATATTTAGCATTTATCTTCTACTTGTTGGCCAAGCCATATGTGGCTATATATATCTCGGTGTAACCACAATACAATTCAATGGAAAATATTTGTTTCAATTTACAATAAATACAACATTTATTACTCATTTCTCTATCTTACCCCTAATTTATTGTAAATCTAACAACTTTTAGTTATTTCATGGGCATTTTAGACATTTAACCTTCAAATTTATGGCATTCAACCACATTCTTAATCTGTGTGAAAACACCTAAAATGACATATAATATGGGACGGAGGTAGTACATTACAATGGTAATCAATTTGACTCAATTATTATTCTGTAATTTTATGGTGGTTCTGGACCTAACTATTGGACCACCATGTCATCAGTTAAAAAAAATATGATTTGATGCTTGATTTTATACATAGGGGTCCACCAATAATCTCTTAAATCCTATTGATTGGACAAACCAAGTAGAATCTAGTCCTGAACCATGATAAAATTTATGATTATTATTGCATGTAGCATTTCAAACTTGCATTTGTATATCTAAGTCAGTGTTTTTTGTTTTTTTTCGAGCACTAATGATGTTAATGTTATGATTTATGATTTGGTTTTCTTTACGGTATTTTGTATTGACACTAAAAAAAAGCCTCAAACACCACACTTACTAAAACCACCACATAAATTACTATTTGACATAATAGTTTATATGATTTTGTTTCAAGAAGAAATCGTAACTCGTATGCAAATTTTCTAAATTACATTAATGTGTCACTCACGGAGATGATGATAGGTAGCATTAGCCAGGGCCGGCCCTGGCATATGTTGGGTTTAAGGCAAAATTTCCGAATTGGGTCTTTTAGTTGAAGTTGTTTTTTTTGTAAAATATACTTATCGCGTTTTTAACATCCGTAAATACAAAATTTAATTTATGGATAGGCTCAAAACATACCTAAAAAGTAATCTTTTGGGTCAAATAAAATTTTTTATTGGGACCTTTTGTTAGAAATTTTTTCATAAATATTTTTTGTAATCTCTTGCATAAAAGTTGCCGAACGAAATAATGTTATCGCAACGAAACGGGGTTTGACCTGCATAGTTCATGAAGGGAGTAAAAAAAAATTGGGCCTTTATAAAAAAAAATTAACATATTATATTAGGTTGGATCAGATTTAATCTACACAGTTTTTTTTTCTTTTTGCGAAATATGTACCGTTGGGCCCTCCCGAAACCGTTGGGCTTAAGACCGCGGTCTCTCTGGCCTCACTATAGGGCCGGCCCTGGCGTTAGCATCAGTGATGTTAACACGAACATGAATCAGGGTGACGGTTTTGCCAGAATTTTTAATACTACGAAATGTGCTAAAAGTAAATTTGTGGTGTAATGGATTAAAAAAATTAATAAAAATAGGTGGTGCCTCAATTTTGTGCTTCCATTTGTATATCTTTCTTTCTTTACTATTTAATATTAAGATTCTTAGATGGGAATGAAGTTAAGCATCCATGGATATTCACACCTGTGGATATCCACATGAGGACGGTAGGTTTTAAAAATTTCTACTCGTATGGATTATAGGTAGGGTATATACCTATGTAGAGAACATTTGCGATAGATAGAGTATCGATATTATCAAACCCGTACTCATTGTCATCCTTAGTAATGGTTACTAAAAATAAGATAACGTGAAGATGATATGTGTTTAATATGCGAGTAGTTTTAATATTGGTAAGAAAATCACCGCAACAATGTGACAGTACGATAATCTTTTTACGACATGAGTCAAATAATAATCAATGGCCTAAGAATCTATCACCACAACAAAGTGATATTAGAATACTTTTTACGATGTTTGAATTGTAATGAGTCACATGATGATCAATGGCTAAAAATATATGACTTATAATTTTTACAAGTCTTTTCATGATCTGTTGTTGTGTGAACTTTCATCTAATCTTGATGAAAGATCAATGAATAAACTGGAAACTGAATGAAGAATGAAGAAGAAGGTGAACAAGAAAATAAACTTTCATTCAATTGAGAATTATTATTCAGTACAATGATGTGTAGAGCTCATATATATACTGCTACAGACGTAAGAGAGTTGGTTAGCTCTTTAACTAACTTCTTAACTAGCCTAAATATCTACTAACTGTATAACTGAAAGCTCACTACAAGTGTTTGATAAAATGCTGCTGTGTACCAGTCTTCTTCCTCCTTCTATTATCACTGCACCTTCTAGTCTTTATAGTGTACAACTTGTTGTTTGTAGACTTCTTCAACACCCCTTCTCAAGTTGTACACTTAGGCATGTAGATGTTGGAGATAGGATAATTAGACAGTATGTTGTAGAACCTGGTTTTGTCTAGGGGTTTAGTAAATAAGTCTGCCAGCTGTAAATGAGATGATATTGGCAAGGGTTTTAGAAGTCCTGAAATGTATCTATCCCTAATCACATGACAATCTATCTCTATATGCTTTGTCCTCTCATGAAACATAGGATTTTCAACTATGTAGAGAGCACTCTTGTTGTCACAAAACAAAGGGATTGGTTTAAGCTGTTTGATGTTAAACTCAGCTAATAAAAAGGACAACCACTGTAACTCACATGAAGCCATAGCTATTGCTCTGTATTCAGCTTCAGAGGAACTTCTTGAGTCTGTAGTTTGCTTTTTTGGTCTCCAACTGATTAGGGATTCTTCTAAGAATACAAAAACCCTTATTACTGCTCTTCTAGTATCTTCACATCCTGCCCAATCTGAGTCTACATATGCTTTTAATTCCATGTTTCCAGTAGCTGGGAAGAAAATTCCATGTCCTGGTGAATATTTCAGGTATCTGAGTAGCCTGTCTGCAGCTTTAAGTTGCATTTATGTTGGTGAGTCAAGAAATTGACTTAGTTGTTGTGTGGCCAGAGTGATATCAGGTCTAGTGATTCATAGATAAAGTAGTTGGCCTATTAAGGATCTGTAGTAGCTATTGGACTGAGGAGGTTCTGAATTTGTAGTTTTATTGTTGTGTCCAAAGGAGTCTTGGCTGCTTTGCAATGTGAATATCCATAACCCTTTAACAGTTCAAGGCAATACTTTCTTTGAGATAACATAATTCCTTTGTTTGATCTTACCTCCTCTAATCCTAAGAAGTATTTTAATTCTACCAAATCTTTGATGCCAAATTTCTTGTTCAGAAAATCTTTTAAATCTTGAACCTGTTTAATGTCCGGGTGACCACCAAGACATCATCCACATAGACTAGAAGTGCAATGAAGCTTTCATCTGAACCATTCACAAAGAGACCGTAATCTTGCTTTGATTGCGTATACCTCCTCTCAAGCAAGGCTTGTGTTAGATTTATATTCCATTGCCTGCTAGCCTGTTTTAAGCCATATAAAGATTTCTTGAGCCTACAAACAGTGCCAAGTGCCGATTGAAACCCTTGTGGGATGGACATCTGTAGATTCTAGTTTTTAGCTGCAGCAATTGCTAATAAAGTCCTAACAATGGTTAATTTTGTCACAGGGGAGAAAGTATCTAGATTGTCCAGTCCTAATTGTTGTGTATACCTCTTTGCAACAAGTCTGTCTTTGAATCTTTTTATAGTAGCATCTGCATGTCTTTTGACTCTATACACCCATTTGCTGCTTATAGGAATCTTTCCCTTTGGAAAAGGAACTATGTCCCAGGTTCTTGTATTTTGTAGAGCATCAAGTTCAGTTTGCATTGCTTTCCTTCATTCCTCATGTTTGACTGCCTCATTGAATGATTTTGGCTCACTAATAATGTTGGTCCCTTGGAAAGGCTAACACAAGTTTAGAGGGGGGAGGGGGTGAATAAACTTGTCACCAAAAACTTATCCTGAGCTGGAAAAGCCCTAGGAACTGAGTTTCTCCGAAACTCAAACTGATATCCAGTTCAGTTTTGTTCCTATCCCTTAACTTGTGCGGAGTTCAGTCAGCTCAACTGAGTATAAATCAATGCTGACTTATATTCAGTCTTGTTAACTGGCAGCGGATAAATATTAGCCTTTAACTACTAGTTAACTTAGTTTTAGTGTGAAATCCACATAGATATAACTATAATAAAGTAAAAGAATGCGTAAAGTAAATAGACAAGATTTATAGAGGTTCCAGGTGGTGTAATCCTGTCAATCCTCTCTTCCTCTGTGATGCGGAGGGAAAATTCCACTAGGACTTCTTTGAGATGGCCTGGTTACAAAAAGTTCTAAACTGATAGTCCTTGACTAATCCCTAGCTTCACTATCTAAACACTTGTAGAACAGGTAGGATTGCTGCTCTTCAACTATTTGAACCAGTGGTCCTTGGAGGGTAGAATTGCCTCTTCACCAGCTCATCACAAACACAGTCTTCCTGACTGCACTCAACTGTCCTTCACACCTTCTTGGTGTTTCACAGTCTAAACCTTTGATAAAATCAAAGTTGAGACTTTGAATCAATAACTATGATTCAACTGTGATTTGAGCTTTTCTTCTGGATGATTAATTTAAGCACGGCTCTGTATTTCTTGATCTTGCAATTAAACACTTAGCAGGTATTCCTTTTAATTTGGCTTTCCCACCTCAATTTGATCTTTCTTCGCTAGAAAGATTCTTTTTAATTTTCTTGCTTTGTTATCACATACCTGCTCTTTTTATGATGTCGTAGAAGTAATCTATTTATAGGGGTTCATTCAACGTTCATCCTGCTTGAATCTTGCAACGGCTATATTTTATGACCGTTCTGATTTGTCATTAGTTCATCCAATAAAATTGCTTCCTTTACAACGTTCGACTGTACTTTCAGTTTGTTGGATGGCTGACATATAAAACTGAGTTTCCTTATCTGTTTTATACTGAGTTTTTCACTTGTCTGTTTCCTAACTGACTTGGAGCATTAACTGAGATTTTACTCTTCTTCAAAAATCAGTACTCCAGTTTTCATCTGATTATTATTGACCTAATTATTAGAGTACACCATGACTTATTATCATCTAAGAATTCATTGTCCTTATGATTCTTAGGTCTTCATACAAGATCCATAAAGTCAGTTCAGGTCACCACAACCTTGCCTGAAGTCTAACTTTACAGTCTCGACTTGTAATCTTCATAACTGAGTTTTAACCCTCAGTTCTTCAATCTTCAATAACTGAGTCTGTGTCCCTCAGTTCTTCAGTCTTCTAGATAAGCCAACCGAGACTGTGTCCCTCAGCGAACTTATGTTCTTCAGTCTTCTGTTGGTGTGCTCTATGTTCAGTTTCTTGTAGAATCTCAGTTAGATTAAATCTCAGTTTCTTCATTTCTCAGTTCCAGCCTAGAACTATTACAGTGCTTGTCTGATTTAACTTATACAAATATCAGACTCTAATAAATCATATACATTGATATCTAGACATCTTTTTGCTTTGCACTATAACAGCTAGTTATGACACTTCATCAATGGGGTTAAGAACAATTAACAAATAAGTGATGAATCATCATCAAAACATAAATTTTATTTCCAACAATTTCCCCTTTTTGATGATGTCAATACCCTCCTTAAAAGCAATGCAAAAAAATAAAGGACAAAATACAGTAAATAACACTATGAACTGAGAAACTGAGAATTTATTTGATAACTGAGTTACAATGCTGGATAAGTAATAAAATACAACATGATAAAAAGAACTAGAAGATAGTTTCTTTTCACTTGGCAGATTGAGAAGGTTGATTATCATAGTTTTCCGCAACAGTTCTCATTGCATCATTTGTGGTTGAATGTTCAATTCCATGAATGCTTGCCCAAATGTTCCATGATTCAGATAAATTGTTTTTCTTGAAAAATTTGTCTTTGAATAGAACTGCAAATGTAAAGACTGATGTCCTTAGTCTTTCATTGGTGGCTGTTCTCAATAGATTTTGAACAAATTCAGGTTCAGCCTTTTCAACTTTCTCTGAAGCTTGATCTAAGGTGCCATCTGCTTCCTATTTCTTCAGTTTATTCCAATAGTACACGAGTATCTTCTGCATGTGTAGAAATGTTTCAAGAGATTCTTCTTTTGATACTCCTTTCTCTCTGGTAAGTTCTTGAATAGATTGTAGAGACGAGAATCCATACCAACTCTTTTGTCAGTCGTTTCTGAGTATTTAACAATCAGTTTCATCTCATCATCAGTGAAATCTCCTCTTGCTTTCTTCAGTTCACTCAACTTATCATCAACATTTGTGAGGACTTGTGGCATTTCAGCTACATGGACTTTTAAGATATCCAAACTTTCCCCCTTATTGAATTAGGCTTTTGATGTAAGCATTCAATGTTTGTTGAGTTGATGCCAATATGGTTTGAGCCACAACTGAGTCCTTTATGCCCTCTATCGACTAGATTATTAAGAATACCTTCCCATCTGTCTTGAGTTTCATTCCTCCTTGTGACATGCTCAGTGGTTGTTTTTCGAAGCTCAAGCAGAGTGGTTTGACAGTTGTCATTCACAGTGTCCATCTTCTTTTCAAGTTTGGTTCATTCATCTTGACTGGCTTCTAAGGATTTTAAAACTTTTCCGAATAAGCTTTGGTCATCCTTTTGAATTCTGAGTATCTCATTGTGATAATACTTAATGAGATCAACTTGAGTAGGAACATCTTGTGAATTTCTTGCTTGTTGATCTTTTCCTTTGTCTGTCTCAGCCTCACTTGGTTTAGCTAGCTTTAGAGGTGAGAGAACAACTTGCTTCAGTTTTTCTTTAAATTCAGCTGATTGTCTTTTCTCTTCAGATTGTTTCTCAGCTCCTTCCAATCTTGATGAATCAATAACTTTCATAAGTGACAGATGTACTTCAAGTTCATCATCTGATTCTTCTCCAGGCATGTTTGCCAATGTTCTTGCTATTTCAAGTGTGGATTTATCTGTGGGAGATTGGTAACCTCCTTCTGCTTCTTTGTCCAGCTGTGTTTTAGATACACTTTCAGAGCTTGAACTTCCACTGCTTCTTTCAGAACTACTAGAATCATCTTCAGTATTCAGTTCTGTTGCAGTTTCCTTTTCTTGTATAGAGGCAGGAATCCCTTTTTGTAGATCAGGATCTTCCTCAAAATCATCATTATCAACGTTTTTCTTAGAACTTCCACTAGCTATGGCTTCCCTTCAATAGCTATTTCTGATCAACGCATATCCTTGGTTTAAGAATTCATCGGTATTGATTATCTCCGTTAAACTAGTAATGTTGTAGATATCGAATACCCATTTCTCAATAAGCTCCATTTCTGCACGCTGACTTCTTTGATTATCAATAGAACTGAACTTCCAAGTTCTATATCTTTGCAATCGCTCATAATCAGCTTTCATAAGTTCTATATGATCAGATGAGGATTTGAATGGTGTGAGGGTGTCCTCTGATTCTCTTGCGATCTCATGATCTTCTTCTTGAGTAGAAACTTCAATTTGCATGGGATCATCAGTTTGCATAAGATCGGTCCTGCTGGTTTCTCCCTCAGCAGCAACTGGGACGACTGATGTTTCTTTTTCAGTGACCGAAACTGAGATTGTCTCCCCAGTTTGCAAAACTTTTTCACTTGCAACTTCTTCAGCGACTAGTTTTTCACTAAGCTCAGGTTCCAATTCAACAACTGGAACTTCCTTCGTTGTGTGTTCAGTGGGTTCAACTTCATGAACTTGCTCATCCAACTGAATGATCTTGGTTGATTCTGTTTCTGCTTCAGCCTCCTTTTCCTCAGTTTGAGGAGCTGAAAATTCTTTAGCAGTTTCCTCATGTTCTAATCTGGGGACAGATTCTTGAGGAGTAAACTTGGATTTTGAAAGCAACATAAGCATGTTCAATGTTGTTTCATCATTCAGTCTTTCATCACCATCGGATTCTTCATCATCATGCTCAGTTCTCAGGGTCTATTCCCCCCCTGAGTTACAGCTTCTTTCTGCAAATCAGTTTCAACAGTCTGTTCTCTGTTGACAACTTCAGTTTCTTCTACTATTTCCATTTCCTGTGAATGCATAGCTGGTTCTTGAATTTGTAAAACTTCAGTTACCGAAACTGGAATAGATTCGGTAAGATTAACTTCAGTTTGCACTTCTGGTGCTGATCCGTCAGCAATTCCAGGTCTTGCTACTTGAGTTGATTTCTTAGTCACTTGATCAGTTAAGCCTTTTTCTGATTCTTCCAACTGTTTTCTTCTTTCTTTTAAATCTTCAATTTGTGCGAACACTTCATCTCCAGTTGCAGGTTTCTTTGATTTCCTGCTTTTCTTCTTCTTGGGTTCAGTCTCAGATTTCTCAGCTTTCCTTTTTCCAGCTTTTTCTTCCCTAACGACAATTTTCCCATCAGCAACTGGTGTTTCTTTCCTCTTAGCAATTTCAAAGTGGTCGAGTATCCTCTGGACTATTAACGCAAGAGTCTTCTTGTGATAAAATCGTCCTTTCTTTTCATTGGTCTTCTTTTTAGGTACGTCAATTGACTGTGCTATCAATTCATCAAATAGATACCTTGCCCAATTGAAATCTTTTTCAAACCAAATCACATATAGCAAATCTAGTTTTGCTCCAGATAGATTGCTGAAGTTTCCAGCATTCCCAATTATGCAATTTGCCAGCATCTTTGAGAGAAAATTAAATTCTGGTTTGAGCAAGCTTGTGCTTCCTGTCTGTAAGACAGCAAATTCTCCAATAATCGCTATATCTTTCCATAACTTCTCCTTCTGTTCCTTAGTCAACTTAATGGCTGCTGTTCCTCCGGATTTGTCAAATCCATAGATTTCTGCAATTAGATCTTCAGTGACTTTGATTTCCTTATCATTGACAGTGGTGATATAGGTTTGTGTGTCTTCTCCTTCTACAGTTGTTCTACCAAATTGATAGAAGTCTCCGATGCTTTCTAAACACACACTTTTCAGATCAATGTTGAATACAGCGTCCAATCCTTTAATTTTTCAGATTTTTGTTGCAATTGAATTGACTAGAGTTTGATCAATATACTTTGCAATATACTGGTCAAGAGAAACGATCATTCCGGGTTCAACAAGAGTGAAAGTCATTTTTCTGGATTTGATTGAGAATTTGAAAATTTGAAATTCAGAGAGTGGATTCAAGGTTTAAGCGTAAGGAATTATAAGAGGAAATACTGGGTATCTATAATTTGTAGCAGAGATAGTTAAGAATTGAGTGGGACTTTAAAACGTCTTGTCATAAATGTTTTGAGATTGCAAAAAGGTGGGTGAGTGGAAAATATGAACGGTTTGGATTGAGAAGGACCACATCTTTCTTGATAACCGTAGCTAGATAATAGTAAGTAGAGTAGGTACGGTGTATCAACAGCTGTATACGCTCATTTTTGTCCTTATGCTGAATTCAAAAACTCAGTTGTAAATACAACTTAGTTTTGTGAATTGCATTTTTCAGTTCTCAGCTAGTGGTGTTTTTCCTGCAAAACAAAGTGAGAAATTTTTGGTACCCATATCTGTTTGGGTCCTAACTGATTAGCTTTTGATGGTACAACTTTATTTTTAACTTTATACCTCTCTTGATATTTTGACTGAGTAAAGTCAGTTTTCACAAACTTTTCCTGTTTTGTCATAACAGTTTTAAATTTGTTCAGTTTGTGAAACTGATGTGATGGTTCATTCCAATCTTCATCAGTGGGAAATAATCTTCCTTTCCCTTTGAGTCTATTATTCCGTGAATGATCTTCATTCTTAGATGGATATGACTTGAAGATTTTTCTTATTGACTTCCACCACAAGAAAATCGAGTTTTAATGAGGGGAAATCCAGTCATTAAAAGCCATTTTCCCGTCATTAAAGACTTTTAATGACGGGAAATTTACTCTCGTCGCCCTTCATTGCTGCTTCTCTATATAAAGGTATATAATGAGAGTAACATAGCCCGTCAGTATTGATTTTCTCTTTTAGTGACAGGTATTTCACTCTCATTAAAAATGTGTTTTTAATGAGAGTGAAAGACCCGTCACTAAAAGAGAAAATCAATACCGACGGGAAATGTTACTCTCATTATATGCCTTTATATAGAGAAAGCGTAATGAAGTGGCGACGAGAGTAAATTTCCCGTCATTAAAAGTCTTTAATGATAGGAAATACATGACTTCTAATGACCGGATTTCCCGTTAAATGATAATATATTACTCTCATAGTATATAAATCTAACCCTAGCCAAATCATTTCGGGGTCATTCGCATGAAGATGACCATGAACCCATCAGGAGACAAAGCAAAAAAACAACAATGCTTCACCAAGCCCAACAAAATCACCTTGATAACTATAGTAACATAACCGTTTGCAAAAGTATACATATGATACATTCAAGGGTGACCTCTAAAACTATAAATCATCCTCACAATTACATTACTATGTTCATCCAAAGGTCCAAGAAAAAGAAATACAACATCACAAGCTGCACAATAAGGCAATAAATAGAATTTTAACCTTTAAACTCCTTATTGCTAAGAGGAGCATCTTTGTCAAAGTTGCAAATTTCTCATCATGAGTCCACGCCCTTAGTTTCATCATTTCCATCTACACCGACTGCAAATAAATGGATGGTATTATAGTTTTAAAAAACTATCACCACACTATGCAATAAGATTGCAATGCACACAAGTAGTAAGACAGATGTAGTAAAATTCGAGTCCAGCAGCCCATTGGCTTTTGGTTGGACTGCCGATAACACTGCAAATTTTGTATATTTCATCTGCTTCACTGCGGCAACAACACACTCATGTACATAACCTCTCTCATAAGCCACAAAAATGTTAAACGCAAGGAGTCAAAGATAGCATATAGAAATGCAGAGGCCCCTATTGTAGGTTGACTAATTAAGGAGAAAAGAATCACGAGCAGCTAATCCCCACCCTCCCTCCCCACCCACACACCCCCCACCCCCACCACCACCAAAAGTAAAAACTTCCTTCCATTCCCCATTTCATCCTTAAAATCACGATGATGATGCTATAAATGCAATTAAACAAAAAATCGATTACACAAACAAATATGCCCCGGCTAGAATGTTTATAGTTAAAGTCGAGTAGGTGCATCGTTAACACAAATGCAAAGATAAAAAAAACATGTTTAATATTTAAGGAAGTCTACTAGGTTCGTTATCAGATTCCAGCTACATTTTGGTATTAAGTAGAAATCTTCTACTAATTATACACACACACAAACACACACACACCATCAAGCTTCAATTGCTGCTAAGATACAGACATGATAGAGAGAGAGAGAGAGAGAAAGAAACTTACCAACGTGTAGAGACATAATCAGTATACGGAGGGCGAGAGTTGATCTCCCGTGCAAGACCAAAATCAGCAATTTTAATGATATTCTTCGAAACAAGCAAGTTTTCTGGACAAAGGAGATAAATAGACTTTAGGCAGGAAGAGGTAGAAATTAACGAGCACTTTCGCCAAAATTAGTTCGGCAAGCGATTCTAATTGTTGGAATATTTGCAAGCCTATATGGATGTTCAACACTTTGTCTAATCGGTAGTGAGAAATAGTTCAATCACTAAAAGAACAATCTAGTATTCTAGTGTAATGAAATGGAGAACCTTAATAGAAGTATCACATACGCAAAGATATTGATGGTTATTCATTTCTCCAAACAAGAATGCTTCCATCAGTCAACGTATTTTAGGAGGAGATATTATTCCACAGTATGTTGTGGCTTTCTCACATACTAAATGCCACCAAAAGACTAACAAAAAAAATAATCACCTGGCTTCATGTCACGGTGAAAATAACCACGCTGATGCATGTGTATAAGACCTTGAAAAACTTGGAAACACCACTTCTTCACTTCATCTTCAGAGAAAAACTTGTCTCTATCCTTCATGAGATGATAGAGATTGCATTCCTTCGATCACGAAAAATTAAGTAAAATTTTTAAAATAACATAATAGCCTTGTCAAAAATTCAAATGACAATGAATAGAGCATAAGAAGTTTTATAAGAATGAGGACAACTTACCATATATTCAAACACAAAGTAAAGAATGTCAAATTCCCACGATGACTTCTTTAAGCATGTACTATATTCGGATGGTTTATTTTCATGAGCGGCGAAATCGAACATTTGCACTGGTTGGTATCAGAGGGATAAACGGGCAAAAGCAAAATGGAGGAAACGCAAGATATTTACCTTGACCTTCCTCAAATTGATGCACTCTTCCCATGAACAATATCTTTTCTTAATCATTTTAATCGCAACCTAAAAACAATTTTTTGTCAAAACTGCACTAACACACACACGCACACAAAGTGGCAAGGGACTAGGATATCATTATCAAACTTCCCACACAAAATAGACATAATAGATGCACCTACCACTTCACCGGTTAGCGTATTCAAAGCCCTCCGAGACACGACCAAAAGTACCATTTCCGACTTCTTTGATGATCTTGTACCCGCAACATTTGACATAATTCTCCATTAATCACGAGTCTCGGTGATCAACAAGATAATCATGTGCGAAACTATAAATCAAGCGAGACATACTTATCCATTTTTGTGATTCCGTAACGATCAACACCCCTGTTTATGGGAAACGAGATACCGACATAAAGTGTAGAAGTTCGAGCGAGAGAACGAGAGAAGACACGGGGAAAGAGAAGCTATATATTATGAGATAATAAAGTGGGTGGTTCAGCAATAACCACCAATAATCTTCGCGGCCTTGCACACCGGGGAAAATCGGTATGACAATCGATGGACTCACAACCTTATTTATGAAATATGCAACATCATTACTAATGAGACAAACAACATAACAATAGCAAGGGACTACTTGCATCTTGCCGCAAATCCGGAATCGATGATAGGACACACCGGCAGACTCGACTATTCAATGTCATCCTAAAATTCAAAAGATGCATTGCATAGGTGCAAGTTTTGAATATTAATGTCCGACTCCTCTAAACTGCGGCCAAGTTCTTGATCCGTCAAATGACACACTTAGACATTCCCGGCAAAATAAAGACTAAAACGGCTAAGACTCTTTATGCATACGACAACAAAACTAGCTATTCTTTCTTGCGAAATTCGTCAGCCTGCAATCATAAAGAAAACGAAAAAGAAAAAAACCATCAGAAAAGGAAGTCAGAACTTTCAGACATACACTTTTCTTATGCTGACTGAGTAAAATAGATTCATAATCAAGTATCAAGTTCATAGTTCAGACAAAACAACATAAATAGAGTTCAAAATCATATTGAAGGCAAACTTGTACTAAAGTGGAATTCTAACATAAATCTCACCATTTATGAAGCAAGTCGGGTTGTTCTTCAAAAAGATCAGGAAAAAGATTCCTCATGGCTTCTTCAAATTTCAGTTCATCCAATGCTAGAACACCATACCATATCTTAGAATCTCCACCATACCATATCTTAGGATCTCCTCAATACACGTAGTTCAATGAGTACAACTGGTGATCTTCTACAAGCTGTCCAAAATACAAGGTAGTAGACATAAATCCAACAACCCCAGTCCCCCCATAATAGCAATAGACCTATAGTCTGTTATTCTACATTAGGCACAAGAACAAAACAGAACTTACAATTTAGACTCCAGTTGCTTCAATGTGTAATCAATGGGGAAAAAATCCAGTAATAGACTCTCCATTGACTAAAAAAGTACTCTGTTTTGTCAGCTTCGATGCATCATTGAGGAATTGTCATGCAAATAATCCCACTACATCTTTGTTGTGCTGTACATCCCACCAGCATATCGTGTTGGTAGACCGACAGTCATTGGCAAAGATCTCAGGTGTTGTAGCTCATGTCGTTGACACACCAAACATTCACTAAATAAAAAGATGCATTACATGTAGATCCTTCACAACTTGCTCCCTAGAAGTTTCTATCTTACAAGCACGTTGTACCACAACATGCACAAATGTCCCTAGGAATCAACACAACAACGATTGCAAAATGTTAGATCCAACCGAATACATAATACAATGTTTAAACAATGAATTGCTATATCCTCACTTTAAGGCGTTATTTATTGAAAAATAGACTACAAGTTTTCAAACAGAATTACTTACTGACACGATATAAATGACACTACAACCAAAAAGCACATAGCTAGCAAATATTTGTTGTAAGGGAACTAGATCGTTTGTTTGATCATCATATTCGTATAAGCTCGTCATGATTCCCACACTCATGAAATAGGATAACACCAGAGTGCGAGATTAATGTATGAATGTTTTTTTGTTCAGTTACTTAATAAGGTTTTTAAAAATTACGTGGCAAGCCATATATATACATATTACAGAAGCTATACATTCTCATGATATAGCTTTGAACATACCTAACCAATTATTTCCTGGTAATCCATCCACTGAATTTACAGATTAAGACATTTAATCTGAATCTAGATTAATTCCACATTCAATTAACTAGATCAACATGATGTAACCATACCGAAATTTATCTAAACAGTTGAACCCACCATATCACTTTTGGGGATAACTTTCCCATTCTAATAATTAGCAGCAACTCTGTGTAAAAGGAGAACATTCCTGAAGGTATGTCAGTACACGTGCAGTTGTAAATATTAAAAGCAAGCAGTTGTAAATATTAAAAGCATATCTTCCAATTCAAAAACAATTTAAAATCTCTACTCTTATGTTGAAAATCAGATTAAGGTATGTCAGTACACGTGACGAACTAACAATTTACGACATGACAAACTTCTAACGATAGATGTAAGACGTCCTAAACCTGGGAGACATAATTTACAGCTACATGACAAGTGCAAAAGAGTTCATCCCAGATGATCTTCTAAACAACTTGACATTAAACTCAGAACATGAAGCACTTAAGCTTGCAGACAATATTGAAGCTTCGAATTACATATGGAGACGTAAAGCATGTCCAAACAGCAACAACTCGAAATCATCATGGAATTTAATGATGGACTTCATGTTTGATGTTGATCGTATGGATAATAATCATGTCTTGTCTCAAAAAGCCGATAGATTGTTGTTTGCTTTGAAAAGATGTAACGATACACAAATATAGAAACACCTAACTTCGTTTCATTCATCCAATTCGAACTTTTAACAAAAAATAAAATTTAATGCTGCCGAATATAAACCAAATCTCTTGATTCGCAACAACTATAATTCTAAAGTGAAACTAAATTTAGGGGAACTAGAACACACTATAGGCATAATTAGGAAGAGCAATCTGCCCATTTCCTTGATTAAAGAACTCAGATTATAAGCTGAGCAGAGGACTGAAACAGTTAAATCTAGTTGGAGACGCACTGATTATCAACCGGACAAACCTATAAGAAGGGCAAAAAATTCTTAACTAAACCAGATCAAGTTTTCAGCTTTTCCATCTATACGTATATACATATCGACACTTTCATCCCCTCAAATAAGATCTCGTCTTTTGTTTGGAATGATACAACACGAACAAAAAGAGATAACAGGGGAAGAAAAATTACTCACAGAACTCAGAAGATTAAGAGCGTTGTAGCAGTCGCCGAATCTTTGGTTGCGTTCTTTGAGCAGCAAAAAGTGAAACGCGGTAGACGGTGGTCCGGTGGTGGAGTTCGGCTGCATCTTCACTCTTCGGGCTTCAGGAGGCCGATGTAGTGCTCGCACATACTCGCATGCTCAGTTCTCATCCTTGACTGAGAGTATAGGGTCGTCTACCGGAATCGAAAGCTAAAAAGACGGGGTGGCCATGGAGGGAGCTGGGAACGGCTGGGAGGAATTTTGGGATTAGGTTAATCGGATGAAAGAAATGAAGGTGGGTAGGGAAATTTTAATTTTGAATGCTTCAAAACAAAAACAAAAACAATATATATATATATATATATATATATATATATATATATATATATATATATATTACACTTAGAAAAATGAAGAAAAAATAAATTTTTTAATGAGAGGACCATTTAAATGTGTGAATAAGGACGGGATATGATACAAATAGTGATGGGAATAGAGTGTCTATAACTAAAACTACATCAATTAGCTATATAAATTTTTTACTCTCACCAAAAGTTTAAATTATGACTTTTGTGAGAGAATTTGAGTGCTCTCACAATTTTTCTCTCACAATAAACCCTTTTTCTTGTAGTGTTCGGATCAGTTTTACTGTTTTCAGCCTTCTGAGTCTTCCTGTAAAATCTGTTGGCTTGGTGAATTTTACCAACTGATTTTTCAGTTTGTGCATTTGGATGTGCTGAGTATCTATCAGTTCTAATAACTTTATCATTTTGCTGAGTTCTTGACTGTTGAGTAGTCACAAATTTTATTGCAACTGATCTTGGTCTTAGCTTAGAATTATACTGATTATCAAACCCTAAACCAGATCTATCTCCAAATGGTTTTCCTGGTTTGAATTGAACTTTGGAAATTGGATCAACTGATGATTCACTGATGTTTATAACTTTTGTTGATTCATCAGTTGGTCGAATTACCTTGGTTCCATTATTAGTCTTAATTAGATTGATTTCAACATTCAATCTCGAAATTTCAGTTTTCAATACCTTTTTCTCCTTTTTGACATTCTCATAATTCTTTTGAATGACATTTAATTCCTTTATGAGTACGTCCAAGGTTTCATTGAAATCTTTATTTCCTTGATTGTTCAGGATAATGTGAGTTTTGGATGTAGATGCACTTACCTCATGATGTTTGATAGGTAAACCTTCTGTTGAGGGATCATCACTGATTAGAACTTGTTTTCCTTTATCAATAGCATCTGTCTGTGTAGCTCCTAGCAGTATGATTTCTTCATCGCTTTCACCTCCATGACTTGTAGGTAGAGTCGCATCAATATCTGTGGCTTTTGCACTGGATGGATCTCTGGTTAATTTTTCTTCTATAAAATCAGCTACACGAAGTAACTCTTTTTCTGCTTCTTCTGAAAGATCGCTTAAGGATGGAAATCTTTCGGATTCATCATCCACATTCGTATTCAGCTCCATGTCTTCATCATAACCGAATTGAGGTTCTGGATTTGTGTGAGAGCTTGTAGTACTGAATCTTTCGAATACATGATCGTGTAAATCATAGACAACATTCTGCAAATAGCCAGTCAGGGGGTTATTTAGCCAATTTCTAATTCTAGATGTATACATTAAAAATATTTTTAAGACAGATAAAGTAAGGGGTTTTCAACAACTGGTTGCTTTGATTAAAGTAACAGTTCTGAAACCAATTGTTGGTATCAGAAACAACTGAACCTTGAAGCGGTAAACGATTTGGATCACCTTCAAAAGAAGGAACCGCTCCGATACCAATTGTTGGTCCCTTGGAAAGGCTAACACAAGTTTAGAGAGGGGGGGTGAATAAACTTGTCACCAAAAACTTATCCTGAGCTGGAAAAGCCCCAGGAACTGAGTTTCTCCGAAACTCAAACTGATATCCAGTTCAGTTTTGTTCCTATCCCTTAACTTGTGCGGAGTTCAGTCAGCTCAACTGAGTGTAAGTCAATGCTGACTTATATTCAGTCTTGTTAACTGGCAGCGGATAAATATTAGCCTTTAACTACTAGTTAACTTAGTTTTAGTATGAAATCCACATAGATATAACTATAATAAAGTAAATGAATGCGTAAAGTAAATAGACAAGATTTAAAGAGGTTCCAGGTGGTGTAATCCTGTCAATCCTCTCTTCCCCTGTGATGCGGAGGGAAAATTCCACTAGAACTTCTTTAAGATGGCCCGGTTACAAAAAGTTCTAAACTGATAGTCCTTGACTAATCCCTAGCTTCACTATCTAAACACTTGTAGAACAGGTAGGATTGCTGCTCTTCAACTGTTTGAACCACTGGTCCTTGGAGGGTAGAATTGCCTCTTCACTAGCTCATCACAAACACAGTCTTCCTGACTGCACTCAACTGTCCTTCACACCATCTTGGTGTTTCACAGTCTAAACCTTTGATAAAATCAAAGTTGAGACTTTGAATCAATAACTATGATTCAACTATGATTTGAGCTTTTCTTCTGGATGATTAATTAAGCACGGCTCGGTATTTCTTGATCTTGCAATTAAACACTTAGCAGGTATTCCTTTTAATTTGGCTTTCCCCATCAATTTGATCTTTCTTCGCTAGATAGATTCTTTTTAATTTTCTTGCTTTGTTATCACATACCTGCTCTTTTTATGATGTCGTAGAAGTAATCTATTTATAGGGGTTCATTCAACGTTCATCCTGTTTGAATCTTGCAACGGCTATATTTTATGACCGTTCTGATTTGTCAGTAGTTCATCCAATAAAATTGCTTCATTTACAACGTTCGACTGTACTTTCAGTTTGTTGGATGGCTGACATATAAAACTGAGTTTCCTTATCAGTTTTATACTGAGTTTTTCACTTGTCAGTTTCCTAACTGACTTGGAGCATTAACTGAGATTTTACTCTTCTTCAAATATCAGTACTCTAGTTTTCATCTGATTATTATTGACCTAATCAGAGTACACCATGACTTATTATCATCTAAGAATTCATTGTCCTTATGATTCTTAGGTCTTCACACAAGATCCATAAAGTCAGTTCATCTCACCACAACCTTGCCTGAAGTCTAACTTTACAGTCTCGACTTGTAATCTTCATAACTGAGTTTGAACCCTCAGTTCTTCAATCTTCAATAACTGAGTCTATGTCCCTCAGTTCTTCAGCCTTCTAGATAAGCCAACTGAGTCTGTTTCCCTCAGCGAACTTATCTTCTTCAGTCTTCCGTTGGTGTGCTCTATGTTCAGTTTCTTGTAGAATCTCAGTTAGATTAAATCTCAGTTTCTTCATTTCTCAGTTCCAGCCTAGAACTATTACAGTGCTTGTCTGATTTAACTTATACAAATATCAGACTCTAATAAATCCTATACATTGATATCTAGACATCTTTTTGCTTTGCACTATAACAGCTAGTTATGACACTTCATCAATGGGGTTAAGAACAATTAACAAATAAATAATGAATTATCATCAAAACATAAATTTTATTTCCAACAAATAATCTGTGAACTTAACACATAATTTTTGTAAGATAAAGACAAATGTGATAATGTGTCCACTTTATTTAAGTCATGAGGTGTGGTTTTAACTATGGTATTGACATAGACATACTCATGAAGATAAGAGGGAGAAGTTTTAGGCCTAGTGGATCGCCTAACTTCAGTAGGAGGAACCACTGGAACTACTACATGCTCCTGGACCTGATTTACATCACGATGATTATCAAGGACCGGTTCATTAAGGTTTTGATGTGTTTGACCATGTGCTTGATCAAGATCATGTGGTGCATCCTGATGTGTAAGATTGAGTGTTTGGGTCTGATCATCATTTTCCTCAGAAAATAAAACAGGCAGAGAAAATTTTTCCATACCATTCTGATCAACCTTACCATTTTGCTTGTAACGGAAAACTAATTCATGAAAATGAACATCCCTGCTAAGAAAAATTTGCGTAGTCTGAAGATTTAACATACAATAACCCTTTACACGAGGAGCATTTCCTAAATAAACAAATCTAATACTTCTTTCTGCAAATTTATCAACATCAGTATTAAGATTATAAGTATAAGATAGACAACCAAAGCCCCTGAGATTACTATATAAGGGGTTTGCACCAAACAACAACTTATAAGGAGACTTATTCTGTATAAGTAGGGAAGGTATCATGTTAATCAAATTAACAACATGAAGAATACAGTATGTCCAGTATGCCACAGGAATATTAGACTGGAATAATAGACTTCTAGCCACACTGAGTATATGTTGATGTTTTCTTTCTACCACACCATTTTGCTGTGGTGTTTTTACTATACTTTTTGATGAACAATGCCTTTATCAGCATAAAAAACAGGTAACTGCAATTAAAGGCCATTGTCACTTCTTATAACTTGGATGCTTTTATTATATTGTGTAAGCACCATATTACAAAACATTTGTACAAGAGGTCTGACTTCTCTTTATGTTTCAACAGATATACCCAACAAAAACGACTGTATTCATCTACTATAGTAAGGAAAAACCTATGACCATGTACTCATGTAACTCTATAAGGTCCCCATATATCCATGCGAACTAATTCAAACAAGTCATGTGTTACAGAAGTGCTTAGAGGAAAAGATAAACGTTTTTGTTTAGCTAATGGACAAACTTGACAGATATAGTCCGTAGGTACATCAATTTCTACATCATGTTTATGTAACACTTGCAATCTCTGATTAGAAGCATGCTCTAATTTGTAATGCCAGAGAAGATTATGAGCATCCTCATTAATATGGTCTTTATTCAGGTTTACATCAGGAACAACAAGAGAGTAACAAGGCTTGTCAGCTTCAAGTATATAAAGTCCATTGACAAAATTAGCTATACCAATCTTCTGCATAGTCACTAGATCCTGAACAATACAGCAATCCAAGTGAAACTTAATAGAAAAACTAGAAGACTTGATTAGCTTACTAGCAGATAATAGATTAAAAGTAAAATATGGAACACATAAGACATGATTTAAGACTAGATTCTTGTTAACTCTAACTTGCCCTATATGTGATATCTTAGCATCTTTTCCATTAGGCAAACTGACTGATGAATTTGACACTAAATTACAAGAACAAAAGAGTGAAGGGCTGAAGATTATATGATCTATTGCACCAGAGTCAACTATCCAATCATATAATCTTGTCCCTCCTGAAATACCTCCATTGTCTGCAAAATTTGATGCCATCACCACATAATTGACCAGAGAACTTTTGTGGTCTGAAACAACTCCAAGAAAATTCAGAATCTGCTGATACTGCTCCTGAGTTATAGGTGCTTTAGGATCAGGTTTCATTTCATCTTGAGTCTCTTGATTCCAAGCCTCAGCAATTACATTATGTGCAGAAGGATTAAAACCTGTTCTACCACCTCTTCCTCTACCTCTTCCTTGAAAATTAGGCGGATAACCATGTTTCTGATAACATCTATACACTGTATGACCAAGCATTCCACAGTGTGAACATTGTGGCTTATTATTTCCACTGTTAAAATTCTTCTTGTAAGTATTACTGCATTGCCCTTGTGCAACCAAGTCAACCTGCTCTTAGGAATCTTGATTTGAACCAAAAACTGTAGCTGTAGATTCCACTACTTCACCCCCATTATTACTATAATTCAACCGTTTCTCTTGCTTAATGGCCATGGCAAAAAACAGCGGTAACAGTAGGTAAAGGATCTAACATCAAACCTTGTGATTGAATAGTACCAATGTTTTCATTCAAACCTTTCAAAAATCTTATAACATATTTCCTTTCACTATAGTTCTTGAACCAAGCTTTTCCACAATCACAATCCGGGGGAGGTGTCAACACAAGTTCTTGATCCCAAAGAGTTTTCAACTTAGCAAAGTATTGCGAAACAGATAAACTACCTTGTTTTGTATTTTGAATTTGCTCTGTGATATTAGAAAGTGTATAAGTGTCTCCACCCCCATATCTTTCCTCCAAATCATCCCAAATATCTTTAGCATTTCGATAATACAGAATACTGTGAGCAATAGATCTAGAAACACAATTGACTAACCAGGATTTAACCATGCTATTGCGCTGTCTCCAGGCTGAATAATTGGGATGTGTAGGAAGCAAAGGCTCGATCGAACCATCAATAATTCCAAGTTTGTTCTTGGAAGACAAAGCTGTGAGCATAGATTCCTTCCAGCTGTGAAAATTATGCTCATCAAGAGGCGGTTGAACCAATATCAATGCCGGATTCTCGTTTGGATGCAGAGCTAAATTTGCTGGAAGAATATCTTGATTTGCAGCCATGAAAGACACTTTGAAGATTCTTCAAAGATGATCAAAACAAATGCCGAAAGAAGTAAAAGAAAAATGCAGAACGATTAATGCTCTGATACCATGTTAACTTTCATCTAATCTTGATGAAAGCTCAATGAATAAACTGGAAACGGAATGAAGAATGAAGAAGAAGGTAAACAGGAAAATAAACTTTCATTCAATTGAGAATTATTATTCAGTATAATGTATTTAGATGTGTAGAGCTCATATATATACTGCTACAGACGTAAGAGAGTCGGTTAGTGACGATGCTGGATCTCGTCTAGTAATAATCCGGGCCGTTTAATCTAGGGTAATATGAACGAGGATGGTTTTTTTGGGTGATTTTAGACTGAGCTTGAGTTATTTCTCTCAAGTTGCCTACGTATCCTGTTCTGTTTCAGGAATCAAGTCTCCGTAGTTCCTTAGGGTTGTTTATATAGGGAACGATTTATCCCTTTCCTTGTCCTGCAAGGAATTATATTATTATTATTATTATTATTATTTCCCTAAGGATTAACACGCATAAATCCCCCTAATTTAGAGATAATTATAGACATATTTAATGTCAAGATTACAGTCATTATGACCTATGATTCTTTCCTTGTTTATCTGATATTATTAAGCATGTGTGTCAAATACGAATAAGGAAGGCTCTGGCCGACCTGTGTCGAGCCCCCCGGGCCATCTCGACCTGTACTGCATTACCCGGCCTCCACTCTTACCGAGCCGACCTGCGGTGGTAAGTAGAGACAAGCCGAGCTGACCTCCCACGCGGGGTTCAGGTCAGCTTTCTTGGTTAAACTCTAGGGCCCCCGGCTTTTATTAGCTATTAATTCTCTCCGTCTTCCATTAATGGTTAGCCGATATAAAGATGACACGTGGCGAGGGCTAATCCGACCCTCGTCATAAGCCCCCCAGATCTGACTGAACCACTCGTTGTGAGGTCGGATCTGTTAGAGGTGTTGTTCGGCCACTGTCATCTAGACTTGTAGAACTTACGATGATCTTCTCTGCCAGGTGGCGTAGTTTCTGTTATGACGCTGTCATTTGTGCCCACATCTTCTGAAGTGGAACGGTTTTTGAGAACGTTGCTGCAATTCCTTGTTTAGTGCCTCTCGCGGCCTCGCTTATGCTTCAACGGCTCCCGCCGAGCTGCCCTAGGTCAATGCTTCTGTGGAGAATCTTACTCATGCTACAGAGTCTGGGCCGAACTCAACCCTTAATGCTTCTTAAGTTTTTGAACTTGCATTTCGTTTATGCCTCGTTGTATTTTTACGAGCCCGACATGCGTAGCTCGGCCCGGGTCCCTTTGGGGACTTAGGAAGTTTACCTCGCAATCTTTGCGAGAGTCCGTCCTACAGACTGACTTTATGACGAGTCTGACCTGTGGAGCTCGGCTTTGAGTTCGTCTATGAACTAAAGAAGTTTGGTCTACGAAATTTTACGGAGGCTGAGCTAGAGAGCTCATACTTTTGATTGTCGTACTGACTTGGTGAGTCCGATCTGAGGAGCTCAATCCGATGAGTTTGGCCTCGCAAACTTTGTTGAGTCCAACCCGTGGAGTTCGAAAGTTGATGTCCGTCAAGTAGACTTAAGAAAACTTTTCGGGTCCGGCCTTCGGAGCCGAAGCTTTCGAGTCCGACCGTGGAGCTCAAACTTTGGAGTCTCGTTTTGTAATACTTTGGAGAAAAGCTTCCAATTTTTTCATGTACAATGTTTTAATATATGCAAACTTTTGCAAGTTCTCTTGCCTAATTTTATTTTCGCACTTACCCGAAGTACTTTGATCCGCTTGCCTAATTTTATTTTCGCACTTACCCGAAGTACTTTGATCCGCCGTGGGGTGTCTTGCCCCTCGCATGCCATGCATTAACTTATAGTTTTTTGGATGGCATACTTAGTAGCGTGTGTAGATTTTTGCCTCTGGACTTTACTTGTATAGCTTTGCAATTCGTTTTCTGTCCTGCAGACTTAGAAAGTTTGATTATTACAAACTTTCTAAAATGCATCTTAGTTCTGATTGTCTGTCCTGCAGACTTATTGAGTTTGTCCTTAGCAAACTTTTCCGGGTCCGACTGCCGCAAGACTCGCCCGTCGTCCCGCCGACTTGTGAAATTTTTGCCGAGTCCGACCTGCGGAGCTCAGCTCATCAGTCTTGCTGACTTATGAGATTTTTCTCTGAGTTTTTAAGAATGTTGCTGCAGTTCCTTGGTGCAGACTGAGAATAATCAGGGCTCGGAGAGGACCAAACACGTTGATCTGCAGGAGACCCGATCTGTGGGTACCGTCCTGAATTCCTCTTCAGCTCGGCATTTATCCGAGCTTCCTGACGACATACCTGGGTCACCCTCTGTGCGCGAAGGGGTTGATCTTATAGAAGTGGATGCGGATGAGGGAGTGGAGGATGTTGGCCTTAAAAGAAAGAGGCAGGTTATAACTGATGCTACCCCACAAAGAGGCAGATCCAAACAGATGAGGCCTGAGGCTCATTCGGATGACGATATCGAGGACCTGACCGAGGATAGACCTTCCTCGGGTTAGGGGCGCCTGTCTGACCACGACCTGGCAGCAGTGGTATCTACTCTTCTTTTTGCTTGACCCTCGATTGTGAGAGTTTAAGGAAGGAGAGGACATTGGGGCTAAGCATATTAAACGCCGCCCTATTTCTCGCAGCACCGAACCGGCTCCTTCCTCGCCGGAGCAAAATCCTCGGTGCCCGTAATTGATTGCCCTTTCTCCTATTGTCAAGACATATATGTTTTATGAAATTTCTAAAAAAAAAACTTGTATGCTTTCTAGATGTTTGTAGTGCTCTGCCCACTGTACTTTTATTTTGAAATTTATTTTGAGGCTTGAGTACTTACCCGGTACCCTGTGCACCCCCTAGTGTGGCATCCATTACTTATTGTAGTGGATGGCATACTTTGTTTTTGACTTTGAGCTCGTATACTCTTTACGATTTGGTTTTAGCCCGATTTGCGACTCGGGAATTTTTTCCATTGTATGCTTTCTGAGTCTGGCCTGCAGTACTCAGTTTTCTGTCCGTCCTGCGGGCTTAATAAATATTGCTGACATATGTTTGCTGAGTCCGACCGGCGGAGCTCGGATGTCAGTTTTAATGATTTGAGCGGAGTCCGTTCTTCGGAGCTCGGCTTGTCTGTCTTGCAGACTTAATTTTTTGGAGTCTGCTCAGGCAGACTTAATTATTTGATGTCTGACTTGCAGACTCAGTTTTTTGGTCATATCAAAACTCTAGAAGTTAAAAAATTATAGCACATGAAATTATTTTTTTTGCAACTTACCTTGCCTTTTCCGGTTGTTTTCCTTGCAAATTTTCCGGCTGTCTGTTCATCTGATCTGCTCTTCCAGCCCTTCAGTATGCCACGCAATAACTTAATAGTTTTTGGATGGCATACTAAATTTAAAGTTTGTCCTTTACGAACTTTCTGAGTCTGACCTGCAGTACTTAGTTAAAAATTTAGCCTGACCTGCAGACTTAGGAAGTTTGTTCTTTACAAACTTTTTGAGTCTGACCTGCATGACTTATTTAAACCCCGTCCCGACTCGAGGACTCGGGGAGCTTGTGGTATTCAAGCTATCCGAGTCCGACCCGCGTAACTCGTTAAAATTCTAGCCTCGACTGCGAGACTAGGAAGTTTGTTCTTTACAAACTTTTTGAGTCCGACCGCATGACTTATTTAAACCCCGTCCCGACTCGCGGACTCGGGGAGCTTGTGGTATTCAAGCTATCCGAGTATGACCGCGAACTCGTTAAAATTCTAGCCGACTGCGACTAGGAAGTTTGTCTTTTGCAAACTTTCTGAGTATGACCTGACTCTATTAAAACCCCGACCTGGCCTGAGGACTAAGGGAGCTTGTGGTATTCAAGCAATCTGAGTCTGACCTGCAGGACTCAGTTAAAATTCTAGCCTGACCTGCAGACTGAGGAAGTTTGTCTTTTGCAAACTTTCTGAGTATGACCTGACTCAGTTAATACCCCGACCCGGCACGAGGACTAAGGGAGCTTGTGGTATTCAAGCAATGCGAGTCCGACCTGCGCAGACTCGTTAAAATTCTAGCCTGACCTGCAGACTGAGGAAGTTTGTCTTTTGCAAACTTTCTGAGTATGACCTGCATGCCTCAGCTCGTCAGTCTTGCTGACTTATGAAATTTTCGCTGAGCCCGGCTTGCGGAGCTCAGTTCGTCAATCCTGCTGACTTACAATTTTTTTTGCCGAGCAGGTTCAGATTTGTCTGACTTCCCAAACTTTATTTGACTGAGCTGGGCCACTTTGTATTGACTTCCCGCATATGGTTGATCGTGTGTTTGTCCCGCAAACTCAATAAAGACCACGCATAATGGAAAACAAAATAATAGTAAGTTAACGTACCGTTTGCTTTATTGGTGTAATCCGTCGGTCGAACCGAAGTCGGTCTTATAGAAGGCTCGCTCGCCGGCGAGTTCCAAATATGACGCCGACCCGAAGTCGGACTTACAGAAGGCTCGCCCGAAGGCGAGTTCCAAATATGACCATGAAGAGTTGAGGAGCTCGGGAGGTCGGGAGCTCGGACTTTGGAGAGTTGAGGAGCTCGGGAGGTCGGGAGCTCGGACCTTGGAGAGTTGAGGAGCTCGGGAGGTCGGCTCGGACCTTGGCGAGTTGAGGAGCTCAGGAGCTCGGACCATGGAGAGTTGAGGAGCTCAGGAGGTCGGGAGCTCGGACCTTGGAGAATTGAGGAGCTCGGGAGCTCGGGAGGTCGGCTCGGACCTTGGCGAGTTGAGGAGCTCAGGAGCTCGGACCAGCTCGGGAGGTCGGGAGCTCGGACTGCGTTTTTTGCATGTTTTTGCCATTAACTTAATCACTAACAACCTCGATCCACTACCGATAGAAGGCCCTCCTTCTAGCGCCAATTGACGATGCTGGATCTCGTCTAGTAATAATCCGGGCCGTTTAATCTAGGGTAATATGAACGAGGATGGTTTTTTTGGGTGATTTTAGACTGAGCTTGAGTTATTTCTCTCAAGTTGCCTACGTATCCTGTTCTGTTTCAGGAATCAAGTCTCCGTAGTTCCTTAGGGTTGTTTATATAGGGAACGATTTATCCCTTTCCTTGTCCTGCAAGGAATTATATTATTATTATTATTATTATTATTTCCCTAAGGATTAACACGCATAAATCCCCCTAATTTAGAGATAATTATAGACATATTTAATGTCAAGATTACAAATCATTATGACCTATGATTCTTTCCTTGTTTATCTGATATTATTAAGCATGTGTGTCAAATACGAATAAGGAAGGCTCTGGCCGACCTGTGTCGAGCCCCCCGGGCCATCTCGACTTGTACTGCATTACCCGGCCTCCACTCTTACCGAGCCGACCTGCGGTGGTAAGTAGAGACAAGCCGAGCTGACCTCCCACGCGGGGTTCAGGTCAGCTTTCTTGGTTAAACTCTAGGGCCCCTGGCTTTTATTAGCTATTAATTCTCTGTCTTCCATTAATGGTTAGCCGATATAAAGATGACACGTGGCGAGGGCTAATCCGACCCTCGTCAGTTAGCTCTTTAACTAACTTCTCAACTAGCCTAAATATCTACTAACTGTATAACTGAAAGCACACTACAAGTGTTTGATAAAATGCTGCTGTGTATCCGTCATCTTCCTCCTTCTATTGTCACTGCACCTTCTAGTCTTTATAGTGTACAACTTGTTGTTTGTAGACTTCTTCAACATGTTGTCAATTTGATGATATATATATATATATATATATATATATATATATATATATATATATATATATATAGATATATATATATATATATATCGAAAATTGAATCTTGCAAAGTAGTAATTGTTATTTCACTTTGTGGTGAAAATCAGTTTTCATTCCTAGTCTCTTTCTCCGATATAATAAACAGCCATCTTCCCTTTTTCTCTATTTAGGAAAATCTATGAAACACTGACACTTCAATTGGGTGTCGTGCGTCGTGTCACATACATTTCCGACACGACACGATACCGACATGCCTCCGAAATGTGTCGGCTGATTAAAATAATATTACTTAAAATTTTAATATCCGACACACATCTGACACGCTGTCGACACTCTACTTCATGGCCCAACACTTCCCGACACTCGTGAACATATTTTTCTAAATTTTTTCTTTATTTAAGTTTTCTTCGATTGAAACGTCTAAATACATGATTTCCATATTGACTATAATTTAATAATTAATACGCCGTATCATGTTAATAAACAACCATTTTACACTTTGTGATATTTTGACGGCCAATCACGTTATTGTTTTTGTTTTCGACACCGTATAAAAGTTAAATATCTATTTTAGATATTAGTAGAGTTTACGTATTACATATCTTATTTTGTCTAATATTTTAGATTTTTACGATCTTATTTAATTCATATATATATATATATAGAACGTGTTTGGCGGCATGTCGTGCCCTTGAATTTTAGAATTAGTCGTGTCGCCGTATCTATGTCGTGTCATGCGGCGTGTCCGTGCTCAAACAGGAAAATATATGTAGGGATTGAATCTCTCCTAATGTTATAGTTCATTCCACCTTTTGGTGAGAATCAGGGTTCAATCTATGTCGCCTTTCTCAGTATAATAAAAAATCATCTTTCTTTCCCCCAATGTATATAGACTCTGTAAGCCACAAATAAAGATACCTACGCACTAAATTAATATCTTATAAATGCAACTGATTACCGGATCAATGAAATTACATTAATCAAACAAAAAGATGTGCAAACCAAGTAAGAGAGTGGCGAGCATTATGTCTTTAAGATAACATTACGTCACTACGATGCTTATGATATTCAAAATCGTCTCGTAAAATACAACAATTTTACCTAACAATGGCTATATTGTAACGCCCCGCTTCCGGATACCGAGCTCTTATCCGGAAGAGAAACGTTCGGCGCGTATAGCATTAAATAAATCTAACATTATACGCAAGCCTCTACGTCGTCGTATCAAATAAAAGCAAACGGAAGCTAAAAAGACTCGGGTAAAAACCTGAATGCTACTATGAATAGAAAGTAACCATGCTAAAGATGGATAGTTAAATTACAACGACGAAAAACCCAAAGACTTATACAATACAATGTCTTAAAAGTAGAAGTACAACAAGTCTAAGAAAAGAAATACAATAAGTCTAGTACAACCTTTACAAAGAAATAAACTAAGAGCTTTGTCAAAACTTCAAAGTCTTCAAAGGTCGTCATTTACACTTGATCAACCTGTTCGTCTTCTCACCCCACAACGCATACAAAAGAAAATGCAAAGGGGGTAAGTACAAAGTACTTAGTAAAAGTGAGAAGCTAATGAATAACTAAGTTATACAATGAAAGGTTATTATTATGATTATTAAATTATCCTTTTGAGACCGACTCAATCTAAGGTTCAATCCATACCCATCGACATGTCATGACTAAACGTTTCTAGCTTAGCTTATCTTGGTTACATCATCACTCAAGGACACAATGCATGGTGAAAATTCCACCACGAGATGTACTTGCCAACTACGGTGAGTAGCACCGATAGTCCCGAGATCTCCCCGGTATGCATATATGTACGGCGAATTTCCTCCGCTGCCATTTAGCCGTTTATAGGCCAGCAGCGTTGTTCGCTTTTACTGAACGTATCACATCGCCGATATGAATCAGTGCCTAACCGAGAATAGATGACGTTTTAGCTTTTACTACACTTACGTAATTATTATGATGAATTAACTAGCCACCTAAGTGTTTTCAAGATGAAATCTCACCTTAACAACTCTACTCCCTCCCATAGACAACTAGACATCACATCCTATCAATTACACAGACATTGATGAACTCTAGTTCATCAAAGCACAAGCCCTTTCATGCCCTTCCGACGGATCCGAACTTCAACTCCCTTTAAGAGTACATTCGGTGTTTTAACTGAACGAATCAGAAGTTCAATCGAAGCTTGTTCATAGTTAATTAATGTTATTGAACTAAAAAAATAGAAATTTAAAACTCAACACAAATATACCAAAACATATCACAACTTATTAATTACAACTTAGCATGAATTCTATCACCAAACAACACCAAAACTCACCAAAACACAACCTATCATTATAAAACTATAATTACTCATTAGGAAGAGCCTCTTACCTTAATTTCCAGCAAAACCGAAAGCAAAACGTCAAGCAATTGCAACAACTGTTGATCCTCAACCCCAAAACCTATTTGATCATCGAGAAACCCTAAAATCCTATTTCTTTGTAGAAAACCGAAACTGAAAAGTCATCAAAACTGCAGATTACCTGGATTAACTGCAGCGAAACTATTTTTAGATTGATCTACGCTCCAAGACGATCGTTTCGACTACTCATGGCGGATCCGAACTTCAATTGTACATTCGGTGTTTTAAAAAACGTTCAAATACGGATTGAAAGATACGAATTTTCGAAGAATCGTACTCAACGGTTACCAAAAACTAGGGCTAAATTGAAAACTTACGAAATTGAGAGATGTTATTTTCCAAAGTTGCGTCTCCTCGCGCGATCGCTTTTCTCTCGAATTTTCCGCGGCATCTTGAAACGATGAACGGATTGGTCACATAGATGAAGATTACGTTCTCCCTTTTATTTCGCTTTCTTCTTCTACGCGTTGTTCTCCCTTTTATTTCGTTCTCGATTGCCGTTCCTCTCTTCTTCTTTTTTCATAAACAGCGTGTGACTAATAAGTTATTTTGGGGAATTATTTCCTTTTTATAGTTATTAATTAAATCCATTTTAAATAATAACTAAATCCCTTAATTAAATAAAAGACAAATATTGATTAGGTAGTAGTAAATACCCCCAATGACTATTTTACCTTTTTATGAAAAGTTGGGATGTTACATACATAGACATTTCTGGGGAAATGCCGTGGTGGATTTTGAGGAAAAAAGGACACAACTATTAAATTGACATTTTTTTTAATGTTTGTTATAAAAGTGCCCGACGAATTTTAAACTCTAATAATTTGACAATAGAATTTAAAATAATTGATATATTTACTTCATTTAGCATGGTAAATCACATAATCAATGTACCATAAATAATAGTGTATAAGTGTGTTGTGACACACGTTGAATTTCAATTTTTATGACTAGCATAAACAAATATTTAAACCAAAATGACATCGTTCTAGTAATGCATAGAAAGCGAAACATTTTTTATTATAAAAATAATAATGAACAGAAAGCGTTAATTTGACCTGATACTTTTGTGTCTCTTGTTAAATTTCATCATGAATCCGCCCAGGGCCGGCCCTCGCTTTTATTGGGCTTAAGACTAAGTCCCCGAATTGGGCCCTTTAGTTGAAATTGTTTTTTTTTTAAACATACTTATTGTTTGATATTTTTTCATAAATAAATATTTTGGTTATCATTTGCATACGAGTTGCCATACGAATTAATGTTATCGCAGCGAAACGGGATATGCATTTTCAGATACATGCATTTTCGAACAGATATGTACTTACCCTTTCGTGTAAGGGTTGCATGCTTTCATCCGGTGAACAGTGACAACCCTACCCTTTTGTGCAAGGAGTACCTCCATTCGTTTATGGGGTACTTGCAACCTATAAAAGGCATAAGTATGCAGACAAAAATTCATAAGTTTGACAACATCATCAGAAAAACTTTGAGTGTCCTCGAGTTTGATTCAAACAAGTTACTATTTGAATCAAACACCCCCATTGTATCCTGAAAGAGATTTTCATTTGATCCCTTAGTGACAAATCGTGTGGGACGAAACAACTCTTAAAAGGCAACGTTATTAACGTGTCTTGGAATTTCTAATTCTCTGTCAAATCCTAAGTACTACATTTTTTCCAACACTTATCGCGTTTTTAACATCCGTAAATGCAAAAAATTAATAAAACTTGTTTGTATGTCTTTGGATCAAGTAAATTTTTTTATTGGGGCATTTATCAATTAGAGTAAAAAAAATTGGACCTTTATCAAATATTTTTTTTAACATATTATATTAGGTTGGATCGGATTAAATCTACACGAATTTTTTTTTCTTTAAGCGAAACATGTACCGTTGGGCCCTCCGACACCGTTGGGCTTAAGACCCGGGTCTCACGGGCCATAGCATAGGGCCGCCCCGAATCCGCCCATAGGCATACCTTGATTCAAAGTTGCAGTACAATTAAAATGAAGCAAGAAACTTGCTTTTGTCTGGTAATCTCTTTGTTACAATGCATTTATTATATGTGTGCAAAAAGTACGGTGTATAATTCTTATTGACGATGCTAAATAACGCACCACCAGTGAATTGGGGCCACGCGTAATCTAAGGGTGAGCTGTAAGAGATCGAAATGGCTAAATTTGAATAATAGGTGGTATTTTTGGTGTATTATGGCTGAGTCCAAGAAGGTATCTTGGATTGCCTACGTATCCTGTCTGAAAGTCCAGGAATCAAGCCTTACGTAGTTCCTGGAGCTATGTATTTATAGGCACATGTCCTTCTTCTGCCCTAAATTTAGGGCGGTTTGGTACATTGGCAGAAATACCCTTAAATGGGCCTTGCCTCCTTACCCAAGAAACCTATTAGAAGTGGGCCCATGGCCCTGGACAGAACTCCATGGTATCGTCTCGATGCACACCGATGTAGATGTCCGATATCGGACACTTGTGGAACCTCCCCTGAACAATGGCCTTCACTGGCGTATCCCAAATCGACTCGATGTGGATCACCAACACAGACTTTTCCACATGCCAGCTGGGCCAATCATAAAATTCCACGTGAAGGAGTAAATCCTCGTATCGTCATAAGCCCCCCAGATCGGAAGGAAGCTCATCTCGAATGCTGAGGTCGGATCTGAAAATTTGAATAACCTTTCCAACACGTGGTGTTTTTTAGGCGGGAGAACAGCTGTCACTCTTAATTGGTATAGGCGGTTACAGGATGACGTCACACTGTCGGCATTAATTGGTGTAGGAAACAAAGCGTCCCTTAATGGGCCATGTGGAGATTTGGCCCTTGATTCTCGCGCTGTATAAGCTATAACTGCCACCATATCGCCCTTTCAAATCACTTTGAAGATTTTGTTTATTTATAAGGAGCCCAAGATCTTGAAGCCTCTCGTTTGCCATTCTTTGCTTTTGTTCTATCAGAAAAACCGCAAGTAAGCCCTAATTCCTTCAAATTCTTTTCTGTCTTTTATTTCTTGCATCTTTTGTTAAGTCCATGTCTAGTAGCGAGAGCGACTCACAAAACAGGGAAGAAACTGTCGTGGTAGAAGAAGAATCTACTGAGGAAACCATTTCTGAGCGCCCCATTGTCTCCGGTGAGAGGGCTGCTGGTGAGGAAGAAAAAGAAGGAGGAGGAGAAGAGGAATCGTCTTCTCGACCCGTAGCCAAGCGTCAAACGAGAATGAAGGGCCAAGGGCCATATGGTTGCATGTCCAATTTCAGCCCAGAAAAAGCCAAGGTCATCTGCCTCCGATATGGCATTCCCTACTCTTCTGAACATATCAAAGTATCGCATGGGCAGTATCAGTTCGCCTGTGATCCTCCCCCTTTGTTCTCGCGCCATTTACGAAGCGCAATTAAAGGAGGGACTTCGGTTTCCTTTCGACCCGTGCCTAATCGCCGTTCTTCAACACTATAAGATCCGTGTCACCCGGCCTCGCTCCTAACGGGGTCCGGAGCGTAATGGGTTTTGTGCCGGCGTGTCGAATCGCCAAGGTCGAGTTCTCGCCCGACTTTTCCGTCAATACTATGCCTTATCGAGCTTGCGGGACGCGGGGTGGTACACATTTCAGAAGCGTCCTTTGACATCGGAATTTGTGAGAAAGGTGACCTCGTCTCAAGGCGACTGGAAGCCTAATTTTTTCTTTATCCGGCACGGGCTAATTGACATCGACATTCACACCTGGTACAAAAGGCCGCAGAAATGGCATGACCGACTCGACTCGGAAGTCCCCAAAGGGTGTGGGGCCCTCGAGATGGTTCATCCTGACATTGCCACACGAAACCTGCATTCACTGCATCTGTGTCAGACATTTTGAGGGATCAACCGGATGAAGCTCTGGCGGCGGGACAGATTGAGGCAGACCTCGTCCCAAGGAAATGACAGAAGACAACGGCTCTGAAGCACGTAGTCGGAAAAGAGCCCCGTAATCTCCCTTCTCAGGGCCCTGGGGGGGTCGAGGCCCTTCCCGCCATGAGTCTGGCCGAGATGGAGGCCATGAATCCTGAGGAGTTGAGTGATTACCATCTGAAAATCATCCGAGCTGTAAGTCTTTATATTTTTCGTTCGACCACCGCGGCTTGATCATTAATTCCATTGTCAATTTCGGGTCTCGAATTAATTTCAAATTGTTTTGATAGGCTCGGTTAACAACTAAGGTGGCCATCAGTAGGATTGAGACTCCCTCTGCTGTCATGGAGGAGCAAAAAGAGACTATAGCCAAGCTTACCGCCGACATCGAAAAGCAGAAAGCCAAAATTGACAAGCTCGACGATCGGCGTGTCAAGCTCGAGTCTGAGTTGGCTACCTCCCGAGACGAGTTATTAAAGGCGCGCCAGACGCAACGTTAGAGATTCCGAGCGAGGCCAAGATGAAATCGGAGCCGGCAAAGGTGAAATCGAGCTTGACGGGGCCATCAAGGATCGTATCGGACCGCAATCTCTCCTCGACGGTCTAACGAGTCGCATGGAAAGAGCTAAGCTGGACTTCCTGTCCTCAAAAGAGCTCGAGAACGACCTGACACTGTTGATGACTCACGGCATGAAAGGGGGATTCACCATGGCTCTTGACCAGGTGAAAGAGATTGACCCGAACTTTGATGTATCCGCTGTGGCGAAGCCCTACTTGTACGATCCCGAGGCCGTCCCTCGTTACGGGAGATACATCAGTGAACTCCAGGCCGGCGTCTCCCTGTATGCAAAGTATGTTACCTCTACCTTGGAGGGTGATGAAGCAGGAGATGTTGAGTCGGAGGAGCAAGCTGACCCCGATGTTCCGACCTCAGACCAGCCCCCCGCTTAATGCTAACTTTTCCTATTCGATCTGGTTGTAATAACATTTATGTTTTTACTTGTCTAAACTCGTATTTGGTTATTTCGATTCCGTAGACTTGACATTTCGATTTGCATTTTGATCTTTGAATCTGAATCTATGCTTTTCACTGAATGTCTTAGGTTTGTTATTGATCGTTTGTTCAGGGTGTAGTCCTTTTGAACTTAATTCCCTTGAAAATGTTGTCTTATGGGGTGTAGTCCTTCGGACTTAATTCCCCTGCTGGCCCCTCGAAGTGTAGTAGGAGTTCATGTCTCGTAGTACACTTGAGTATGAGTCGACCTAGCATTGTGCTGCCTCATTGGCTTGACTTGGCTTTTTGGTCGGAGCTCGATTCGACTATCCTGCCTTGTCAGGCTTATAAGGACGTCGAATTAAGAAGTCCATACTCGATCGTCGCACATCATGGTGTTTTTGATCGAGCACATCGTGGTGCTTATGATCGTGCCGAGTTAGGGATCCATCGTGGGATCTGCCGACTGCTGAGCATCGTGGCTTACTGGCATGTCAGGAGTGATATAAGCATTGTCAGTGACTTGGCTTTATTCACTATTTTCTCCGGCTTCATCGTGTCGAGGTGATATAAGCATTGTCAGTGACTTGGCTTTTTTCACCGTATAATGCTGAGTTGGGCGGGCCGGAGAACTGATGTCGTGGTCAATCATTACGGTCTTGCATATGTAGCGTAATTAAAAAGGAAAAGAAAGCATGCTTTATAAAAGGAATCAAAATACAATGTCATATCGACCTATTACAACTGATGAAAGTAGAACTGCATAAGTCATGAGAATAAGAAATAACTTAAACATAATACTTTCTGAGGTTGGTGGCATGCCAAGTTCGAGGCACTGTACTTCCATCCGACCTGCCCAACTGATATGACCCCTTAGGATGCACTTTCAAGATTTTATACGGACCTTCCCAATTCGGCTCAAGCTTGCCTATTGGGTCCTGCTTGCTGGCTTCATTTTTTCTCAATACGAGGTCTCCTACTTGGAAGTATTTGTATTTCACCCTCGCGTTGTAATACTGAGAAATCTTTCTTTTATAACTGGCCATCCGATACGCCGCCATTTCCCTCTTCTCTTCGACATTGTCTTTTTCTTCCCTTAGATCGGCAGCATTAGTTTCGACATTATAAGCTAAAACCCGAGGCGATGCTAGTACGATCTCTGCCGGTATCACGGCTTCACATCCATAGGCCATGGCAAAAGGAGTTTCTTGGGTTGCTGAGTTGGGTGCCGTGCGATATGACCACAATATACTGGGTAACTGAGCTGCCCAATCTCGGCCTTCATCTTCCAATCGCTTCTTCAATCCAAACTTGATCTGCCTGTTCGTCTGCTCGACCTGTCCATTGGACTGAGGTCGGGCCACTGACGTCGTTCTATGTTCGATCCTGAATTCTTTCAACCAATTCTGCACTCTATCATCAAGAAATTGAGTCCCGTTGTCCGAGACCAGATACTTCGGTATTCCGAACCTGCACAAAATATTCTCCCATAGAAATTTTTTAATGGTCTGAGCCCTGATGTTAGTAAGAGCTTTGGCCTCGACCCATTTAGTAAAATAATCAACCGCAACGACGACGTATTTGAAATTCCCCGGAGCTCGTGGTAGAGGTCCGACTATATCGACTCCCCATTCATCGAACGGCCATACAGACTCGATGGCATTCATTTCTCGTGCTTGCTGATGAGTTACCACATCGTGTACCTGGCAAGCTCTGCAACTCATTACCAATCGACTCGCATCTTTTTGCATTGACGGCCAGAAGTATCCCGCCAGTTTGCATTTCCTTGCCAACATTCGAGCTCCGCAATGATTACCACAGATCCCTCGGTGTATCTCTTCGAGCAGATAAGCCCCCTCTTCTTCCGATGCACATCGCATCCAAGGGGTTACAAATGATTTTCGATAAAGCACATAATCGAAAAGAGCGTAACCTGGAGGCTTGAAGTCGGATTTTCCTGGCCCGAGATTTATCGGTGGGGAGGATTCCATCTTTCAAGAATAGTGCTATGGGGTCCATCCAGGTCGATCCTTGGGCCACGGGCTGCACGTCGACCTCGTTATAGCTCCGTTCTGCTAGCATCTCAACCAGAACTTTCCTCTTAGATTTGAAATTCGACGCGAGCTTAGACAACGCATCGGCTCGCTTGTTCTCACTCCGAGGCACCTGTTCGACTAGGATCGTCTTGAATTTCGACATTAACCTCTGAACAACCTTTAGATAGCTTTTCATTGATTCTTCTTTAGCTTCATACTCTCCCCGCACGTGATTTACCACAAGCTGAGAGTCGCTGTATACCAGAAGATTCTCGACTCCCAACTTCGATGCTAGCTTTAAACCTGTGATTAAGGCCTCATATTCGGCTTCGTTGCTCGTAGCCTTGAACTCGAATCGGAGTGCATAGGGAAACTCTTCCCCTTTCGGACTAACTAGCAGTAAACCAGCTCCAGCCCTCTCTTTACTCGAGGCACCATCGACGTGGAGTGTCCACTGCTCCTCTGATGACTGTTTTCCCTGCTCTAATTGAATCGACAACCCTTGTGCTATGAAGTCAGCCAGAGCTTGACCCTTGATGGCTGTTCGAGGTAGAAACTCTATGTCGTATTCCGCTAGCTCGACAACCCATTTGGCTAATCGACCCGATGTCTCGGGCTTTGCCAAGATTTGTTTCAACGGTTGGTCAGTAACCACAGCAATGGGATGTGCTTGGAAGTATGGCTTCAACTTCCTCGACGCATGAACCAAACTCAACGCTAACTTCTCCGCAGGAGTATATCTGACCTCTGCGCCATGTAGGGCTTTGCTGACAAAATAGATTGGGGTTTGTCCCTGGTCTCCTTCTCGAACTAAGACAGCGCTTACCGCTTCCTCACGATCGCTAGATAAACCAAGAGCTTCTCTCCATCTCGAGGTGAGGACGGCGTTGGGAAATCGATAAATATTCTTTCAAATCGTCAAACGCCTTCGACACTCCCCATCCCATCGGAATGGACTAGCTTTTTTCAGGATCTTGAAGAAAGGTAGAGCTCTCTCGTGCCGATATCGACGAAAACGGTTGAGAGCCGCCATCCGACCTGTCAACCTTTGCACCTCTTTGACATTCCGAGGTGTGGGCATGCTTTTGAGAGCCTCGATTTTATCTGGGTTAGCTCTGATCCCATCTCTCGATATCATGTATCCCAGAAATTTCCCTGATCGGACTCCGAATGTGCACTTCTTTGGGTTGAGCTTCATTTTTGCCGTCCGCAATACCTCGAATACTTCTCTCACATCGACAAGAAACTGTCCCAAGGACTTGCTCTTGATCAATAAATCATCCATATAAACCTCCATATTCCGACCTATCGTCTCTTGAAAATTTTGTTGACGGCCCGTTGATAAGTAGCCCCTGCATTCTTAAGCCCAAACGGCATCGTAACGAAGCAAAACGTGCCAAATTCTGTGATAAAAGCGGTTTTTTCTGAGTCCTGTGGGTCCATAAAGATCTGATAATAACCCCTGTACGCATCGAGGAACCCGAATACCTCGAAGCCCAGTGTCGAGTCGACTAACTGGTCGATCTTCGGTAGCGGGTAAGAATCCTTGGGACATGCCTTGTTAAGATCCGTGAAGTCGACACACATTCGCCGGCTTTGATCCGGCTTCTTAATTCAATACCGGATTGGCCAACCAATCCGGGTAAAATACCTCTCTCACGATTCCAAAGCAACTAGCAACTTGTCGACTTCTTTTCTTATCGCTTCTTTTCTCTCGGGGGCAAGATTTCTCTTCTTTTGCCGTATCGGCCTCTTTTTGGGATCGACGTTAAGTTGGTGCACTGCTATATCTGCCGATAGGCCAGGCATGTCATCCGCCTTCCACGCAAAAACGTCTCGAAACTCAACTAGGAGGTCGACCAAGGCTCTCATGTCGGGGTGTGGCATCCACTTCCCGATCTGGATCCCTTGACCTTCTTCCTCTCTCCAAACTCGAACTTCTTCGGTCGGGTCGGCAGAAACCCAGCTCCGATCTTCCTCTTCTTCAGGTATCAACTCCTCAACCAATACCTGCCCAACCCCTTTTCCTTTGATCGTAACCAGACTACAGTTCCGGGCTACCTCAACGTCTCCTTTGACTTCATGGGTACCGTACCAGGTTGGAAACTTCATGCTGTTGTGGAAGGTCGAGATAACAGCTCTGAGATCATATAGAGCCGGTCGGCCCAATATCGCGTTATACCCCGAAGGGGCCTTAACTACGACATAGGTCATTTCCATCGTCCGACCCTTTTCTCCGTCTCCCACCGTCGTTAACAAATTGATCGACCCGACAGGGTGGATGGCCTGTCCTGTAAAACCAAATAAAGGGGTAGATAACGGAATAATGTCTTCATCTTTCAACCTCATGGCCTTAAATGCTGAATAATAAAGGATATTAACGGCGCTTCCACTGTCCACACAAACCCTTTTTACTCGTCCTCTGCTTATTACCGCTTCGATCACTAACCCCTCACTATGGCTGTGGGAACTCGGAACATCGTCCTTAGGCCCATAACCCACCTCCGTGGTAAACCTGATCATTTTTGACTCTCTCGATCTGTCTGACGAATGTCGACTTGATCGAGGCCGATCTGACTCATGCTCTGCAACGATTGTGTTAACGTCATATCCGGCACGATTATCTCGATGAGGATCTCGGTTCTGAACTTCTCGAGGGTCATCTCGGCGATTGTCTCTGTATGTTGGGTCGGATGACCTTTCTCGCCGATTCCGATTATCTCGACGTGGAGACCGATCTTTCTTTCCGTTGTAGCTCTTTCTCTTGTACTCCCGACGGCCCTTTGGCTCGTCTTTTCTCGAATTCGTCGACAACTTCATCCAATCGACCCTCTTGGATACGGCGTCGATATCCCTCTTCAAATCAAAGCATTCCTCCGTGTCGTGCCCCACATCTCGTGATAGTCACAATACTTGTGAGTATTTTTTCTTTTCTCTCGGATCTTTGGACATCGGCTTAGGTGTCCGAGCGATGTTCTTCTTGATCATGATTGCCAATACCTCCCCCGAGATCGGTTGAGGGGTATAAAATCTCGGTCTTTCAAATTTCCTTTCTTTCCCAACCGATCCGATATCGGAGCCGTCGATGGCCGATCAAAGACGTTGGACTTGCTTTCTTCGTTCCGACCCCTAGGCTGACCCTTGGTCTGGCTTCGGGAGTCGTTCCTCGAGTTGAGGCCAAGCGAAATGGTGTGCAGACGCACTGCCTCTTCACCTTGGCAGAATCTATGGACTATGTTCACACATTCATCCATATCATTCGGCATTTTCTTGGATAGCTTATCATACGCCTTCATATTCCGTACCTCCCACAAAGGCATTAACTTGCAGTGCATCACTGGCATTATGCACTTTCATGGCTTCAAGGTTGAAACGTCTCATGAAGTCGATAGTAGATTCCCCTTTGTCTTGCTTGATATTCATGAGGTGCGTAGCGCTAAGGTGGAACTTCTTGTTCCCAATGAAAGCGTCTCGGAATTTTTGTCCCAACTGTAAAAAGCTAGAGATCGACCCGGGATGTAGCTTGTGAAACCACTCCCGAGCTCGACCTGTGAGCAACGTATCGAAAGCTCGACACTTCATGGCGTCATTGGCGTTTCTCAACCTCATCGAGATATGTATCGATATAGATGGTCCTCTCGGGTCCGTAGTACCGTCATAGGGCTCCATCTTGGGCGGCTTAAAGGATTCGGGCATCGTATATATCTCGATTTCGGGACTAAATGGCGACTCAAGCCATTCAGTGGGTTGATCTTTCCCCACAATGCGGTTGAACTCGTTTCGGATGCTATCCTCGACCTGCCGCTGAAGCTTTTCTTGCTCAGGACGTTTGCGGGCGTTAGTCACGCTGATTTCAATCGCGCCTTCCTCACACTCTTCTTGAGGCTCGACTGGCCTCTTCCCCTTAGCATTATCAATCTCCTTACGACCTGGAGGGTCTAACTGATGTTCTTCAGGGGGATTGCAGATTCCCTTTCCTATGAATGCTGAGGCTACCACCCTTTTCAAGGCGTCCTCATCCAAAGAGGCTAAGTGGTCTGCCATGTCTTGCAGCTGTGGGGGAAGCTGAGGCCTGGGTGGATCTGCAACCGCGGCTCTAGATCCAGTGGGGACTTCTTGAATCTGAGATGGAACCCCTGCTGGATCTATATCCGTGCGCTCTTCGATCTGCATGTTCTTGCTGTTCGTCGGTTTCTTCCTTGCTGGCGGCACCATTGCAATCTCTTTACCAACTCACCGGTAGAAGGCCTTCCTTCTAGCGCCAAATGACGATGCTAAATAACGCACCACCAGTGAATTGGGGCCACGCGTAATCTAAGGGTGAGCTGTAAGAGATCGAAATGGCTAAATTTGAATAAAAGGTGGTATTTTTGGTGTATTATGGCTGAGTCCAAGAAGGAATCTTGGATTGCCTACGTATCCTGTCTGAAAGTCCAGGAATCAAGCCTTACGTAGTTCCTGGAGCTATGTATTTATAGGCACATGTCCTTCTTCTGCCCTAAATTTAGGGCGGTTTGGTACATTGGCAGAAATACCCTTAAATGGGCCTTGCCTCCTTACCCAAGAAACCTATTGAAGTGGGCCCATGGCCCCGGACGTAACTCCATGGTATCGTCTCGATGCACACCGATGTAGATGTCCGATATCGGACACTTGTGAAACCTCCCCTGAACAATGGCCTTCACTGGCGTATCCCAAATCGACTCGATGTGGATCACCAACACAGACTTTTCCACATGCCAGCTGGGCCAATCATAAAATTCCACGTGGAGGAGTAAATCCTCGTATCGTCACTTATCTAAATAAGAGTATCGTTGTCATTTTGTGAATACGTGATTTTTTTAAGAATTAGTATGAAATTTTGTAGATTGAACATCACAGAGTGCTAATCAAGCTATTAATTGAAATAATCCAAACCTAATTGCCAATACTGTATTTGACGGATACGAAATATACACATGCATATATTTTTTTTATCCCCACTGGGACTAAGACTTGAACCCAGAACCTCCGGGTTAAGGGTTACAATAATTATCACTGGGTCAATGCCTTGTTGACAGAATTGCAAGAATTTTATTTACGAAGAAGTAAACTCTCAATTATGAGAGGAAAAACAACAGTAATGACGAGAACTTCTTTCTAATGCAGAGTTTTCAAAATTGGATCAATAGAACAACTTAATTAACCTCTTTTCTCCTTAATTACAGTTTATAGACTACATTCTACTGTAATGTGCAATTAGGAGGCGGTTAGAAGCTTTTAATTAACCACTAACAACCTTCAACTAAACATAACTAACTTTCCAACTCATGCACTTAACCACTACTTAAAATTGAAGCTTTGACTACATTATCATGCTGTTTAATTTGCTGCAATTACAGGTGATTATAAGTGTAATAAAATCACCGAGAATATGTGTCTCGGCGAAACATCATAAATGCTACTAAGAATAGAAATCGACATACTAAAGATAGAAATGTAACATTTATTACATTGGAAAACCAAACGAAACGTAACAACGTACGAAATCCTATGAAAGCAAGTACTAAAGAAAATTACAAGAAATTCCCCAACGACAACAAGTCTAGTGAATATAAATATAAATAAATAAAGCCTTCCACTTCGGCGTCCTTAAACGTCGTCATCAAAGTCCTCCTCGAACTGCGGGATTACCTGTTCGTCTTCTCTCCCCCAAACACATAAATAAACATGCATTTGAGGTAAGTACATTGTACATAGTAAGACGTAGAAGCTACAATTTAATTAAGGCTCATTAACGAGTTTTATTATAATAGTTATCGTTATGAGACCGACTCAATCTAGGGTTCACTTCATGCCCATCGACATGTCATGACTAATTGTTTCTAACTTAGCTTATCTTTGTTACATCCGCATTCAAGGGAACTACGCATGGTGCTGCCCACCACGAGACATCTAGGTGCAACATATTGGTGGATCTCACCAATAGCCACGGGCTAGTCCCGATAGTATACGCGTTCGGTGAAGTCCCTCCGTACTTGGGGTCTTGTGAACCTACGGAGTTATTCAATTGTAAAGCCCCTCTGCTCCTGGTGCCCTCTAATGGCTAGCAAAGTTATTCACCTGTGAAGTCCCTCTGCTCCTGGTGCCCTTGGGCCAGCAGAGTTATCCACAATGAGTACCATCTACTCCTGGTGCCTCTAGAAAGGCCAGCAAGTTTACTCGCTCTATCCGAAGGCCTACACATTGCGATATAGTCTTGTGCCTTACCAAGGATGACATGATGTTTAATCTTATTACTATGCAAGTATGTAATTATTAATGGTTATTAACTAGCCACCTAAGTGTTTTCAAGTAAGCTCCCTCGCAAACTCAACTCTCTTTCCTAGACCTCTAGACACGGACAAGACCTAGAAATTACACAGACATTGATGAATACTAATTCAACAAAGCACATGCCCTTTCATGCCTTTCCGACGGTCCCGGACTTCAACTCTCTTTAAGAGTACGTCTGCTGCCGGAACCAAACGCATCAAAACTCAATCGGGGTTTGTTCATATTATTTTCATCTTATTTAAACTCATTAACAATACTACAACTCAAGCTAAACATCACAATAACATTAGCTACAAAATTCATTGTCTACCAACTCATATATTCCTATTTTCAAAAATAAACTAAAATAACACAACACAATAAAACCAAACAACTACACATCATATATCACTAGATCATTTATTTGTGATATATCTATATATACTACCTTTATAATTATATTTTATTTTTATATAACTTTTTATTTATTTATTTATTTAAGAAACCGAGAGTACACATGAACGCATATCTTACCCTTTCGACAACTAATCAACTGGGAGATCAACTAAAAAAACAAAATAAAAGATATTAACAGCTATATGAAACAGAAAGCAACCCAGATACACACTAATAAATATTTTGCCGATCGACGTGATCATTAGGCTTGGGTTCCACAAACATATACCCCGTACCATAGTACAGTACACATTTTTAAAACGAACTCAGACATTTTATAAATTGCAGTAGCACGTATATTATATCAAATAACACAGAACCGTAATTAAAATTAATCTTTCCGCATAGAGCACCATTTACTTTATCTTAACATTATAAAAAATCAATTAGTCAATATTAAAACCCTTTTAGAAAACGAATCAAAAACACGATCTAGCCTCTCTAAACCATAATTAATTTATAGGAAGAGCCTCTTACCTTTTTAGCAAGATAAACCAACTTCAAACTCAGAAAACTGCAGCAAAACCTTGATCTTTTCTTGCAGAAAACCTTAACAAAGCTCTGATCTATGAGTGTTGAAACGACGCTCCTTTCACGACGATTCCAACGCTTCTCGCGGATCCGAAAACGGTTGAAAACTCCGTGAGATATCGCAGAAACTCTCGTTGGCTCTTCTTACGCTCTCAGCCGCGTTTTTCTCAAAACAAGGAGGAAAATTTCTGATTTAAAAGATTAGGGAAACTACTGGGGTTAATTTCTCCTTAAATAGGAAAATCCCAATAATTAACCTAATCCCTTATTTTACTTAATTGCCCTTTTTACTTAAAACCCGATTTAACTCCAAATTTATCTATATATATCGGCCATATATATATAAATACACTTAGAATACTTGGATCCGAAAATCATAATATTCCATTTTTCATAAAAAGTCACGTCTGCCCTTTTCCGAAAAGTCAGGATATTACATTCCTTCCCCCTTAAAAAGAGTTTCGTCCTCGAAACTCGAGCGTGCTCAAACCGTAAAAACCTCATACACTCAACCCAAAGCTGACCAACCACAACTCGAGTCACTGAAACTGCACCAACCAATCTTGTACTCGTCTTCCCTTCTTAGGAAGGACACTTTCCTAGTTAAACCGTCCCAGTAGAAAAATCCTTGGGTTGCAACCTATACCAAGAGACACACCAAGTCCGTAGAATCCAAAACTGTAACTTTACTCTTGCCACGGTAGATTCTAACATAGCCAGCAACTTGTAGTAACACCCTAGCAACCTTGATTACTCTATCCAAAGGTGTTGTAACGACCAAGAGATCCTTGAGGTTGTTCTTACTAAAACTGAGGTGAGGTACCTGACTGTGAAACCGATCAACTCGTTCCAACTGACTCACTACTGTCCTAAACCAAACCACTCGCTTCTTGTTGAGCCCTATAACGACAACCTATTATCTACCTACCAAACTTCTAGGGTGAAAGAAAGGCATCTACTCTTTCTTGACCAAAGGACTTAAATGGTTTTGAAAAATTCGGTGCATACGCAAACCATGAAATAATTGATTTGTACAATACAAATTGAACTGATTTTGAACATGATGTAAAAATAAAAGTTGTAGGTATACAAGTTTTAAATATGCTACCCAAAAACCAACATTTTTGGAAAATCATAGGTTGGTTAAAATAATTATTTTCGTCGACTGCTGCAAGCTGTCAAAAATTTCAGAATCTATGTTGTGTTGCAGATTGTACTCAAACCAGAAAGAATTTGCACTTGACATCAAAACAGAAATTTCAGAGCAGAAAGTTTTCTACAACATATCGAAAATTCAAGTCATTTGGGGGTGTTTAGCTTATTCAAAACAGATTGGTAAGTAAGAGTACCACTGCAGAATTTTCTGAACAGTGTGCTCATCCTTGTCAAGAAATTTATGAACAATCCAATTGGAAAACTGAGTTGATGTAAAGAGAGAAGTTGTAGATAAGACAACTTTCTAAGTGGCTGAAAATTTAGAGAATTTTTGGTATTTCAGAAATGAGATTACTTAGAGAAAATCGTTTACTCGTTTTGCATAACACCAAGTTACAAAAAGAAATGATTAGGACCAAAACGCAGCAATTAAAAAAAATATTTAAATCCACCAAGAGAAAGAACATGTGGGGGAAGTCTGAAAGTTTCAAAAGAAGAGAGGGATTCTATTAAGGATCCTAGAGGAACGAACTCGAGGGAAACACGTAAGAGATGTGAGCTTAGAACTCAACCTAACCTTCGCTTAAATAGACTCTTCACTTGGTCCTAGTGCAACTTAATTAACCACGGTTTAAGGATTCTTAGTCTTACGAGGATTTACCACCAAGATCAAAAGAGGCCAGAAAGGTCCAACAAGGTCTACGGAAATCTTATCTTAGAGGAAAGGAAGCCTACAAGACGCTTCGCTCTGATACCAACTGTAACACCCCGCTCCCAGATACCGAGTCCTTATCCGGAAACGAAACGCTCGGCACGCATAATATTAAACAAATCTAATATTACACGTAAGCCTCTACTACGTCGTATCGAGTTTAGCAAAACGGAAGCTCAAAAGACTCGGCGAAACATCATAAATGCTACTAAGAATAGAAATCGACATACTAAAGATAGAAATGTAACATTTATTACATTGGAAAACCAAACGAAACGTAACAACGTACGAAATCCTATGAAAGCAAGTACTAAAGAAAATTACAAGAAATTCCCCAACGACAACAAGTCTAGTGAATATAAATATAAATAAATAAAGCCTTCAACTTCGGCGTCCTTAAAACGTCGTCATCAAAGTCCTCCTCGAACTGCGGTATTACCTGTTCGTCTTCTCTCCCCCAAACACATAAATAAACATGCATTTGAGGTAAGTACATTGTACATAGTAAGAAGTAGAAGCTACAATTTAATTAAGGCTCTTTAACGAGTTTTATTATAATAGTTATCGTTATGAGACCGACTCAATCTAGGGTTGACTTCATGCCCATCGACATGTCATGACTAATTGTTTCTAACTTAGCTTATCTTTGTTACATCCGCATTCAAGGGAACTACGCATGGTGCTGCCCACCACGAGACATCGGGTGCAACCTATTGGTGGATCTCACCAATAGCCACGGGCTAGTCCCGATAGTATACGCGTTCGGTGAAGTCCCTCCGTACTTGGGGTCTTGTGAACCTACGGAGTTATTCAATTGTAAAGTCCCTCTGCTCCCGGAGCCCTCTAATGGCCAAAGCAAAGTTATTCACTTGTGAAGTCCCTCTCGCTCCCGGTGCCCTCTAATGGCCAGCAGAGTTATCCACAACGAGTTCCCTCTACTCCCCGGTGCCTTTAGAAAGGCCAAGCAAGTTTACTCGCTCTATCCGAAGGCCTACACATTGCGATATAGTCTTGTGCCTTACCAGGGATGACATGATGTTTAATCTTATTACTATGCAAGTATGTAATTATTAATGGTTATTAACTAGCCACCTAAGTGTTTTCAAGTAAGCTCCCTCGCAAACTCAACTCTCTTTCCTAGACCTCTAGACACGGACAAGGCCTAGAAATTACACAGACATTGATGAATACTAATTCAACAAAGCAAATGCCCTTTCATGCCTTTCCGACGGTCCCGGACTACAACTCCCTTTAAGAGTACGTCCGGTGCCGGAACCAAACGCATCAGAACTCAATCGGGGCTTGTTCATATTATTTTCATCTTATTTAAACTCATTAACAATACTACAACTCAAGCTAAACATCACAATAACATTAGCAACAAAATTCATTGTCTACCAACTCATATATTCCTATTTTCAAAAATAAAATAAAATAACACAACACAATAACACCAAACAACTACACATCTTATATCACTAGATCATTTATTTGTGATATATCTATATATACTACCTTTACAATTATATTTTATTTTTATATAACTTTTTATTTATTTATTTATTTAAGAAACCGAGAGTACACATGAACGCATATCTTACCCTTTCGACAACTAATCAACTGGGAGATCAACTAAAAAAACAAAATAAAAGATATTAACAGCTATATGAAACAGAAAGCAACCCAGATACACACTAATAAATATTTTGCCGATCGACGTGATCATTAGGCTTGGGTTCCACAAACATATACCCCGTACCATAGTACAGTACACATTTTTAAAACGAACTCAGACATTTTATAAATTGCAGTAGCACGTATATTATATCAAATAACACAGAATCGTAATTAAAATTAATCTTTCCGCATAGAGCACCATTTACTTTATCTTAACATTATAAAACATCAATTATTCAATATTAAAACCCTTTTAGAAAACGAATCAAAAACACGATCTAGCCTCTCTAAACCATAATTAATTTATAGGAAGAGCCTCTTATCTTTTTAGCAAGATAAACCAACTTCAAACTCAGAAAACTGCAGCAAAACCTTGATCTTTTCTTGCAGAAAACCTTAACAAAGCTCTGATCTATGAGTGTTGAAACGACGCTCCTTTCACGACGATTCCAACGCTTCTCGCGGATCCGAAAACGGTTGAAAACTCCGTGAGATATCGCAGAAACTCTCGTTGGCTCTTCTTACACTCTCAGCCGCGTTTTTCTCAAAACAAGGAGGAAAATTTCTGATTTAAAAGATTAGGGAAACTACTGGGGTTAATTTCTCCTTAAATAGGAAAATCCCAATAATTAACCTAATCCCTTATTTTCCTTAATTGCCCTTTTTACTTAAAACCCGATTTAACTCCAAATTTATCTATATATATCGGCCATATATATATATATACACTTAGAATACTTGAATCCGAAAATCATAATATTCCATTTTTCGTAAAAAGACACATCTGTCCTTTTCCGAAAAGTCAGGATATTACAATATGTGTTTGATCGGGATTACTAATTTTCTAATTTAAAAAGACAATTATGAAGAGATGTCAGTGATCCATTAATTAAGGATAATAATTAAAGTTAAAGATTGACTAGAATTTGATTGAAAATATATTGACACAAGTATTAAAGACATACTTGTAAAAAGGGCTTGATCATTCCTATAATATAGATGGCTTTTATGGCGTCACACTTGTACTGTTGACACCACAATTACTCACAGCACTCAAAATATTATTTCGAGCACCCCGATTATTTTTGCGCAAACAATGTCAGAGGTAGTGGCGTTCCTTCTCAATAATAACGTCACTGACACTAACGTTACTTTTAAATAACGTCAGTGGAACTGATGTTATAGTTATAAAAGTGTCACGGGTGAGTCCATTGCCGTTATTTTTTAAAAGGAACGTCGGTGACACTGACGTACATAGTGTGGTGCCGAAAGTAAAAAAAGAATACATGAATGTTGTCGGAAGTAAAAAAAAAAAAAAAAAATCAAGAAAAAGGTGTCGAAAGCAAAATTGTGATGCCAATAAAAGCGGTCTAAATATATATGTACCTGCGTGAAGTGTGTGCTAGTGTTTGGAAAAAAAGGAGAACGACGACAACAGCAAAGATAAGTGATAGAGTTGCAATTGATAGTCTTCATCAGTAGATGTATTTATGATGTATTTAATTGAAAATAAAGAGAAGAAGGAATGGAAAGTAAAGAAATATGTATACCAAATTGAGTTGAGAATTATACTTAATCGAGGAAGCATCATTTATGTATACCCAATTGAGTTGAGAATTATACTTAACCGAGGAAGCAGTAAGGTAACGGCAGAACAAAGAATGAAGACGATTGGACACTTAACAAAATAAAAAGAATAGTATCCAAACACCGTTCTTTACTCCGATTCTAAAACAAATAGCGGGTAATTATATTTAAGTTATGATATTTATTGTATTTTAAGAGTTTGAATTTTAGATATAGCGTTAAATATTGTGTCTTTAATTTATTAGGGTTTATGCGAGATTGACGGAGGATGGAATATTTTAATGTGTTAGTCAATTCGAAGAACACAAAGAGGAGAACATTAATACTACATCCATTCCAAAATATAAGTTATCTAGAGGTTTTCACACAGATTATGAAAGTGGTTGAATGTCATAAATTTGAAGGTTATTATCTAAAATACCCCTTGTCTATTATTAATGTAATAGTTGTTAAGTAATGAAAAGTGGTTGGATTAATAATAAATTAGGGGTAAGATAGAGAAAAATGTAATAAATATTGCATTGATAATATAGGATGACTTATATTGTGGAACAAATCTAAAATTGTATGATGACTTATATTTTGGAATGGAGGTAGTATGTCATTTGTTTCTTGTTATTATACCCGTGTAGATTCGAAGAGTAGTTACTATTTGGTTCGTAATTTGGCACGTCTTTAACGTAAGGAGTTCTTCTTATCAAAATATCTTGTTTTTTTATTCAAGCTCATGCCTTTAAGCTGTTTTGAATACTATTTTCCGTTCAACTACACTAATACAAACATGATTATGTGTTTGCCGGGTAACTATGATATTGATTTCAAAGTACTTTTCGGTTTTCTAGATACTTTTCTAAAAACTGTTTTATGCGTTTTGGTTACGAGTAGTAGAGATGGTTGGGAGTTCGGTGTTGTTACGATTTTTGTATACTCACATAGGATAGAATCTGGACTTTAACCAAAAATTATGTATTTTATGTGTACCTACTTCTTTATAGTTAGTTACCTTACGATGTATTGAATGGAGTACCATGGGTCCTAAGTCCCATGTCTGATGTATGACTTGTATATTACCCATGTCGTCTTCAAGACGATGTATTAAAAGAATACCGTGGCCTAGATGCGTAAGATGTTTGGTTAGTCATATTACCTGTGTTGCAACATGCCTTTATGCTAAATATATACCTACAATGTGTTACAAGAGCACTGCGATCGACTCATGGGTCGTACTTGGATGTATGATTGGTTATTACCCCTGCCGGAAAATTTGATATATTACAAGACTATTGCGATCTTACATGTTATGTGGGATGTGCCAGTCATATTACTCAAAGTTGCACCATGAACATGACATGAATACGAAATACAAGATAAGAACATGACTATGCTAAGTAAGTAAGGAACATGACCAGGTCAGACAAGTCATGAACTTGTAATGGTTAGTTGACACCTAAGTTAAGGATTGGTACATAAGTTTGATCTGTAGGACAAGGACATGTTAAGTAATTGAGTAAGTAAGTAATGAAACGAACAAGTATTTGCAAGATGAGTTGAACGTAATTAATAGACATATTTTTCAATGCATTGTTCAACGTGGCTTTAAAGTGGTTTCCTTTATGTTTCAAGATATGCATTTATTGATTTTTATGTATTGTAGTAGTTTCCTTGAAGCTTTAAGTCTAAGTATTCAATATGCCTATTAAATTGTATGAAGTAGATTCATGTCATGTCTCCCGCTATTTGACAAACATGAATCTTCATTTTGATTTGCTTTCTCCCTATTGGGCAGTCCGGAATGCTAACTCTTTTCTTTTGGAATAAGAAGATATGCAAGTACTTGGAGAGGTTTGATGATGAGCATGGAGAGCAAGATTATAAATTGAGTCATGAAGTTCTTTGTGTCTCAGTAGTTTTCTTTTTAGTTAATTTGAGTTGTAATGATTGTTAGCATTTATTTATGATTCTAGTTTGACAACAGATGTATTTCAGTTAAGGTATTTAATTTATGACCCTGAGGGTCAGTTTCCCGAGTCTCTTTCTTGTGCATTGTTGGAAATAAAATTTATGTTTTGATGATGATTCATCACTTATTCAGTTATTCATTTAAGCCCCATTGATGAAGTGTCGTAACTAGATTTTATAGTGCAAAGCAAAAAGATGTCTAGAATTAAATGTATAAGATTTAATAGAGTCTGATATTTGTATAGGTAAATCAGAAAAGCGCTGTAATAGAATAGGCTTAAAACTGAGAAACTAAACTTTAGGAAACCTACTGAGTTTACAAATGTTCAAGAGAAGAAATTGACCTTAAAAAAGGAACTGAGTTCACATAGAAAAAATGAAGAAGGTAAGTTCGCTGAGGGACATAGACTCAGTTGCCTTATCTAGAAGCTGAAGGTTGAGGGACACATACTTAGTTATGGAAGATAAGAGAACCGAGGGTTCAAACTTAGTTTTTGAAGACAAAGCCTTGACTGTAAAGTTAGAATTCAGGTAAGTCGGTGATGGCCTAAACTGACTTTATAAGTCTTGTATGAAGACCTAAGATACATAAGGACAATGATATCTTGGATGATATAAGTTTCTATGGTGTACTCTGATCAAGACAATAAAGATCAGATGAATACAGAGTACTATGTTTGGAAGAAGAGTAAAAACTCAGTTAATGCTCTTAAAACTGAAACACTTAGTTATACTAGATGGAAATTGACAAACCCCAAAAGCTTAGTTTCAAGCTAAAGTCACTCAAACTGAAGAAGAATCAAAATGTTAGAAAACGAGCTATTTGATTGGTTGAAGAAATGTCAGAAAGGACATTGACATTCAACAAACACTAGCTGGACCACCAACGGCTACAAGAATTCAAATTCAAACAAGATGAACGTTGGAAAAACCCCAATGAATAGATCACTTGTACTTCAAGAAGAAGTGCGGAGTTCTGAGATTAAGATCACTAAGGAAACATTGAAATAAAATGGAAAATAAGTTAAATGAACTCCTGGTATTTGCTAGATTGCAAGATCCATATCAAGAAATCTTCAAAGTGTTATTAAGCATACAAAGAAAATATCAAGATCCACACTTGAAGAAATCGGAGCTCATTGTGCGAATCATATACACTTAGAAGAAGAATTTCATATCGCAAGTTGAATCATAGTTATTGATTCAAGTCCCAACTTTGATTTTATCAAAGGATTAGACTGTGAAACACCAAGAAGGTGTGAAGGAAAGTTGAGGTGCAGTCAGGAATACCAAGTTCAGCAAAAGGAAAGCTAATGCTTCTGAAACTGAACCAAAGAAGAAGAGGACTAAAACCTCCAAGAAAACTATTACATGAGATGAAGCAATGGAAGAAGTTGAAAAACTGAAAGATAAGAGAAGAAAACTGCAAGAATTGTAGAAACCAAAATTTCTAAAACAACCGAGAAAAGAAAAAAGCCTTACCAGTAAATTTATTGCTTCAGACACTGAAATCCGGTCAGCAAAGAAGGCAAAAATTGATGAAGAAACCCCCACTAATCCTGAAGAAGTTACTATAACAAAGGAATCAGTTGCAGAACCCTAAGAAATCATTTTAGAATTACCTGAAGCCGACGCTCAGGGGAACCAGTTCTGGAACTGAATTGGTTGGAGAGGAAAATGAAAGTGATGATAAGGAAATTACACCAGAAATAGCAGGTATGCTCAGTTCGCTAGCTAAATCAAAGTCAACCCCTGAAAAATCAACATATATGATAGAATATGAAGAATCAATCAAGGAATTTGAAGCATCTCAGTCTGAGAACAGAGAAGAAGATGAGAAATCTGTTCAACAACAAGTCATAACATTGGATGATCTTGTCGAGGAAGTAAGTCAAAGAAGAGAAATTGAAGAAAAAGAAGTTACTGAGAAAGCTGAAGAATGATTGGCTGCTGAACCGAAAGAGATTCAAGAAATAGAAAAAGATGAAACTGAATAGGTTGTTGAACCTGTAGCAGTCCCAGAAGGTGAAACTGAAAAAACCGTCACTCCAGCTGTTGCTCAGAAGAAGGAACCACCAAAACTAAAACTGAAATGGTTGGTGAACCACTTGCCACTACAACTGAAGTCACTTTGGAAGCTCTCAGAGAAACTGAATCCGGTACAACCTTAAATGATCCCAGTTCACAAACCAAACCTGATCCTACAGGTGATGTTGCTAAATTGATGAAGCTGATTGTAAAAAGCTGGATGCCTATCAACATTGAAAATTCAGCTCAATCAAAATTCAAAAATAGCAACAGGAATTCATGGAAGTTGAGGATCCATGGGTTATTGGACTTCATGACATCACTTACTTGTCACAGTTATTTGATGCCAGTGACTTTCTGAGCACTGGAGACTCTGCAATTAGAAACATATACCGGAAAAGATTTATAGGAAAAGATCCTTCAAGTTCAAGGAATAATGATGATATCAATGATGATGATGATGACTCTCAGGGAGATCCTAATTTACAAAAAGGGATCCTTGCATCTCTACAAACCAAAGAGTCAGGAAAAGCTGATAAAGATGAAGAATCAAGTGAAGATAGTTTAGAAGATAGTGATAATTCAACTGCATTAGATTAAGAAACTCAATCTGAATCAGAAAAAGAAGAAGAACCGGAAACAAAAGGGTAAGAATCACCTACTGATAGAGAGGTTCTAGAAATAGCCAAAGATGTAACTGATCAAGCTGGAGAAGAAGCTGATGATGATTTTAATGTAAAACTATCACCAGTAAAAGATGCTGAAAAGTCAACTCTATAAGAAGTGAGAAGATAGTCTGAGGAACGTAAAAAATCTGAAGAGTATAAAGAGAAAATGGAAAAGATTGTCTCTACCCCATTCAAGGGAGAATTGACCAAAAAGATTGAAACTGAAGAAATTCCAAAGACTGACATTGTTGGAAATAAGCCAAAAACGGAAGCTGAAAAGAAGTCTGAAGCTGAAATCAAGGAAGCTGAGAAAACTGAAGCAGACAAGAAAGATGTACTTACTTAAGTTGAGCTGATAAAGTATATTTTCAATGATCTAGTCAAAATTCAGGAGGAAGATTTTAGCATTTTGACAAAGTGCTGTACTGTCAGTAAAGGAGCTGATGGACAATGTTGAAGATGTCAAGAACAACTGTCAGGACACGTTGATAGAGATAAGGAAAACCACCATTGTGTCTGAAAGAAGAAAACTCAGACTCAAGAAAGACTGGAAAATCTTGTTAATGATGTTAGGAGCTGAGGAAAACAAAACACAGAGAAAGGAGCTGATGGACAATGTTGAAGATGTCAAGAACAACTGTCAGGACACGTTGATAGAGATAAGGAAAACCACCATTGTGTCTGAAAGAAGAAAACTCGAGACTCAAGAAAGACTGGAAAATCTTGTTAATGATGTTTACAACATGATACTTTTGGTGAAAATACCATGAAGGATTCAGTGGTAGCACAAACCATTTTGGCATCCAATCAACAAACTTAAATTCATTTATCCGATGTTTGATCCAGAAGGATGATTCCAATAAGGGGAAAGTTTGGACATTTTAAAAGCCAATGATGATGATATGTCAGGCGTTCTTGGTTGCATAGATGAAAAACTCACTGAACTGAAGAAAGCCAAAGCTGACATAAATGATGAAGAAATGAAACTGAATGCAAAATTTTCAGAGCCCACAAAGAAGAGACGAGGTTTGGATTCATAGCTGTACACTATTTTTAACACCTTACCTCCCAAAGAAAATGAAACCACAGAACAAGCCTTGGAGAATTTGACAATGAAGAAATTTCTTGTTTATTACTAGGTCAAACTGAACACATGGGAAGAAAATGAAACACTTGGAAAAACTAAAAAGTCTGTTGGCAGAGTTGATTTAGGAATTGTCAAAGAAGTACTTAAAAAATCAACAATAGATGAAGCATTAAAGAAGATCGTGCTAAGATTCACAGTTTTGTCCAACAACAAGTTTTTCGGGAAACACAGCATGACAACATCTTGGCAAATTTGTGCCAGCATCAACAGTGTCGAAGTCAGCCCAACCTACAATGCTATCAGTGAAGCGGTTGAGGAATATGACAAAAAGACAATGTTAACTGACAAAGGAAAGGAAAAAGAAACTGAGATGGAGACTTAGTTTATTTTTCAATGATGTACTTTAATACTTTGTAACTCGGGCAATATCCTTAATAAAGTATCAGTTCTCTCAGTTTTTTTCTGTGTTGTTTATTTTTCTGTCTTAATCTTTTTGCATTGCTTTTAAGGAGGGTATTGGCATCATAAAAAAAGGCAGAAATTGTTGGAAATAAAATTTATGTTTTGATGACGATTCATCACTTATTCAGTTATTCATTTAATCCCCATTGATGAAGTGTCATAACTAGTTGTTATAGTGCAAAGCAAAAAGACGTCTAAAATTAAATGTATTGGATTTAATAGAGTCTGATATTTGTATAGGAAAATCAGACAAGCACTGTAATAAAATAGGCTTAAAACTGAGAAATTGAACTTTAGGAAACCTGCTGAGTTTACAAATGTTGAAGAGAAGAATCTGACCGTGAAGAAGGAACGGAGTTTACATACAAAAACTGAAGAAAGTAAGTTCGCTAAGGGACACATACTCAGTTATGAAAGATAAGAGAACTGAGTTCAAACTTAGTTTATGAAGACAAAGTTGAGACTGTAAAGTTAGAATTCAGGTAAGTCTGTGATGGCCTGAACTTACTTTATAAATCTTGTATGAATACCTAGATACATAAGGACATTGATATCTTGGATGATATAATTTCTATGGTGTACTATGATCAAGACAATAAAGATTAGATGAATATAGAGTACTAAGTTTTGAAGAAGAGTAAAAACACAGTTAATGCTCTTAAAACTGAAACAATCAGTTATACCAGTTGGAAACTGACAAACCCCAAAAGCCCAGTTTCAAGCAGAAGTCACTCAAACTGAAGAAGAATCGAACATTAGAAAATGAGCAATTCGATTGATTGAAGAAATGTCAGAAAGGACACTGACATTCGACGAACACTGGAAGGACCACGAATAACGCTCTAAATGCACCATTAAATTAACCCTTATTTACCCTAAATTTTGCTCTAGAGAATGTAGATAGGCCTATTATTTTGAAGGAATGTATGTTAAGCACTGAATACATGTTCCTAAGTTCATAATTCTGCATCTGTGTTGTTATTTTGTACTATTTTGCCTTGTTTTATTTACTTTTCAGGATGTATCAAATCTGGAGCACTTAAGGACGGATCTAGATCATGGAAAGAGTATTGGACTGAGTGGAGTAAGTCCAGGAAGAGATTTGCTGAAAGAAAAGAAGAAACGCAGGCCCGGTTTACCGTGGGCTAGGCCCGATAAACTGAGGGTCTTGGGGAACACGAAACTGAATCTTCCACATCTACTAGGTCGGTTAGCGTTTATTTCAGTCATAAGTCGGCTAATGTATCTATATAAAGCCACAGAACTGATAATATTAATATGTTCCAATTATTATTATATCTCGATTATACAATTTTGATGCCATAAATTTCTTTTAAGCTTTTGGAGATGATTTTCTGGTTTCCTTTCCTTCCTTGCCGTCTCGAGCTTGAGTGGATCAAGCTAGATCTCCATTGTTGAAGGTATGAAGATTTGAACGTTCCTTTATGTCTTTAATATGGTAGATCTTCTTGTATTTACGTGTATCTGCATGTTTAACAAACCTATAATTTACTTGATTAATCTGAATTGAGCAATGTAGATTCCCAATTAAGAACCACCACCCCCGGTAAATCGGCGGTCTATACCGATTTACTGAGGCAACTTTTAGGCCACCTTAATCAGGAGATTCAACGTCAGCTACGTTGATCGACAGGAACACTTAAAACGAGTAATAGGTCTGGCCAATCTAGTATTTTTAATTCATAAATTAACATGAAGGACTGTTAGTGAAGTGTTAATTAGGACATTTTCTTGATGGATCCCTAAGAACGTGCTAGTCATAGTCGATAGCTGCTTATGGAGGTTTTGGGTCTTGTGCCGGCAACTTTAGAAATTTTGGCGTATGGGCTAATACAACCAACAAAGGAGGTTAGTTGCATATAGATTGTCTGATGTCCTTACAGTGGAAACAGATAGGGTTAGGAGATGCACCCGTAGCTAAAACTGAATTTAAACGCAGTTTAAGGAAATTATGTGGGAAGTAAACATAAGGATTAACTAAACCAAGTTAGAAGATAGAAGGGATGAGGGAGGAATACCATGTTTCTTATATGTTCATTGTTGGTCAAAGACCATATCTGTATTCTTAATTATATTAGAATTGTTTATGCTTAAGGTGCATTGTCTCTGTGAGATCGACCTTGACTCACTCATGCTATACTACGATTGACCAAGTACTCTTGCTAGTACAATCGGTGTAAGGCCAATTGCGGGGGACAATGGCCAATTTTAAGAATAAACAATTTTTGACTCTAATTAAGAAGTTGTAGTTTTCTTTTAAATTTATTTTCTTTTTGAGTCTTGAGTAGTCCTAAATTGAACATGCACTGTTTAACTGCCAGAATAAGAAAATTCTAGGCCCAGTTTATCGAGGGTTATCCCCGATTTACCGAGGTCCAAAAAATCAAACTCTGACAGCCATTGTCTTTCTGTGTATATCCCTAGTGATTTTAGTTAGTAGGTCCATAACAGTTAGGTTTAATCCCAACTGAAGCAGAGGTTGCTAACCTTTTCTTTGTTTTCTTTTGTCTCTTTTGCAGTAAGATTGGGACACTTCAGAGATCCGGTCAAACAGGAGTTGAAAAGGCAGACAAGTCAAACAAAATACCTTGCAAAGTATTAAATATCAAACCAATTTCCATGTATCCAGGATCATCAGTCAGAGAGCAATACGAATCCGACAACAAGCGTGTGGAAAAGGAAAAAGAAGTACTTGAGTAGGAGCCTGAAGAGAGCTTAACGGAGCGCAACACGTATCGTCCAGGTGAGTTTCCTCTAGAGTTAATTGATATATCTTCTTCTGATTACGATTCGTGTTAAGGGACAAATTCATAGTTATTATTATAACTTTTTACCCCACTTCGATATCATTTTGAGTATTATTATATCATTTCGAGTCATAAATTCCTTAGATTTATCTAAGTATGGTTAGTAGTAATTATATAAAATATCGTGTTTTTATATGTTTTTGTACCGGTTTAGTAACCGGAGTGTCGTGTCGGATTTACGTGGGTATTTTTGGTGATTTATTGCGAATTATAAGATGACCAAGTATCCCACGTAACGACATGTTTTGGGGCCTAAGAGAGGTATTTTGAGGGATAGAAGAAGATGCCACAAGCTTACGAGTTCGAACGGATCAACTCGTCCTCGGTTTCTACCGTAATTCATCTTCAACGGACATTTGACCTAACTTAGAGGCATTTTCAGAGAAAAAGTCCTGGATGAAAGTTGTAGATCTTCAAGAAGAGCTTTCCAACGAGTATTAAATCATATCAATCGAGGTCTACGGCTCGAGATAGGTTTTTACGAACATCGGATATGTTGGATGGCCGGCACGCGCCGGACAAGGCCGAATCTTGCGAAATATCTCCGACATTGGGCCCACCTTATCCCGACAATCGAATATGTATTGTGTCACCGGCACGCGCCGGTGAAAGAAGCTCCGGCACGCGCCGGTGTGGTCTATAAATACTCCTCGGTGACCATTGATAAATACTCCTTCCCCTTTGTTCAACTTTGCCACCCCATTCTTCTCCTATTCCTTTTTTCTATTTTATTATGTTTTGGGGGGGCCTATATGTAGTTATATGTAGTTATATATGTCGTTATAATGTCGAATGTAATAACCGACTAGTTATCGTTATATTATATAATATAATTTATGTATCTTTTATATATATAATATATATGTTGTTATAATATCGTTTTCATTTTTTTTCGTTATTTTGTTTTGTTTCTTTTCTTTCTTGTTATATATATATATATATATATATGCATATATATATCTATATCTATATACTTATATATATATATATGTATCTATATATGTATTTATATCTCGTTGTAACTTTCGTTGTTGTAATGAGTGGTTAAGGCTCGGTGCTAGGATCACCCTTGTGAAGCCACCCTCACCGATTAAATAAGGATTTATGCATTCATTCGTAAGCTTTCTTGTTCTTCCTTCATATGTTTAGACTTGTTTAAAGTGTAATGTAGTGTTGCATGCTATTCGAATTTAGATACGATAGTTGATAAATTCGTCGATTACCGTGAAGGAGAATGATGATATTTTCCGAACATACGAAAGTTGAGGGAGAATGTTGTTAGATTAGGATTTTATATCCAAATCTTTGTTTCGTAAAATCTTTAGTTGTACCCTGTGGTAAACTAATCAACGGGCGCTAAATCCGAGAGAGAAAGTACCGCCTCTTTAGCAGATTATTAATCCAAGACTTACAAATGAATGTGTCTTTCTTGTTAATTTCGGTGGGATGGTGGAACAATGGTGCGTCTTAGTTGTTTTAATTATTATTTTTGTCTTTGTTCACTTTGGTATCTACAAACCACTTATCTCTTGGGATCGACCTCGTACTCCTGTAGCTATCCTAACAATTGATCCGGTACTCGCCGGTTAGAGAGTTAGTTTACCCACGGTTGTTTTCGAGTCTTTTATAAATTTAAATTTTGAAGGGTAGATTTTTCGCTCAACAGTTAGTTGACGTGTTTTTCTTTTAAAAGAATTTTGGCGCCGTTGCCGGGGATAAGTGTGCTATTTGTGATATCATCGTGTGTGTGTGTGTTTTTCGTTTTTTTTTTTTGTTTTCAATTTTCGAAAAAAAAAAAAGAAAAAAAAACACTCGGTAAATACCGAGTGGCGTCGGTAATTACAGAGAGAAAAAAAATTATTATTTTCTTGTTGTTTTCGATTTTATTTTATCGTTTTTGTTAGTCGAGCTCCCGACTATAATTAAGCCCTACTAGGACGGTTACCTAGATATCTTTTCTTTTTATGTTTTGTTTCTCTTGGTGAGTCGAGCAAACGACATTAAACAAAAGCGCCACTAGGGGGCATCCTAGATATCTAGCTATTTATAATAATTATAATTTGGATAAGATTAGTCTTAATGAAATGTAGAATCTGTGTGGAAAATTAACACTAAGTACAACTAAGTCTCGAGATGAATGTTTGAATATCATTTAAACGGGAACGATTAGGTGGTTATCCGAAAATCCTGAGGTAGAATACAAAGATAAAATTCAAATGCTTCATTTCTTGGACTTAGGTTGTTAAACCCTTGAGGATCTGGGTATAAAAGACTCAATACTTTTTCGTACATTTCATTTTATGATCTAGTCTGTTTCCAATATGAATTTATGCCTTAAATATGATATATATGCACGTATGATGCTCTCTATTTGCCTATCGAATTTTTCGACGTGACAGGGCCATTTACTTATTATTCCCATATCCCTATTCGATGTCTTGGCACGAGGACCATGTCTCGTGTTTGTTTTGTTTTGGTTGTTTTTATATAGGGATTCGGGTCGTGCTTACACATGGCTGTTACGGGATTCGGTAGCACCTTTCTGCCAGGTTTATAAGCTAAGTCTTCCTCTCTATTTTATTCACACGCTTGGGACACTGCAGGGTCGTAAGTGGGGGGTAGAGTCGTGGTTGGTTTATAAATGGCTTTAAATTTAAAACCCTTAGTTTTGATTTTTTGAGCATTAATGAGTTGATTAAAATAAATTGTATAAGGCATATATTTCATGGATTTGATGATGTAATGATCAATTTGGATATGTATAACCAATGTGAACCGTAAGTGCATTGTAATTCCAAATATATTTGTATAACATGAATTCATCCTTCACGTAAGCCTTTGATATTGAAGCGAAAATTTTAAACTGTATCCATTCAGTAGCCTACTGGTTATTTTAGAGATAGAAGTAACTTAGTACCTAACTTCTGAACATGTACTGTGAATATCTGAAGGTTTGAATGTGATAGGAAGGATATAAGTTAAGTTTATTGGGAAAATGAAATGAAAGTAAAAGATGAACTATATTTATATGTCGGTTGTAGCTACCAATGATTTGAGTGCGGTAGGGCGTTATCACGAAACGTCCTATACCACTATGAGGTTTAAAAGCTCCCGACTGCCCAATGATAGTAGTCCAGCTAGGGTGTTATCACGAAACATCCTATTTCTGGGAATGAGGGCAACCGCCTGATGATAGTAGTCCAGCTAGGGGGTTATCACGAAACGTCCTATTGCTGGGAATGAAGGCATACGCTGAAAATGTGAAAAAAATATAGTTCATAAATAAAAATAAAAAATAAAAAAAATAATAAATTTGATGACAATATGGAAATATGGTTGAAAACTTAGTTATCTTCTGACTATCCCCAGTATAAACTGAATGATATGCTTTAGGGATTATCCTAATAAGTACACGGGAGGACGTTGTGTGGAACTCTATCGCCTATACCTAGGAAAGTCATTAGGACTGTTCGAATGGATATTTGTGCGTATTGCTTGAATCATTCAACGAGAGGATAGTGGAAATTGAAAAGGCTTGTCACACACTCACTCGTTATACATTTATATTAAGGTTAACGCCTGGTTGTAATTCTAAAGGTTGCATCATCGGTTGTCCTTTACATCTTATCTTTTCATGAATTTATCCCTTATTCATTTTTATTTTATCGCTTGCTTTGCTCGAGGACGATCAAACGCTAAGTGGGGGGTTGTTGTTAAGGGACAAATTCATAGTTATTATTATAACTTTTTACCCCACTTCTGATATCATTTTGAGTATTATTATATCATTTCGAGTCATAAATTCCTTAGATTTATCTAAGTATGTTTGTAGTAATAATTATATAAAATATCGTGTTTTTATATGTTTTTGTACCGGTTTAGTAACCGGAGTGTCGTGTCAGATTTACGTGGGTATTTTTGGTGATTTATTGCGAATTATAAGATGACCAAAGTATCCCACGTAACGACATGTTTTGGGGCCTAAGAGAGGTATTTTGAGGGATAGAAGAAGATGCCACAAGCTTACGAGTTCGAACGGATCAACTCGTCCTCGTATTTCTACCGTAATTCATCTTCAACGGACATTTGACCTAACTTAGAGGCATTTTCAGAGAAAAAGTCCTGGATGAAAGTTGTAGATCTTCGAAGAGCTTTCCAACGAGTATTAAATCATATCAATCGAGGTCTACAGCTCGAGATAGGTTTTTACGAACATCGGATATGTTGGATGGCCGGCACGCGCCGGACAAGGCCGAATCTTGCGAAATATCTCGACATTGGGCCCACCTTATCCCGACAATCGAATATGTATCGTGTCACCGGCACGCGCCGGTGAAGCTCCGGCACGCGCCGGTGACCACCTCTATAAATACTCCTCTCGGCCCCTTTGTTCAAGATTGCCACCCCTCTTCTCCTACTCCTTTCTTTTTATTATGTTTTGGGGGGGCCTATATGTATATATATATCGTTATAATGTCGGTGTAATAACCCGACTAGTTATCGTTTTAATATAATTTCGTTTATTATTTATATATATATATATATATATATATATATATATATCTTTCATATATATATATATATATTATATGTATCTTTTATATATATAATATATATGTTGTTATAATATCGTTTTCATTTCGTTTTTCGTTATTTTGTTTTGTTTCTTTTCTTTCTTGTTATATATATCTATATATATATATATATGCATATATATATCTATATCTATATACTTATATATATATATATGTATCTATATATGTATTTATATCTCGTTGTAACTTTCGTTGTTGTAATGAGTGGTTAAGGCTCGGTGCTAGGATCACCCTTGTGAAGCCACCCTCACCAGATTAAATAAGGATTTATGCATTCATTCGTAAGCTTTCTTGTTCTTCCTTCATGTTTAGACTTGTTTAAAGTGTAATGTAGTGTTGCATGCTATTCGAATTTAGATACGATAGTTGATAAATTCGTCGATTACCGTGAAGGAGAATGATGATATTTTCCGAACATACGAAAGTTGAGGGAGAATATTGTTAGATTAGGATTTTATATCCAAATCTTTGTTTCGTAAAATCTTTAGTTGTACCCTGTGGTAAACTAATCAACGGGCGCTAAATCCGAGAGAGAAAGTACCGCCTCTTTAGCAGATTATTAATCCAAGACTTACAAATGAATGTGTCTTTCTTGTTAATTTCGGTGGGATGGTGGAACAATGGTGCGTCTTAGTTGTTTTAATTATTATTTTTGTCTTTGTTCACTTTGGTATCTACAAACCACTTATCTCTTGGGATCGACCTCGTACTCCTGTAGCTATCCTAGCAATTGATCCGGTACTCTTTGGTTAGAGAGTTAGTTTACCCACGGTTGTTTTCGAGTCTTTTATAAATTTAAATTTTGAAGGGTAGATTTTTCGCTCAACGGTTAGTTGACGTGTTTTTCTCTCAACCATGAAGAAAAGATCCATGACCAGACGCTCATGGAAGTCAGTGCTTCTGCTAAGCGTAGCGAAATAGAGCTTAAAATGGAAAATGTGGAATCCCTGAATTAAATCTCGAAGCAGGGGTAGACCTAGTGCATGAGGAAAAAGAGAAAAGCATGCCAGGAGAAGAGCTCAAAAAGGTTCTACGGCGGTAAAAACCTCTAGAGTAAAGGTTGGCAAGTTAAAGCCCCGACCCCGAGTGGGTGAGGATTTGAAGAAAGTCGAGCTGGCGACTGTAAACTCAGAACTATTTATCTTGAACCCCTAGTTAGAATAGGATTCAATAAAATTATCCGGATGAGATGACGAGCTTTTTTTCATCCTACCGCACCCTTAGGCTTGAAACCGATGGTTGTTGGGAAGGTTTTTTTTACTCTTTATGGATTCTAGTGGAGTAGGTTGATGACGCTCTAAATGGTACCAATAATTATACCCTTATTCACCCCGAATTCTGCTCAAGAGAGGATAGATAGGCTCATTATTATGTGGAATATATGTTAAATGCTATGTGCATGTTTCTAGGATTGTAATTCTACATCTATGTTATTTTCCCGAAGATTTGGTACTGTTTTGTCTCGTTTTGCGTGTTTTATAGGATGTACCGGATATGGAGTATTGAAGATTGGATCTTGACCGAAAGAAGTATATTGGGCCAAGTGATTTAAGTCCAAGAAGAAGTATGCTGAAGAAAAAGGAGAAGAGTCGGCCCGGTTTACCGATGGCTAGGTCCAGTAAACCGATGACTTGTTGAACACGAAGTTGATTCTGCCGCCTCTACTAGGTCGGTTAGGGTTTTAGAGAGTCTTAAGTCGGTCATTGTATCTATATAAGGCCGCATCTATAGATTATTACATAGTTCTTCATAAGTTTTAATAAGCACAAAATTATATTCAAATACATTATACAATTTTGATGAAATAAAGTTATTCAAGCTTTGAAGGAGTTGTTTTCGGTTTCCTCTCTTTCTCCACCATCTAGCTTGAGTAGATCGAGCTAGGTCACCGTTGTTGAAGGTATGAAGCTTTGAACGTTCCTTTTTGTCTTCAATATGGTAGATCTGTTCGTATTTATGTGTTTTAGTTAATCTGCATGTTTAAAGACCCCATAATTTACCTATTTTAACCATAACAGAGCAATGTAGATCCAGGAATAGGAAAAGCCGCCCTCGGTAACCCGGCGGTCTATACCAATTTACCGAGGCATAATTTAGAAAACCTAAAACTAGGATTCACTACAGCTACGTTGATCGACAGGTTTAACTAACGGTAGGTTAGATCTGGCCAATCCGCTTATTGTAATGGTAAACTGGCATGAAATATGAATAGTGAATTGCTATGTTTGGACATTGTCTAGAATGGACCCTAGGAATTTGTTGATCAATGTCGACAGCTGTCTAGGCGGGTTAGCGGTATGAGTTAGCGCTCGATATCGGTAATTCTAGTTCATTAGGCGTATGGGCTATTACGGACCAATTAAGGTGGGTAGCTTGCATATAGATTCTCTACTACCATTGTCGGAGTAGATGGGAGTAGGAGTTTCACCCCTAGCTTATAACGATAATTAAAACTAAACCTCACAATTTATTTAAGGAAACTATGTGGGTAAGTAAATATAACGATTAACTAATCCAAGTTAGTAGGTCGGTGAGGAGAGGGAGAGGAATACCAAGTTTGTTTTCTTATTGTTTATTGTTGGTCAACAACCGCCTTTATGTTGCTTCTTAATTAGGTTAGAATGGTTTATACTTATAGTTGCATTGTCTCTGTGGCATTGACCTTGACTCACATTTACTATACTACGATGTACCTAGTATTCTTGCTAGTAATATCGACGTTAGTGACTTACACGCGATCAAGATTTTTGGTGCCGTTGCCGGGAACAATGGCCAATTTTAAATATAAACTTTTTAATTCTGATTAAGAAGTCATTTTTATTTTATTTTGAGTCTTGAGTCATTCTGTATCAACCATGCACTTGTTAAACTGCAAGAAAAAGAAATTTCAGGGCCGGTTTACCGTGGCTAACCCCCGGGTTACCGAGGCCTGAAAAATCAATTTCTGTACAACCTTTGTTATTCTGTGTTATTCCCTATTAATTTTAGTTAGTAGGTCCGCAACAGTTGGGATCACACCCAGCTGAAGCCGAAGTTGCTAACCTTTTCCTTGTTTTATTTGTCTTTTTCTAGGAAGATCAGAACACTTCAGAGATTCAATCAAACCGGAGTTGAAAAAGAGCAAACAAGTCAAGCAATATGCCTAGAACGATATTGAACGTTACACCGATTTCCATGTACCCTGGATCTGAAGCAAGAGAGCATTATGAAGCTATAAAGAAGAAGTTGGAAAAAGAGAAAGAAGAAATCAAGCAAGAGCTTGAAGAGAACCATAAGGAGTATGGCACGTATCGTCCAGGTGAGTTTCCTTATGAGTTAATTGACATATCGTCTTTGGATTATGATTCTGATGATCCTGAGGAGGATCCTGACATGATGTTCTCTGAGCCTGAGGATTACCTAGATTCAGACACAGTGGTGAAGTTATGAGACCCTAGCACATTCCTACTCCCAATTTCGGTTAATGGTATATCAGTAGGATTAGGTCTCTGCGACTCTGGCTCGAGTTGCAACATTCTACCTTTATCCCTCCGCAAAAAGATCATGCTTTGGTCGTAATGAATCAAACTAGGACCATGACTTTCATTGATAGAACTAGAGATATGCATGCTGGTCTGCTTAGGAAGTGCACGATTAAGGCAGGAGGGTTCAGTTATCCAATTGATTTTACGGTGATACACGTACCAGAGGACCCAAGTGCCCCAGTTCTGTTAGGGAGACCTTTCTTAGAGACAAGCAGGGCAGTCATGGATTTTGATAATGGGGAGATTACTTTGAGGTTGAATAATGATGTTGTATCTTTTAAGATCTTAGAACCTCTTGAAAATAGGCCGGAGAGTTGCAAGATGACGTATGCTTCAGGGAAGGTGGAAATTATGGAGATCGAGGGGCATAAGCATAGAGAGGTTGTAATAGAAACCATTGAGCATGAATTCATGATACTAATGCTGAGAGAGAAAGAAAAGAAGGACCACAACAAGATGCTCACGGAAGCTAGTCCTTCCATGTTGCGTAGTGAACGCTTTGAGCTTAAAGAAGGAAATATGGAGTCCTTGGGTCTAAAGTCTAAGTCTCGATGTAGAGGTAGACCTAGTACGCAAGCTAAGAGGGAAAGGTGTGCAAGGAAGAGAGCTCAAAAAATTTCTATAAAGGTAAAAACCTCTGGAGCGAAAGTTTGGCGAGTTAAAGCTCCAACCCTTGAATGATCGGAAATCTGAAGAAAGTCGAACTAGCGACTATAAACTCAGAACTATTTTCTTTAAACCCTTAGGTAGATTAGGAATGAATACAAGTATCCGGATGAAGGGACGAGCTTTTTTTCATCCTACCGCACCCTTAGGCTTGAAACCGAATGGTTGTGGAAAGGTTTTTTTTACTCATTGTGGATTCTAGTGAAGTAGGTTAGGATTGAGTCAGAAATAACAACAGAAAGAGTAAGAGGCTAGTTAATTTGAAGTCAGAATTGAGCCGAGAGGTTGAGCATAGTGTGCAGAAAAGGCAGACAGAAAAATTTGGGAAAAAGTACCCCCGATAAACCCTAGGTTACCCCCGGGTTACCAAGGCTGGATTTTTAGATTTCTGAACGTCAGTTTATAAGGCTAAATTTTTAGAGACACGTGGAGGACACACGTTGCACCAGACTTTACTAGTCAACAGAAACCGTCCCACTTTTCCCTCTTTTCAAAATTTTCATCCTTTCCCACACTCCACCATAAAACCACCTCAATCCCATCAATCACCTCCTCAAATCCCTCACCCTAATAACTCCTCTACCCACTATCCCACTAAATCCTTCAACCTTCATTCATTTCTTCCAATTTAAACCCCACATTCACCACCATTATTATCATTCCATCTACCATCATTTCCTCAAATCACCAAACTTCTTCCATTTCTTCTCCAATCCGAGTCGGCCCCCATCACGACCACTATCACCACCAAACCTCCACCAAAATCAAACCTTTCTTCCATTTTTACCAAACAAAACACCCATTTTCTTCACCTCTATTGTTGTCTAGTGCTGCTGTGCTAGTGAGGTGCTGCAATTCTTCATCTTTTACCAGGAGAGCACAGTCCAGAAAAGAAATTCAGGAAAAATTAGGCCGGTAAGTCGGACCTACTTGCCGGTTTACCGAGGAAATGTTTTTAGAATCAGCTGTAGTACCAGGTTGTATTATCATCCAGGATGGGTCCAAAGCGTAGCCGTTCAGCTGTTTGTCCCAGGGGTTACCAGACAGTCAATAGAGATGCTAACCCTTTGATAGATGGGGTTGAGCAATTCCATTCTTGAGCTATCTACGAGTCGTTCCGATGGCATTGGAATGCAAGGCCAGTAGCTCGAGAACGAGGGGTAGAACTGGACGATTGCGGTTCGATCTTGCCCGAAGCCCTACAAGCACACAACATTTTGGATATGGTAGATTCACTGACACGGTTCAACGCCACGGTGGTAAGGTAATTCTATGCTTATGTTTTGCAAAACCCCGGAGCCACATATGCTATAGTCCATGGTGTTAAAGTTGATTTTTCTATTTGAGCGGATCAATGCTTATTTTGGGGTTAGACGTCCACCGGTGGGCCCGGAGAAGTACACATCCTCGAGCAACTTTGAAGATTTGGAGAGGATGGACATGATAGCTGAGTATTTTGGGGTGCAATGGAAGCGCAATCCTACTGGAGCCCCCACCATCTTCCTAGAGAATGAATTATCCTGGGACTGGAAGATGGTTAACAGATTTGTTTGTGCCCACCTTCTACCGACCAAGCACACGGTCTCTGTCACCACCAAGAGGGCGGAGTTGATGTTCTATCTGGGGCAGGGATCTCCGGTCAACATCGGTCTTCTGATGCATAGCCGTTTTCATGAGCTTGCTGCCGCGTCTGAGTGCGAGCTGTTGCCATACGGGCCGATGATTGATATGTTTGCTTTGGAGGACGAGGTCAAGATTTTCGTCAGTGATGATTGGGAAGACCCTGAGCCGAAGATCAGTTCGCAGTCGGTTCAAAAGTTCCAAGGACAGTTGGAAGAGTAGAGAGGGAGTGTACTCCGGTCCTCGGAGCACCCCGGACTAGAGAGCTATGCTAGAGGAGCACTCACGAGAGATTGCGAGTTTGCTCCGCAAGATGGATCGGATTATAGACTTCTTTGGCATACCTCCAACAACCCACCACCTAGGACTGCCCCACATCACCAAGCCTCTAGTTCCGGTCCACCTCCCGGTTTTGAGCCTAGAGATGACTGGGAGGGCTATTCTGATGATGATTAGTTCTTTTTCTTTTCATTGTTGTTTTCCATTTTCTTGTTTTTATTTTTCTTTTTCTTTTCCTATCTAGTTGATGTAGCAGAATCATATTAATATAATGTTTTGACGGCTTAATTTGTTTTGGAGTTCTTTATTTTCTCTTTTATGGCCGCCATTTTATTATACGGTTTCTTGTCACCACTATTCTCTTTGTTTGTTTGAGTTACTAGCGCATATTCTTCATGGACTACTTACATGAGGCCGATGATTTATACGACGCTCCGATTCTTCTATGGTTCCACCCTTGACCGAAGCTAAGTTCCTTTTCATTTTTCATTTTTCATCTTACACATTGGGGTAAGGAACATCACTTAGATTTTTAGCGCAATATTCCTTAAATTGGATGATTATCTTGATTCTTTTTTATGCACGATTCACCACTTAGAATTTGATTCATTTCGACGGAACTTCGAAAAAAAATTATGATATCTTTGATCTTTTCGAGATAATTGACTGCATCTTTGTTTCACTTTGCACAAGTAAAAGTAAGTGCCCACTTCTGAAGTAGTGGCGTATTAAGCGCATATTCTGTTATGAGCCACCATTTTAAGCACGTATAACTCACTTTCCCTTGTTATGTAGTCGATAGCATATTGCTTTGACTAGAGTTGACCCTGGCTTCAACCCGAATCATGTTTCACCAACGCTTATAAAGGCAAAGGAATTTCGGTTTTGGTAGTTTATCATGAGTGGGGCCGTAAGGATAGTTAAATCAATGAGAGTTCACCCGCCAAGAAAGAGAAGTGCATTGCAATATATACATGTATAATCTCTTTGGAAAATATTTGAGTCGATGGAGCGTAAAACGCATGACTTTTGCATAGACCGATAAATGCGAGCCTAAGAGTAATATATACTCGGTTCTTGATCCACCTTGCCAGCTAAATTAATTAATAAATAACATGTTCGAGACTGGTTAGTTCAACTATGGGTTGACGTAATGTGAGATAGTCTACATTACTAAGAGGTTGTGAAAGTTATTGCACACACACATTGGCTCATGACGTGAATAGTGTTTAATGCGTTACTGATGGATATGAGTGGCATGATCTTGATCTTGACTTAGTGAGGCGTAGTTGTTTTTAATTATCAGAGTGTTGTTTTCTTTTCGCCTTTTTGCTCGGGATGATCAAAAGTTAAGTGAGGGTAGTTGATGACGCTCTAAATAGTACCAATAATTATACCCATATTCACCCTAAATTCTGCTCAATAAAGGATAGATAGGCTCGTTATTATGTGGAAATATATGTTAAATGCTATGTGCATGTTTCTAGGATCGTAATTCTGCATCTATGTTATTTTCCCGATGATTTGGTACTGTTTTGTCTCGTTTTGCGTGTTTTATAGGATGTACCGGATCTGGAGCATTGGAGAATGGATTTGGACCGAAAGAAGTATATTGGGCCAAGTGATTGAAGTTGAAGAAGAAGTCTACTGAAGAAAAAGGAGAAAAGTCAGCCCGGTTTACCGAGGGCTAGGTCCGGTAAACCGAGGACTTGTTGAACATGAAACTGATTCTGCCGCCTCTACTAGGTCCGTTAGGGTTTTAGAGAGTCTTAAGTATATAAGGCCTCATCTACAGATTATTACATAGTTCTTCATAATTTTTAATAAGCACAAAATTATATTCAATTACATTATACAATTTTGATGAAATAAAGTTATTCAAGCTTTGAAGGAGTTGTTTTCGGTTTTCTCTCTTTCTCCACCATCTCTAGTTTGAGTAGATCGAGCTAGGTCACCATTGTTGAAGGTATGAAGCTTTGAACATTCCTTTTTGTCTTCAATATGGTAGATCTGTTCGTATTTGTGTGTTTTAGTTAATCTGCATGTTTAAAGACCCTATAATTTACTTATTTTAATCGTAACTGAGCAATGTAGATCCAGGAATAGGAAAAGTCACCCCCAGTAACCCGGCGGTCTATACTGGTTTACCAAGGCATAATTTAGAAAACCTAAAACTGGGATTCACTACAGCTACGTTGATCGACAAGTTTAATTAACAGTAGGTTAGATCTGGCCAATCTACTTATTGTAATCGTAAACTGGCATGAAATATGAATAGTGAAGAGCTAAGTTTGGCCATAGTCTAGAATGGACCCTAGGAACGTGCTGATCAATGTCGACTGCTGTCTAGGCGGGTTAACGGTATGAGTTAGCGCTCGATATCGGCAATTCTAGTTCTTTATGCGTATGGGCTATTACTGACCAATTAAGGAGGATAGCTTGCGTATAGGTTGTCTTCTACCATTGTCGGAGTAGATAGGAATAGGAGTTGCACCCATAGATGATAATGATAATTAAAACTAAAGCTCACGGTTAATTTAAGGAAATTATATGGGGAAGTAAACATAACGATTAACAAATCCAAGTTAGTAGGTCGGTGAGGAGAGGCGGAGGAATACCAAGTTTGTTTTCTTATTGTTTATTGTTGGTCAACGATCGCCTTTATGTTGCTTCTTAATTAGGTTAGAATGGTTTATACTTATAGTTGCATTGTCTCTGTGGGATCGACCTTGACTCGCATTTACTATACTACGAATTACCTAGAATTCTTGCTATTAATATCGACATTAGTGACTTACACGCGATCAAAGGTTAGGATTGATTCGGAAGTAACAAAATAAGGAGTAAAAACTGGTGATTTTGAGGTCAGGATTGAGCAGTAAGCTAAGGTAAAGTGTGCAGAACTTGAGAACAGAAAAATCTAGAGAAAATAGGCCTCGGTAAATCAGGAGTAACACCCGGGTTACCAAGCTTGGGTTTTCAGTTTTTGCGTGTCAGATTAAAAGGCAGAACTTTCGATGACACGTGATGGACACACGTTGCATCGGTCAGCCCACCAGTCAGCAAAACCGCCCCATTTTCCATATTTTCCGTCATTTCATCCCTTCGTACACTCCACCATAACTCCACCTCAATCCCATCAATCAAACCCCTTAGTTCCATCACCCTTATTACTCATCTATCACCTATCCCACTAAATCCTCCTACCTTCTATCATTTTCTCCTATATTAACACCATTCTACCACCATTATTCACCATCTTCATCAATCATCTCATTCTTCTTCACCACCAATTTCTCTATTCCTTCTTCTTCTACAAAACTTGGCCAACATCACCACCACTATCACCACCAAAATCATCCATTTTCCTTCCATTTAAATGCCTAAATTACCCTTCTTCTATCTTCTGTTGATGAGTGGCACTCTTGCAACAATGTAGTTGCTACATATCATCATCTTTCTTCATCATAGCACAGTTCCAGTAAAAACCGGAAAAATTTAGCCCCGGTAAATCGGGAGTACCTACCGATTAATCGGATGTCTTTTTTTTCCTTCTGTTTCAGCATCATCATCAGTCTCTGTTATCATTAAGATGGCCCCCAAGCATAGCAGAACCGGTCAGCATCCAAGCGGTCAACATGTTGTAATGGAGATGCCAACCCCTTAATTGATAGGGTTGAGCAATTTGATTCACTTGAGATTTATGAGTCGTTCCGAGGTCACTGGAACGGACGGTCTGTTACACGAGAGCACGACGTAGACTTGGAGGACTGTGGATCGATCTTGCCAAGAGCCATGAAGGTTCATGATATTTTGGATATGGTGGATGCATCAAGCCGGTTCAATGCTAGGTGGTGCATGAATTTTATGCGTATCTGGCGTATAACCCCGGAGATTCGATTGCCATGGCCCGGGGAGTACATGTAGACTTTACGATCGAGAGGATGAACAAGTACTAATAGTGCGCAATCCACCAGTGGGCCCAAATGAGTATACATCCTCCACATATGTGAATGATTTAGAGAGGATGCAGATGATCACTGACTACTTCAGGGTGGTATGGAAGCGCAATCCTATGAGGTTGATAACACTCTAAATGGTACCAATATTTATACCTAGATTCACCCCGAATTATGCTCAAGAGAGGATAGATAGGCTCATTATTATGTGAAATATATGTCAAATGCTATGTGAGTTTTTCCATGATCGTAATTCTGCATCTATGCTATTTTCCTGATGTTTTCGTACTGTTTTTTCTCGTTTTGTGTGTTTTATAGGATGTACCGAAACTGGAGCATTGGAGAACGGATCTGGACCAAAAGAAATACATTGGGCCAAGTGATTGAAGTCCAAGAGAAGTCTGCTGAAGAAAAGGAAGAAAAGAAGGCCCGGTAACCCGAAGGCTAGGCCTGGTAAACCGGCGTCTTTTGGAAAACGAAATTGATTCTGCAGCATTATCTAGGTCGGTTAGGGTTTTAGAGAGTCTTAAGTCGGTCATTGTATCTGTATAAGGCCGCAATTACAGATTATTGGATAAGTTTTCACAAGCACTCAATTATATTCAATTTTATTATACAATTATTATGAAATAAAGTTTTCTTGAGCTTTGGAGGGTTGTTTTCTGTTTCCTCCCTTCTTCCATCATCTCTAGCTTGAGTAGATCGAGCTAGATCTCCATTGTTGAAGGTATGACGAAGCTTTGAAAGTTCCTTTTTGTCTTCAATATGGTAGATCTATTCGTATTTATGTATTTTAGTTAATATGCATGTTTAACAACCCTATAATTTACTTATTTTAATCGTACTGAGCAATGTAGATCCAGAAATTAGGAAAAGCCGCCCCCGTTAAACCGGCGGTCTATAACGGTTTACCGAGGCATGTTTTTGAAAACCTAAACTGGGATTCACTACAGTTACGTTGATCGGCAGGAATAATTAAAACGAGTAATAGGTCTGGCCAATCTAATATTCGTAAATCATTAATTAACATGAAGGACTGTTAGTGAAGTGTTAATTAGGACATTGTCTTGAATGGACCCTAGGAACGTGGTGGTCAATGTCGACAGTTGTCTAGGCGGGTTAGCGGTATAAGTTAGTGCTCAATATCGGCAATTCTAGTTCTTTATGCGTATGAGCTATTACGGACCAATTAAGGTGGGTAGCTTGCGTATAGATTGTCTGCTGCCATTGTCAGAGTAGATAGGGTTAGGAATTGCACCCGTAGCCGATAAATATGATAATAATCATTAAAAGCTCGCGATTAATCTAAATTACACATCAAATTTCTAATTGAAAAATTGGAAAATCATATACATAAGGCGTTGCTAGTTAGACGGTATTTGGAACCGATAAACTAGTGGGAGCCTTAGACTTATGATTTGTTGTTTTTCCGAATCATTAAAAATGTGTAATGCACTTAGAGTTTTTCCATTCATTGGAAAAACAAGAATAAAGCGTTACTAGTTAGGCATTTGGAACCGATAAACTAGTGGGAGCTTAGTTCACGGAGATTTTATAATCTTTGAAACATCATGAACACAAACATTGCTAGTTAGACAAGGTATTCGGAACCGATAAACTGGTGGGAGCTTGTTCTAGGTGATGTTAATCTTTGGAAAATCATAAATGCAAAGTGTTTCTAGTTAGACGGTATTTGGAACCGATAAACTAGTGAGAGCTTTATTATGATCTCTCAAACCATTCGAACAAAGTGTTGCTAGTTAGACGGTATTTGGAACCGATAAACTAGTGGGAGCTTTGGTCTTATGATTTGTCGATTAGAAAAATCGATAGTCCAAGCAAGTAACACTGAAGAGTCCACTCGAACGAACTGCTAGTTCAAGACTGTTTTCATTTAAGGAAAGTCGAGAATGGGAAAGAATGTTTATACGTGTCAGTCATCCAAACTAAGTAGTTTTAAGGCTAAACCGAAAAATTAATGAATTGGAAATTAGAGCATAAGGAAAGTGATTTCGGATCACTGACCAATGCATCCTTAGCAATTTTCTCGAAAGCTAAGTTCTTTGGAAGAACTAGGTAGCTTTGCATTAAACGATAAACAAAATAGACAACGGGCGTTATTTCGAGATAGACTAGTGGGAGTGATATAAGGAAATGAATCTCGGATTCAATTCTTGAGTATCACGAGAAAATTCATTTTCTCGTTTTCGGATTCGTTGGAACGAGCGTATTCATTTTCAATAGGATAATTTGTTTGTCTTATTGACGATGAATATAACGATCGTAGCACGAATCCAAGACTCGGACTTTTGTTTGATAAAGTCGAACCACTAATCATTGTTGAAAAGGTATTAGTAACACATCTTAAAATATATAAACGCAAATGGTTTCCGTATTTCGATAAACGCTTCTTTCTATTCTATTAATTAGTGCATATTCCCCTAAAGACAAGATCGAGGGCGGCTTAGGGTGATTCCTATCTCCTTACCAAAGGAACACTGTCTCAAAGGAACAATGCCTAAGTTTCCTTTCAATCGGGAAAGGGTAATAGATTTAAAGAAGTTACATAGCTGTTCATATCGACCTTCGGGGTCATATGAAAGATACAAGCTAGTGGGAGCTTCGAGTGCAAGTGACATGTTGTCTCGATAACTACTCGAAACTCCGTAAGTTTATCCAAAATATTTGGAGGAAATCTCGATTTCACTCAGAGATAGAGTATTCCATACTCGAAATAGGTTATTGCATAGTCTTCGGGATTCGATGCTCGTCATTCGCCTCCCGGTGAAATGTTTTCACCAAGGGATACACCACAAATTTTCCTTACATAGTTATTGATGTGCTACGATACGCTGCTGAAATCATTTAAGATATTGGTTGCAAAATAACGGTTGTATTGAAAAACCGAGAAGTCTACCCAGAAGATGCCTACGCATTTGTGGATAAGAAGTGAATTCGGTTCACCCCACTTCCGTAAATAGAGGCATTTAGCACCGAGTGCTTGAAGGTAGGACTAGCAATTTTGCGTACACGTTCAGGTCGTGAAATATCTTAATGCATTGAGTAAAGGTTGGTTATTAAACTCGTAAAATCGAGAATGACGGTAATCTTTGTCAAACTCGGTCCGATAGAGTCTATAAATAACAACCTTAGATCTTGAAGTATTTGTACTCAAGATGTTACTAACCGATGTGTTCGGTCACATCCAACACCGGAAGTTGGTGACAACACTAATAAAAACTACTAAACTAGATCGCATATCGATCCACCCAAAATGCATGGGAGTATGGTTTGTCCATTACCCATTGCAGGGACCTTACGGTCTATAGGGCGATTGATGACCTATAATCCTTTGTGGGGTTTGTGTAGGATCCCGATCATAGAGGTTGGTTAAAAGCCATAACCCTGTGAATGGAGTATGATACTCCAATTCTGTTGAGACTCTTGTAGAACCACCTGAGTATCTCAGGCCCAGTGGGAGTAATTGGAACTACATGAAGAAGAGTAGAATGAATAGGAAAGTTTAACTTTCACCGCAAAGCTGAGTAATTTAGGGGTGATTCCCGAAAAGGTAGAGAGTTAACCAGACCGTGATCTCTCTCACCACTCAGTCATGCTTGATTTCGTCAGAAAGCGGGAAATAGGGGTGATTCCCTAAGACTTCCTTGCCGAACAACGGAATCTGAATTCATTCAGAACAGAACGGTTTTAGCTAAGAACAAATAACTGATTCGTTACAAAGCAGAAAATAGGGGTGATTCCCTAAGACCTTTTTGCGAGACTAACGGTATCTTAATTTATTCAGAAAGAACCTTTGGCAAGATACCTGCCATAGCTTATATCCTTTGGGGATTAAAGCAAACCTCTAGGTCATTTCGAAGTCATATATTTTAATATGTGGACTTGATCAGAATGTTGATAAGTCTTTCGTAGACTGGGCATCAATATTAGTAAAGTAGTATGTAGATTAGTGTTTGTGAACGGTAACACTGAAACAGTTGGAAACAACATGGGTGTGTTATCTGCAGTCAGAGTCTGACATGCCATCGGGATTCATTCTAAAGGATTTGATTGGCCCAAATCTATGAGAATCGATCATTGGCAATCCCACCCATTCACCTGGTTAAGATATTCTTGCATTTATGCAACATTTAACGATGTAGTCTACCCTACCTCTCAAGAATGCTTGTCTAAACCTGCAGATGAATACGAAATGGGATGTTTAGTGAATCCTCAAGTATCTTCGGGAGCATGAGGAATAATATGCTAGTATATTCAGGTGCAAACTAAAATATAAGTGATGACACTAATTCTGACTTTAGGTCATAATAAGGATGATCGTTAAGTCGATTTCGTCCTCAGTGTTGAATCAAAGGCATATTGAAATCGTACCACCGGATTAGATGGAAAGGCGATGTTTCGATCCCAAAGATTGACTCTAGCCGACATCCTACCTGATCAGTGTACCAAGTCACATGGTATTCGGATTCTGAGTACGCGCCGGGTCACTGACCTACCCTGCGGAGGCATACTCCGGTCGTGCTTGGAAGGATGAATTACTAAGATGCGCTTGGAGGTACATATTTGAGGGATTCGTCTCACTTGTTTTGAGCAAGTGGGAGAATGTTGTAGATATAGATAAATAAGGGTGTGCTCTAAAACAATTAATCCACTTGCCTTTCGTGCAAGTGGGGAGATTGTAAGGTGTAGTGCCCGAAAGACAATTATATAATTGTTTTAGGACAAGAATTAGTAATTCATCTTATTATATGCATGTATGCTTATAATTAAGACACTACCGAAAACCCTAAGTACCTCATTTATGTAATCACATAACTCGTTGTATGGCTATACACAAGAGGATTGAGTTAGTGAGATGTACTTAAAATTAACTTAGTCCGTAGCGTTTATTAATCCGAGTATGGGTCTCATGATTAATTTGCTATTAATGCGCCCAAAACACTTTAGGTGTGACAGTCTTATCTGGACTGTCGGTAATAGGGTACCTAGTGGGGCATTTATATATGATGATAATCATATAGGGCTGGACCGATTTGATTTGAGTTCTCGACATAATTCCGTAATCGAGAAGTCTTATTGAATCACAAGATGATCATGTATGGATTAATCTTAATCCTGAGGTGATCACAGACGACTGCTTAGACTAGGGTAGAGTTTGATGTGTTAGTAAGGATCACTTCGAAGTATGTGGTCCAACACTTCTCGTTGGCTCTATTCTCGGAATGAGTGAGTGGTCCGTGCTATCACAAGATATGGAATCCATTCCTTCCCTCGGGAAGTAGGTAAATTATGTGGGGAGGTAAACGTAACGATTAACTAATCCAAGTTAGTAGATCGGTTAGGAGAGGGAGAGAATACCATGTTTGTTTTCTTTATGTTATTGTTGGTCAATGACCGCCTTTATGTTGCTTCTTATTTAGGTTAGAATCATTTATACTTATAAGTTGCATTGTCTCTGTGGGATCGACCTTGACTCGCATTTACTATACTGTGATGTACCTAGTATTATTGCTAGTAATATCAACGTTAGTGACTTACACGCGATCAAGATTTTTGGCACCGTTGCCGGGGACAAATGGCCAAATTTTTAAATATAAACGTTTTAATTCTAATTAAGAAGTCATTTTCTTTTATTTTGAGTCTTGAGTCGTTCTGTATCAACTCTGCACTTGTTAAACTGCCAGAAAGAGAAAATTTAGGGCCGGTTTCCCAATGGTCACCCCCGAGTTACCGAGGTCCTGAAAAATCAATTTCGGGACAGTTCCTGTTATTCCGTGTTATTCCCTGTTGATTTTAGTTAGTAGGTCCGCAACAGTTGGGATCGCACCCAGCTGAAGCTGAAGTTGCTAACCTTTTCTTTGCTTTATTTTGTCTTTTTTTGCAGATTGATCAGAACACTTCAGAAATTCAATCCATTCAGAGTTGAAAACGAGCAAACAAGTCAAGCAAAATGCCTAGAACGATCTTGAACATCACACCGATTTCCATGTACCCTGGATCTGAAGCATGAGAGCATTATGAGACTATAAAGAAATGGTTGGAAAAAGAGGAAAAAGCAATCAAGCAAGAGCCTGAAGATGACTTAAAAGAGTATAGCACGTATCGTTGGGTGAGTTTCCTTGTGAGTTAATTGATATATCATCTTCGGATTATGATTCTGATGATCCTGAAGAGATCCTGACACGATGTTTTCTGAGCCCGAGGATTACCCAGACTCAGACACTGTGGTAAAGTTAGGAGACCCTGGCACGTTCAGACTCCCGATTTCTGTTAACGGAATATCAGTAGGATTAGGTCTCCGCGACTCTGGTTCGAGTTGCAATATCCTACCATTTTTCCCTCTGTCAAAAGATCAAGCTTCCGGTCGTAATAAATCAAACCAAGACCATGACCTTCGTTGATAGAACCAGAGACATGCCTGCTGGTTTTCTTATGAAATGCATAATTATGGCACGAGGGTTCACGTCTCCTATTGATTTAACGGTCATTGATGTACCAGAGGACCCGAGTGCCCCAGTTCTCTTAGGACGACCTTTCATAGCAACGATTAGGCGGTTATGTATTTTGATAATAGGGAGATTATTCATAGGTTGAATAATGACACTGTATCTTTTAAGATCTTAGAACACCTAGAGAACCGACCGGAAAGTTGCAAGATAACGTATGCTTCAGGAAAGGTGGAGATTTTTGAAATCGAAGGGCATAAACATAGAGAGGTTGTCATAGAAACCGTTGAGCAAGAGTTTATGAGACTAATGCTGAGAGAAAGAGAAGAAAAGGACCATGCCAATATGCTCACGGAAGCTAGTCCTTCCGTGTTGAGTAGTGAACGAATCGAGCTAAAAGTGGAAAACGTGGAGTCTTTGGGTTTAAAGTCTAATTCTCGACGTAGAGGCAGACATAGCACACAAGCTAAAAGAGAGAGGCATGCTAGGAAGAGAGCTCAAAAAGGTTCTATAAAGGTACAAGCCTCTGGAGAAAAAGTTTGTCGAGTTAGAGCTCCAACCGTTGAATGATCGGTGATCTGAAGAAAGTCGAGCTGGCGACTATAAACTCAGAACTATTTCTTTAAACCCTTTGGTAGTTTAGGATTGAATAAAATTATCCAGATGTTTTTTCATCCTACCAAAAACTTAGTCTTGAAACCGAATGGTTTTGGAAAGGTTTTTTTTACCTCGTTGCGATTCTAGTGAAGTAGGTTAGTTTTGAGTCGGAAATGACAATTGAAGAATAAAAGGGTAGTCAATTTGAGGTCATAATTGAGCAGGAAGGTTGAGTAAGAAGTGCAGCAAAGGCAGATAAAGAATCTGGGGAAAAGATATCCCCGGTATCTCGAGGGTAACCTCCGGGTAACCGAATCTTGATTTTCAGATTTCTGAACGTCAGTTTATAAAGCTGAATTTTTAAAACATGTGGAGGACACACGTTGCACCAGATAAAGTCAGTCAGCAGAAACCGAACCATTTTCCCCTCTTTTCAAAATTTTCATCCTTTCCAACACTCCACCATAACTACACCTCAATCCTATCAATCACATCCTCATATCCCTCACCTTAATAACTTCTCTACCTACAATCCCACTAAATCCATCCACATTCACTCCATTCATCCTATTTAAACCACCCCTTCATCACCAATATCATCATTCTTATCATCTCTTACATTCACCTCACTTCTCCTATTTTTTCTTCCTTTCTTAAATTCGGCCACCATCACCACCATAACAAAACCATTTCCTTCCAATTTTCCAAACCCTAAACACCCATTTTCCAACTCTGTTACTGATTGGTAGTGCTGCTGCTATGGTGAAGTGCTGAAAATCTTTTTCTTCCATTACCAGAAGCACAGTCCTAGAAAGAAATTAGAAAGTTTTAGGCCGGTAAACCGCACCCTACCTCCGGTTTACCGAGGGTTTTTTTCCAGAAACAGCCTCAGAATCAGTTCCTATACTCATTCGGGATGGGTCCTAAGCGTCAACGTTCAGCAGTTCGTCGTAGTGGTTACCAGAATGTGTATGAAGATGCTAATCCCTTAATCGATGGTGTTGAGCAGTTCTATTCATTAGCTATTTACGAGTCGTTCCAAGGCCATTGGAACGCAAGGCCAGTGGCTTGAGAACGAGGGGTAGATTTGGACGATTGTGGGTCGATATTGACGGAGGCCCTACAAGCACAAGATTTATTGGACATGGCTGAAGCACCGGCCCGATTCAACGCCACGGTGGTAAGAGAGTTTTTTGCTTACGTTTCGCATAACCCCGGAGCCACATTTGCTATGGTTCACGGTATTAAGGTTGACTTATCTATCGAGCGGATCAACGCTCATTTTGGGGTTAGAAATCCACCGGTGGGCCCGGATGAGTACACATCCTCGATCAACATTGCCGATCTCGAGAGGATGGATATGGTTGCTGATTTCTTAGGGGTGCAGTGGAAGCGTAATCCTGTTGGAGCCCCTACAATCAACCTAGAGAATGAGCTATCCTGTGACCGGAAGATGGTCAATAGATTCGTTTGTGCACTGCTTCTTCCGACTAAGCACACGGTCTCTGTCACCACTTCGAGGGTAGAGTTGATGTTCTATCTAGAGACGGGTGCCCCAATCAACATCAGACATTTGATGCATAGCCATATTCAGGAGCTTGCCGCCACTTCTGAGCGAGAGCTGCTACCATACGGACCGATGATTGATCTGTTTGCTCATGAGGCCGAGGTGAAGATGCTCGTCAGTGATGATTGGGAAGATCCTGAGCCATAGCTCAGTTCGCAATCAGTTTTGAGAGTACAAAGACGGGTTAGAGCAGAGAAGGAGCGTACTCTAGTGCATGGTGCATCGATAACTCAGATAGCCTTGCTTACGGAGCATTCGCGAGAGATTGCGAGTCTACATAGCAAGATGGATCGGATTATTGAATTTTTCAGAATTCCGCCTGATACCCCGCCACCTAAGACTACCCCTCGTCATAGAACATCCTCTTCCGCCGCCGCCGCCTCGAGTTCTGCACCACCTCCCGGTTTTGAGCCTAGAGACGACTGGGAGGCTTATTATGATGATGACTAGCTTTTATTTATTTTTATTGTTGTTTTCCATCTTTCTTATTTTTATTTTTATATTTTTCTATTCCTATCTAGTTCTTGTAGCAGAATATTAATAATATAATGATTTTATCGGCTTCATTTGTTTTGGAGTTATATTATTTTCTTTTTTTACTGCCGCATTTTTGTTATACAGTTTCTTGTCACCACTATTCGCCTTGGTTTGTTTGAGGTACTTAGCGTAGATTCTTCATGGACTACTTTCATGAGCCCGATAATTTATACGACGATCCGATTCTTCTTTGGTTCCGTCCTTAACCAAAGTTAAGTTCCTTTTCATTTTTCATTTCTCATCTCACACATTGGGGACAATGTTTCGATTAAGGGGGGGGGGGGTAGAGGAACGTCACTTAGCTTTTTAGCATTATATTCCATGAATTGCGTGATTGTCTTGAATCTCTTTGATGTACGATTCACCACTTAGACTTTGATTTTTTTTGACAGAATTTCGAAAAATTATGATATCTTTGATCTTTTCGAGTTAAGTGACTTCAACTTTGTTTTACTTTGCACGAGTAAGAGAAAATGCCAACTTCTGAAGTAGTGACGTATTAAGTGCATATTATGTTATGAGCCACCATTTTAAGCACATATAACTCACTTCCCTTGGTGTGTAGTCGATAGCATATTTCTTTAACTAGAGTTGACCCTGGCTTCATCGCGAATCATGTTTCACTTACGCTTAGAAAGGCAATGGAATTTTGGATTCGCTAGTTTATCATGAGTGAGGCCGTGAGGATAGTTAAATCAATGAGAGTTTACCCGCCAAGAAAGAGAAGTGCATTGAAATATATACATCTATATTCTCTTTGGAAATATCTTAGTCGATGGAGTGTAAACACACGACTTTTGCATAGACCGATAAACGTGAGCCTAAGAGTGACATATGCTCGATTCTCGATCCGCCTTGCCTGCTCAATTAATTAACAAATAAAATGTTTGAGACTGGTTAGTTCGACAATGTGTTGACGTAATGTAAAATTGTCTGCATTTCTAAGCGGTTGTGAAGGTTATTGCACACACACATTGGCTCATGACTTGAATAGTGTTTAATGTGTTACTGATGAATATGAGTGGCATGATCTTGATCTTGACTTTGTGAGGCATATTTGTTTTTAATTAACTTGTGTATTGATCAAAGTGTTAATTTCTTTTCGCTTTTTTGCTCGGGACGATCAAAAGCTAAGTGGGGGGTAGTTGATAACGCTCTAAATGGTACCAATATTTATACATATATTCACCCCGAATTCTGTTCAAGAGAGGATAGATAGGCTCATTATTATGTGAAATATATGTCAAATTCTATGTGAGTGTTTCCAGGATCGTAATTATGCATTTACGTTATTTTCCTGATGTTTTGGTACTATTTTGTCTCGTATTGCATGTTTTATTGGATGTACCGAAACTGGAGCATTGGAGAACGGATCTAGACTATTAGAAGTACATTGCGCCAAGTGATTGAAGTCCAAGAAGAAGTCTGCTGAAGAAAAGGAAGAAAAGAAGGCTCGGTAACCCGAAGGCTAGGCCCGGTAAACCGGCGTCTTGTGGAACAAAAAATTGATTATGCCGCATTATCTAGGTCGGTTTAGAGAGTCTTAAGTCGGTCTTTGTATCTATATAAGGTCGCAATTATATATTAATGGATAATTTTTCACAAGCACTCAATATATTCAATTTTTTATACAATTATTATGAAATAAAGTTTTCTTGAGCTTTGGAGAGTTGTTTTCGGTTTCCTCCCTTCTTCCATCATCTCTAGCTTGAGTAGATCGAGCTAGGTCTCCATTGTTGAAGGTATGAAGCTTTGAACGTTCCTTTTTGTCTTCAATATGGTAGATATGTTCATATTTATGTGTTTTAGTTAATCTGCATGTTTAACAACCCCATAATTTACTTATTTTAATCTTACTGAGAAATGTACATCCAGAAATTAGGAAAAGCCACCCCCGGTAAACAGGAAGTCTATACCGGTTTACCGAGGGATGTTTTAGAAAACCTAAACTGGGATTCACTACAGCTACGTTGATCGGCAGGAATAATGAAAACAAGTAATAGGTCTGGCCAATCTAATATTCGTAAATCGTAAATTGACATGAAGGACTGTTAGTGAAGTGTTAATTAGGAGATAGTCTTGAATGGACCCTAGGAACGTGCTGGTCAATGTCGACAGCTGTCTAGACGGGTTAGCGGTATGAGTTAGCACTCAATATCGGCAATTCTAGTTCTTTATGCGTATGGACTAGTACGGACCAATTAAGGAGGGTAGCTTGCGTATAGATTGTCTGCTGGCATTGTCAGACTAGATAGGGTTAGGAATTGCACCCGTAGTTGATAAATATGATAATAAACATTAAAAGCTCACGATTAATCTTAGGAAATTATGTGGGTAAGTAAACGTAATGATTAACTAATCCAAGTTAGTAGATCGGTTAGGAGAGGGAGAGAATATCCCGTTTGTTTTCTTTATATTATTGTTGGTCAATGAACGCCTTTATATTGCTTCTTAATTAGGTTAGAATCGTTTATACTTATAAGTTGCATTGTCTCTGTGGGATCGACCTTGACTCGCATTTACTATACTGCGATGTACCAAGTATTCTTGCTAGTAATATCGACGTTAGTGACTTACACGCGATCAGAGAGCCCCCACCATATTCATAGAGAATGACCTATCCTGGGATAGGAAGATGGTGAAAATATTCGTATGTTCCCGCCTTCAGCCGACCAAGCACATTGCATCAGTCACACCGAAGAGGGCGGAGTTGATGTTCTATCTAGAGTAGGGATCTCCAGTCAACATCGGCCTATTGATGCACATCAGCATTAATGAGATTGCCAAGGAGTCCGAGCGAGAGCAGTTGCCTTATGGCCTCATGATAGACACGTTCGCTACGGAGGATGAGGTCAAAGTTCTGGTTAGTGATGATTAGGAAGAGCCTGAAACGAAGATCAGCTCATAGTCGGTTTTGAGAGCACCAAGACGGGTCGGTCAAAGAGCCGAGAGAGAGCGTACTCGGTCCACGGAGGACCTCATTCCAGAGAGCCTTGATTGAGGAGAACGCACGAGAGATTGCGAGTCTACATCGCAAAATATATCGTATTATAGACTATTTAAGCGTTCCTCCTTCGACCCCACCACCTAGGACTGCCCCAAGTCACAGAGCATCTTCCTCCGCAGCTACTGTCTCAAGTTCTGGACCACCTCCCAGTTTTGAGCCTAGAGATGATTGGGAGGACTGTTTTGACGTGGACTAGTTTTATATCTTTTTATTGTTGTTATTTTCCATAATTTTCTTTTATTTTTATTTTATTTCCTATCTAGTTTGGTAGCAGACTCTACAATAATCAAATAATGATTTTGTCGGCTTAATTTTTTTGAGTTATTTACTTTCTCTATTATTGCCTCAATTTTACTATACGGTTTGTTTTCACCCAATTCTTCTTGGATTGTTTGAGATATTTAGCGCAGATTTTTTCGAGGACTTCTTACATCAGCCATTGCCATTTAGAAGATCCAGTTTCTTCCTTGGATCCACGCTTATATGAAGCTAATTTCCTTTTCATTTTCTGTTTTCATCTTCTTATTAGGGACAATATTTCGATTAAGTGGGGGGTAGGACGCCACTTAGATTTTTAACATTATATTCCAAATTGTTATCTTATCTGAATTCTCTAAGATGCATTTTTCACCACATAGACTTTTGAATTATTCTATGCATGAAACTTGTGTTGATTAATAATATCTTTGTTCACAAAGCTTAGGTAAGAATCATGTCCACTTTTGAAGTAGTGACACATTTTTCATACATTCTGTTATGAACCACACTTTTTAAGCACGTATGACTCGAGTCTTCAGTATGTCATGTCGAGGAAGCATTATTCGTTTTAGTGGAAGAATGAGCATGTGTTATTACTGAATGATGTAGTGACATATTAATTGTTCTTTTTCCAATTGCACTCAATCTTTGAGCACGCAACCTGAGTGATAAGTATTTAGATGAGATGAAGAGTTATCCTAGACCGGGAATCGATATTTATCGATGGATATACTTTAACCTCTTGTTGTAAGAGGAGGGTAGAAACTTGAGTGCCAAGCAAGGTACACCGGGATAAACAGACTTGTGAGTAAGAACGGAAAAAGAGTGAGAGCCGATGGAACGTAAAACACACGGCTATTTTTAGAACAATATATATATGCAAAAAAAATGAAAAAAAGCCAAGAAAAATGATTAATAAAAACAAACGAGGATATAGAGTGATACTCGGTCCTTAAGTCTGTCCGTCCCAAGTAAGGTTCCATGGTGTTTGCCTAAGTCTAAAAGCAGGAGGAGCGAGCGAGTGTGCACATTGGTAAGTAATGATTGTGTGGTCTCCATAACTTCAATCTTTTCTTGAGTACAATATCATGAAAGATTTATCACACGTCACATTGATGCATTGGTAGGTGATGATTAATGGGGAGCTTATGGAGTGATGTATGATATGTGTTTTGCCCGAAATACTGGTTGATATAATGTGACTCTGTATGCGTAACTGATGATTGAGAATTATTGCACACACATATTGGTTCATGGCATGAATAATGTTTGATGTGTAACTTATGGATATGAGTGGCATGATCTTTATCCCAACTGTGTGAGGCATTGTTTCTTTTCGCTTTCTTTGCTCGGGACGATCAAAAGCTAAGTGGGGGGTAGTTGATAGCGCTCGAAATGCACCATTAAATTAACCCTTATTTACCCCGAATTATGATATAAAGAATGTAGATAGGCCCATTAATGTGAAGGAATGTATGTTAAACACTGAATGCATGTTCCTAAATTTGTAATTCTGCATCTATGTTGTTATCCTGAAGATTTGGTACTGTTTTGCCTTGTTTTATTTACTTTTCAGGATGTATCAAACCTAGAGCACTTAAGGACGGATCTAGATCAAGGAAAGAGTATTGGGCCGAGTGGAGTAAGTCCAGCAAGAGACCTTCCGGAAGAAAAGAAACACAGGCCCGGTTTACCTTGGGCTAGGCCCGATAAACCGAGGGTCTTTGGGAACATGAAACTGAATCTGCCTCATCTACTAGGTCGGTTAGGGTTTATTTGATCATAAGTCGGCTAGTGTATATATATAAAGCCGCAGAACTCATAATATTAATATGTTCCCATTACTATTATTATCTCATTGTGCAATTTTGATGCAATAAAGTTCTTTTACGCTTTTAGAGTTTATTTTCTGGTTTCCTTCCCTTCCTTGCCGTCTCTAGCTTCAGTGGATCAAGCTAGATCTCCATAGTTGAAGGTATGAAGCTTTGAACGTTCCTTTATGTCTTTAATATGGTAGATCTGCTTGTATTTACGTGTTTTAGTTAATCTGCATGTTTAACAACCCCATAATATACTTGAATTAATCTGAATTGAGCAATGTAGATTCCCGATTAAGAACCACCGCCCCTAGTAAATCGGCGGTCTATACCGATTTACCAAGGCAACTTTTAGGTCACCTTAATATGAAGATTCAACGTTAGCTACGTTGATCGGCAGGAACAATTAAAATGAGTAATAGGTCTTGCCAATCTAGTATTCGTAATTCATAAATTAACATGAAGGACTGTTAGTGAAGTGTTAATTAGGACATTGTCTTGATGGATCCCTAGGAACGTGCTAGTCATAGTCGATAGCTGCTTAGGGAGGTTTTCGGTCTTACGCCGTCATCTCTAGAACTTATGGCGTATGGGCTAATACAACCAATAAAGGATGTTAGTTGCGTATAGATTGTCTTCTTTCCTTACAATGGAATTAGATAGGGTTAGGAGATGCACCCGTAGCTAAAACTGAATTTATACGCTCGATTATTTTAAGGAAATTATGTGGGGAAGTAAACTTAAGGATTAACTAAACCAAGTTAGCAGGTAGAAGTAACGGGGGAGGAATACCATGTTTCTTATATGTTCATTGTTGGTCAAAGACCATATCTGTATTCTTAATTAGATTATAATTTTTATGCTTAAGTTGTATTGTCTCTGTGGGATCGACCTTTACACGCCCTTGCTATACTACGATTGACCTAGTAATCGTGCTAGTATAATCGGCGTAAGGCTCGTGACAAAAAGCCACCAATGGCTACAAGAATTCAAATTCAAACAAGATGAACATTGGAAAAACTCCTATAAATAGATCGCATTTACTTCAAGAAGATGTTTGGAGTTCTTAGATTAAGATCACTAAGGAAATATTCAAATAAAAGGGAAAATAAATTATAAGAACTCCTTCTATTTGCTATATTTCAAGATCCAGATCAAGAAATCTTCAAAGTGTTATTAAGCATTCAAAGAAAATATCTAGATACGCACTTGATGAAATCAGAGCTCATTGTGCAAATCATATACACTTAGAAGAAGAAGCTCATATCACAAGTTGAATCATAGTTATTGATTCAAGTCTCAACTTTGATTTTATCAAAGGATTAGATTGTGAAACACAAAGAGGTTGTGAAGGACAGTTGAGGTGCAGTCAGGAAGATTGTGTTTGTGATGAGCTGATGAAGAAGCAATCCAACCCTTCAAGGACCAATGGAGCAGACTTAGTGAAACAACAATTCAACCTGTTAAGGACTAAGGCTCAAAGATTGTGAAGCTAGGGAATAGTCAAGGACAATCAGTGTTTAAATTTACTTTGTGTCTTGTAACTTTAAACCTGATGAACATAGTGAATTTCCTTCAACATCACAGGAGAATAGAGGATTGATAGGATTACACCACCTGGAACCTCTATAGTTTATGTCTTACTTATTTATTTACTGCATTTTAGCATAAATATTTCATCAGATCACAAACTCAGCAAACATCAGAAATCGAGTGAGCATTGCATATTTCTATACAAACTGATAACTCAAGTTTTAATTTAAAGGGTTTAAAATATCCGCTACCTGTTAACTCAGTTTGAGCACAAGTCAGTTTGACTTATACTCAGCTCAGTTAGCTCAAATCCACACAAGTTTAAAATTGAACCTAATCTATTTTTTTAGCAATCCAGTTTTTGGTGACAAGTTTCTTCACCCCCCCTCTAAACTTGTGTCAGCCTTTTCAATGGATCAACAATTGGTATCGAAGCAGTTCTTATGTTCTGAAGAGATCTCTGGTTGAGTTTTATCTATTTGATAGTTTGTTTGAAGTAACTGACACTCAGTTATTTCCGATATCAATCAAACAATTGATATCTAAGCAGACTCTTATGCCTAAAGGGATCAATTGTTGAATCAAAACTGCATCATGGATTCATATTATCAATTTAGAAATTTTCTTAGCTGTTCATTTTTAAGATTTGATGAATACAGAAATAAATTGTAGGCTCTTGTTGCTGTTGCTCAAGAGAGATTAATTGAGACATTCAATGAAGATCCAGTTATTACCATAAGCAAAGAGAATGATGAGATATTACCAATAAGCTTTGCAAGAGAAGATCATGTTGAAAGTGATGAAGAAATCATACTTTTTGGAACTGATCCAGAGAAGGATATTGCTGAATCAAGCAAGAAAATAACAGATAATGGAACGTTAATAAGCCAGAACTGAAAACTTACTAATCAATTGGCATGAGGTAAATACTTCTACATTCAACTATCATACAGCCATGAACAATCATAGAAACTCTGAATTCAATGAAACTTTAGACATACTCGAAAGAATTAGAGGAAATTCAAAAGAATTTTGAGAATGTCAAAAAGGAAAAAGAATTATTGAAAGTTGAGGTTCTAAGATTGAATGCCGAAATTAACCTTATCAAGACAAATAATAGAACTCAAGATGTTTGCTCTACTTATGATATATCCGAAATAATAAATATCATGAATCATCAGTTGATCCAACTTTTAAAGTTCAGTTCAAACATGGAAAACCATATGCTGATAGATCAGGCTTAGGGTTTGATAATCAACAAGATTTTAAGACCAGACCTAGTTCAGCTACACCTAAGTTTGTGGCTGCACAAAAGTCTAGAACTCAAAAAACTAATGAAATTATTAGAACTGATAACAATTCAGCAAAGCCTCGATCAAAAGTATTCAACGTAAAAATTCGGAAAGGCCGAAAAAAAACGCATCCAAGATCGTTAACAAAACATCTAAGTAAGATCAGTTGGTGGTATTCAACAACTCGGTTTCACAAAACATATAAGTATAAGACCGTTAAGATCTAGATCTAACTCGGGATTCTATGAAGTCAAAAAGTCAAGAAAAACTGATTTAAATGAGCTCAATTCTTAAAGAAGCTCTTGAAAAAGAAACCATCTTTACATGATTCAAGATTAATCCAAAGACGAACTCGAAAGGACCCGATCCAAGATCAAAAGCTAACAAAACATATAAGTCCTATATACCAAGGAATGATTCACATTCAAGGGATAATATATTCAGGGGAAATAGAGACTCTTTCCTATTGATGAAGACCGGAATGTTCCTACAACCACTTATAGATCAACTCAGTTTCACAAAACTTATAAGTATAAGACTGTTAAGCCAAAACAACAGAATTATGTGAAAATTGATAGATCTAACAGGGATTCTATGAAGTCAAAAAGTCAAGAAAGATATGTTGAATAATGATATAAGAGAAAAGTTATGAAAAATAATTGCAAGTGACACAAACACAAATGTGTCATTAACAAGAAAGCAGACAGAATTTGGCTACCTAACTCAATGTTGGCCAAATGTGTCATTGGAAGTGCTGGAAACTTTAGTAATCTATCTGGAACCAAGATAGTTCTACTTTATGTGATTTTGTTTGAATAAAAGTTCAATTGGCCGAGATATATTCTTGATCAACTGGTAGGACAAGTCACTTCAGAGGAACCAAAGAAAAAGACACTTGTGAAGAAAAGGAGACTTTATCACAAAAATACTCTTGCCTTATTGGTACAAAGGATTTTAAATCACTTTGGAATTGCCAAAAGAGAATCAACAGTAGTAATTTGAAGAAAATATTGCAGTCAAAGACCAAGTCAAGAAAAAGGAAAGCTGATGCTTCTAAAACTGAACCAAAAAAGAAGAGAAAGAAAACCTCCAAGAAACTCTTGTAGGAGTGAGGCAATGGAAGAAGTTGAAAAACTGAAAGAGAAGAGAAGAAAACTGCAAGAAATTGCAGAAACCGGAATTTCTGAAACAACTAAGAGAAGAAAAGAAGCCTCACTAGTAAAGTCACTGCTTTTAGACACTGAAAGCTGGTCAGCAAAGAAGGCAAAAACTAATGAAGAAACCCCACTAAACCTGAAGAAGTTACTGTAATAAATGAATCAGTTGTAGAACACCAAGAAATCATTTCAGAATTACTTGAAGCTGACACTCCGGGGGAACCAGTTCTGGAAACCGACTTGGTTGGAGAGGAAACTGAAAGTGATGATGAGAAAATTACTCCAGAAATAGCAGGCATGCTCAGTGTGCTAGCTAATTCAAAGTCGACCCCATAAAAATCAGCATCCAGGATAGAATATGAAGAATCAATCAAGAAATTTGAAGCATCTCAGTCTGAGAACATAGAAGAAGCTGAGAAATTTGTTCAACAACAAGTCATAACATTGGATGATCTTGTTGAGGAAGTAAGTCAAAGAAGAGAAATTGAAGAAAAGAAGTTACTGAGAAAGCGGAAGAAGGTCTGGATGCCGAAGCGAAAGAGATTCAAGAAACTGAAAAAGATGAAACTGAATAGATTGCTGAACATTTAGCATTCCCAGAAGATGAAACTGACCAAACTATCGCTCCAGCTGTTGCTGAAGAAGGAACCCGCAAAACTGAAACTGAAAAGGTTGGTGAACCAGTTTCCACTACAACTGAAGTCGCTTTGGAAGCTCTCCAAGAAACTGAAGCTATTACAATCTTAAATGATCCTAGTTCACAAAAAAAACATGATCCTACGGCAGATATTGCTAAATTGATTGAAGCTGATTGTAAAAGGATGGATGCCTATCCACATTGGAAATTCAGCTCAATCAAAAATAAAAAAGACCAATAGGAATTCATGGAAGCTGAGGAACCATGGGTTTTTTGACAGTATGACATCACTCACTTGTCACAGTTATTTGATGCCATTGACTTTCTAAGCACTAGATACTTTGTAATTAGAAATAGATACTGGAAAAGATTTAGAGGAAAAGATCCTTCAACTTCAAGGAATGATGATGATGATGACTCTCAGGGGGATCCTAATTTACAAAAAGGGATCCTTGCATCTCTACAAACAAAAGAGTCAGGAAATGCGGATAAATATGAAGAATCATGTGAAGATAGTTCAGAAGTAGTGATAATTCAATTGCATCAGATTAAGAAACTCAATCTGAATCAGAGAAAAAGAAGAACCGTAAACAAAAGGGTATGAATCAAATACTGATAGAGTGGTTCTGGAAATAGCCAAAGGTGTAACTGATCAAGCTAGAGAAGACACTGATGATGAGTTTAATGTAAACTATCACCCAGTAAAAGATGCTGAAAAGTCAACTCTAGATGAAGTGAGAAGACAGTCCGAGGAACGTAAAAAATCTGAAGAGTATAAAGAGAAACTGAAAAATATTGTCTCTACCCCATTCATATGAGAACTGACCAAAAAGTTTGAAAATGAAGAAATTCCAAAGACTGACATTGTTGGAAATAAGCCACAAGAGGAAGCTGGAAAGAAGTCTGAAGCTGAAATCAAGGAAGATGAGAAAATTGAAGCAGGCAAGAAAGATGTACCAACACAAGTTGAGCTGATAAAGTACAATTTTCAATGAACTTGTCAAAATTCAGAAGGAATATTTTAGCATTTTTGACAAAGTGCTGAACTCTATGGAGGAAAACAAAACAGAGAGAAAGGAGCTGATGGAGAAAGTTGAAGATGTCAAGAACAACTGTCACGACACTTTGATAGAGATAAGGAAAACCACCATTGTGTCTAAAACAAGAATAACTAAGACTCAAGAAAGACTGGAAAATCTAGTTAATGATATTTACAACAGGATACTCTTGGTGAAAATACCATGAAGGATTCAGTGGTAGCACAAACGATTTTGGCATCCAATCGACAACACTTAAATTCGTTTATCCGATGTTTGATCCAGAAGGATAATGCCAATAAGGGGAAATTTTGGACATTTTAAAAGCCAATGATGATGATATGTCAGGCGTTCTTGGTTGGATATATGAAAAAGTCACTGAACTGAAGAAAGCCAGAGCTGACATAGATGATGAAGAAATGGAACTGATTGCAAAGTTTTCTGAGCCCTCAAAGAAGAGACTAGGATTGGATTCATAGCTCTATAGTATTTTTAACAGCTTACCTCCCAAAGGAAATGAAACCAGATAAAAAGCCTTGGAGAATTTTTTGACAATAAAGAAAGTTCTTGTTTATTACTAGGATAAACTGAACAAATAGGAAGAAAATGAAACACTTGACAAAGCTGAAAAGAGTGTTGGCGAGTTGATTTAGGAATTGTCAAAGAAGTACTTGAAAAATCAACAACTAATGAAGCATTAAAGAATATCATAATTAAATTCACAGTTTTGTTCAAAAACAAGTTTTTCGGGAAACACAGCATGACATTATCTTGGCAAATTTGGGCCAGCATCAACAGTGTGGAAGTCAGCCCAACCTACAATGGTATCAGTGAATCGGCTAAAGAATATGACAAAATACAATGTTAACTGACAAAGGAAAGGAAAAAGAAACTGAGATGGAGACTTAGTTTAATTTTCAATGATGTACTTTAATACTTTGTAACTCATGCAATATCCTTAATAAAGTATCAAATCTCTCAGTTTTATTCTATGTTGTTTGCATTGATTTTAAGGAGTGTATTAGCATCATCAAAAAGGGGGAAACTGTTGGAAATAAAATTTATGTTTTGATGATGATTCATCACTTATTCAGTTATTCATTTAAGCCTCATTGATGATGTGTCATAACTAGCTATTATATTGCAAAGAAAAAGACGTCTAGAATTAAATGTATTGGATTTAATAGAGTCTGATATTTGTATAGGTAAATCAGAAAAACACTGTAATAGAATAGGCTTAAAACTGAGAAACTGAACTTTAGGAAACCTGCTGATTACAAATGTTCAAGAGAAGAAACGGACCTTAAAGAAGGAACTGAGTTCACATACAAAAACTAAAGAAGGTAAGTTCACCGAGGGACACCGTTGGTCCCAGAGAAGGGTAAAAGTATATTCGGAGGGGGAGGGGGGGGTGAATGACTACACTGGAGTTTCAAAAACTTTTCTTGATTTAAAAGCTTTTGGGCAGCCGATAAGTCCTTTCTTAAAAGTTGTTTCATAATAGATTATGCACACACAGTGTATGAGTATAATGCAATAAAGTAATGCTGTAAAGTAAGTGCTGTAAGTAAATGAACACAAAGAATTATAGTGGTTCATGGTGGTGTAATCCCTTAATCCACTCTTCACCTGCGATGATTGGTGGAATTCACTATTGACTTTCACCAATACAATAGTGTGATTGTCCTTGGCTACACAAGCTTCACAATCTTGAAGACTATCACTCCCCGGCTACAAAAGCTTCAGTGACTCAGTCTTCAACATTGCTCCTTGGGAACAAACTCTTCAGCTGCTATCACAAGGGGGCAACTACTTCTCAGACTTCTCTGATTCAATTGTTGCAAACTGGTGTGAGTTGAATTCACAAGTGTTTTGATCAATCTCAGTGCTTGATAAGACTTTATTCTCTGAATGCTGAGTTGATCTGCTAGATGTGTGCTTTTAAGTTCAGGAAGAAGGCTTAGGAAATTTGACAGAGTTTCTGCTCTTTTTCTTTTCAGTCTTGTAATCTATGTATATTCTCTATTTTTTCTTGGCTGTCTAAGCCTTCTATTTATAGCCTTGATTTTCCTTGATATCCGTTGTCTATTTAATATGGAGAATAATCCTTCATTTAATTCTTGATTCCTCCTTGATTATATTCTCCTCGATTTCAGTGATCCGGATTTTATTCTAACGTTCTTCATAAAATCCATCCTTGATTGATTCTGAAATAATTGCTTGATCTCCTTATTTTTCACGTTCTGAATAAGTTGCAGATGGCATATATTGCTTCTGCTATTCTTTACTTGTGCGTTGCTTGATCGGTTCAGTGAGGATGCTTACTTTGCTATTTATCCTTTAGTCAGCCGGTGGAGATTTTACTTCACCGTTTCTGTTGTTTCCTTTATTTCTTTGATTATTCAAGTATGCTTGTACTTCACTGATCCTTTATTTGTGTGGGATCAGTGTAAACCATATTAAAACAATATATTTCATCACTTTTAATGTATCTTAGACTTATCCAAGGTCATCACAGACTTCCCGGGTATAAGTCAGTCCATATGTCTTAATTCTTCTCTGCTGGTACATGGTTGCCTTTACTTCACCGATTTCCTATTTCACTTAGCCATCCTACCAATCTAGTACAGTATTTGTCTAAGTGAACTTATACAACATGTCAGACGTTAAGTAAAGACTTATACAAATATTTCTAACTTCTTTCAGGCTAGCTATAACAGCAAGTATGGACATCATCAAAACAAAAATGTTCCTAACAATTTCCCCCTTTTTGATGATGCCAAAACCCTTATAACCTGAACATAAGTAAGCATTTTTCTCATAAAAATAAAAGGAATAAAACTCAAGAATTTTATTCATCCATAGAGGGCATTCAAGATAAACTAGAGAAAATTATTACAACTACAAGTTATTCAAACTTTTGCTTGTACCTCTTGAACTTTGTAGTTTTCCATTCTATGTCTTTCCAGTCAATTTTAGGAAACTTCCACTTACACCAAGCAGTGTTGTAATAAATTCCTAGGAATACTTTCTTATCAATAAGCTTGTTGAAGTCAGGCATGGTTTCATGAGCCAGTGGTTCCCCAAAGTGCTTCTCCAATATATCCTTTGCTTCAACATTGTGAGGGTCAAGAAACTTTAGACCTTTGTACATCACCCATTATTGTTGAGGATTTAGTCTGCCCATAGGTTTAAAAAACTTTACCATGTTATTGAACCCCTCTTGTCTTTCACTAGACAAATCCTCTATCCCCTTTGCCGTGATAGGCACTGATTGGTTGACTTCCCTAAACATGTAGGTAGGAAATGTAGGTAGCCCAGTCAAATGGCAGGAAATTGTAGATCATACGCATAAGTCGCATTCTGGCCTCTGTCATGACATTCATTGCTCCTAATTTGCCTTCAATGTTCTACCTAATCAGGAAGCTGAATTCATTGAAAGGCTTTTTGAGAGCAGATCTTGGACAATTGAACTTTTTGTTTTCCACAGTGGCGTTCTTACCAATTTCCAACCACAAAGCATTTAGATCTTGTTGAACTAGCCCAACTTTTGCATAGCCTTTGTTTGAGATTAAGATGCTGGTGAATTACTTTCGCTGTAATCACCACTTATTGATTGTTGATTGTGGCAACTATCTTGTCTTCACCCATCTCTACGTCTTCTTCAGCAAAAATCCTAGCGACAAACATGGCAGTTTTCCAAAATGAAATTTGACATTCATAACAAATGCTGGTGATAGGAGGTTTGAGAAAAGTCATCAACCCTAGATTAGTGCAATCATCCACAAATCTTTTTGCTTTCTTGTTGACGATACGGGATTTCACCCATCCACGTGGAATTATCTAATTGGTCCACCGGCATGTGAGGAAGTCCAATTCTATTGTCCGCATCGGGTCGAATACGAGACGTACCAATGATCACCACGGCAGCCAGCAGATCTTGCAAGTGTCCCATCTCGAGCACCCATGTCGGTGTTATACGAGTCGAGACTAGAGTTCCAGCCCAGATTCCTAAGCCCAATATCCAGAGGGTTACTTGGGCAAGGGGCAAGGCCCAGTAAGGGTTATTTATGTCAATAGACCAAACCGCCTTAAGTTTACGGAAGAAGAAGGGCTTATGCCTATACATACACTAATCCAGGAACTATGTAAGGCTTGATTCCTGGACAATACATAGGATACGTAGGCAATTCAAGATACATTCTTGGACTCAGCCATAAAACACCAAAAACACCATCTTTACTACCGTTTGAGACGTATATATTCTTTTTGACTCACCCTTAGATTACACGTGGCCCTGATAAATCGGTGGTGCATTATTCGACATCATCATTTGGCGCTAGAAGGAGGGCCTTCTACCGGTGAGTTATTAAGGATATTGCAATGGCACCATCATCCAGGAGACAGAAGCCTATGGGCAGCAAAAACCTACAGACAGAGGAGCACACGGACTTAGATCCAGCAGGGTACAAATTCAGGTACCCGAAATCCCCACTGGATCTAGGTCCGCAGCTGCGCAACCACCAAAGCCCCAACTTCCCCCACAGTTGGAAGACATGGCCGATCATTTGGCGTCTTTGGATGAAGATGCCCTGAAACGATTGGTGGCATCTGCATTCATAGATAAGGGTATTTACAACACCCCTGATGAGCATCACCTGTTAGACCCACCGGGGCGAAAAGAGCAAGAGAACACGAAGGGAAAGAAACTTGTCGATCCTCGAGAAGAGTGTGAAGACGGAGTAGAGGTCAGCATCACCAAAAAGCGTCCTGGACATGAAAAACACCATAGGCAAGTCGAGGATAGTATTCGAAATGAGTTTAATCGCATCGTACGGAAAGATCAGGCTACAGAATGGCCCGAGTCACCATTCAGTAATCCGAGATAAAGCAGTTCTCGATGCCCGAGTCTTTTAAGCCACCAAAGATGGAACCCTATGATGGCGCCACAGACACGGAGGACCACCTGTATCGATATATATCACTGATGAGATTAAGGAATGCCACCGATGCCATGAAGTGTCGTGCCTTTGACACCTTGCTTATGGGTTGTTCGGTAAAAACTAGTTTTACAATTTATAAACCGAAACACCCCAAGTATAAGGTTCGTAGTATAGGGTGTTACGGGTCGTCCTAAGGGAGTCGAATGTTTATCGGATTAAGGGCAGTTATTCTATCAAATATGTCACTAATTATTACCTAAAACTAAGGTTAATCTAACTATAAACTAAACCTAAGAAATACACTAAAAACTAAAGAAAAGAAACTAAAACAGCAACTAAAAATAAACAGAAAACAGAAATATTCAAGAGTAGACGAGCGTCCGCTTAGACGGACGGGCGTCCGGATACGATTTAACCGGAAATATGCGGGAAATAAACAAGCAAAGATTGAGGTTTCAATTAACTAACTTAAGACTAACGTTGAAACAAACGACTTTGTCTTCAAATTATAAAAGGGAGACAGTAGAACACCTAGAATCAATCACTCAACAATCAAACAACCAGTTTATGATTCGAATACTGTTTTATTGGTGTGATCAATCGCGAAACCGACTAAATTCCTTTAGATCGATTTCTAGGGTTTGTTCACTTTTCCAAGAAAAACAAATAACATTCATCACAAGATCAACAATTCGTTCCCAAATTGTAATACCCAACTAACAATATATGATTCCTCAAAACATCATCAATTGTATCGATTGAAATAGAAAACTATTGTTGAATTATATTTCCATAAAAATTCAAACAACATAAAGTTTCATTGACATTCCTATCTAATAAAACTCTTAACAATTAAATCAGGATTCAAACGATAAATAAAACAAAGTATTCAAAATCATAACTAAAGATAAACTAACGAATCATGGTTGTGATGACGTTGATGTGATATCCTCCGGTTGTTCCACCTATATGCGTTTAGCCAACAATCATGTTGGTGATCGTTGGATTGGAAGAACTCATCTTCATGAAGAGAAGATGCGGCTAAACTCTCTAGGGCGCCGCTTTTGTCCGTGTATTAGTGCGGTTTGTATAAAGTGTGTATTAGGGTTGAAATAACACGCCTATTTATAGAATTCGAGGCGGCTAGGTCAAAAACGGCACCGGACGCCCGTTCGGAGGGTGGACGCTAGTCCAAAGTGCAAAACTTATTTGAGTCGGGCCGAGCTGGGGTTGGACGCACGTCCTATGCAAAATTGGGCAAAATCAGACGCCAGTCCACTAAAAATCTGTCAATCCTGAATCAAAATTCTTCCAGTGGACGCCAGTCCACTATTCCGGACGCCCGTCCAGGGGACGGGACATCAAACGCACGTTCATCTTTACGGACGCCGTTCAATACTTCGACGTTCGTCCAAAGCATGCCTTCAAATTCGACCTTTCATCTTTATCTCTTTATTCTTCAGCTCCCAATCTTCAAAGCACGATTACACACTTTAAATCAACTTTTCCTCAGCCACATTTAACACCTGCACGTCATTGAAAACATACCAAAGTGTAACACAACTCAAACCAACATAAAATCATCATTTTAAGCACGTAATTGGCGCGTTTTACACTTTTTATAACTCTACAACCATTTCTTCAATTTGTTCATTTAATACATAATTTTCTATAAAAATTACTAAAACACGGGGATTATTGTTATGAAATATTACGATATAAATCATAAAATTCACCGAGAACAACTCCCCCACACTTAGCTTTTTGTTCGTCCCGAACAAAACAATCAAAACTAGCTCACGTTAAATGTAATCCAAATAGATCTCTAACTCACGTAACAGAAGATACAACAACTATAGCAAGTAATACCATCATAGAGATAGATTCGGTGTATGTGTGACAAGCCCTTTTCAAATTTAACAAGCCTTTCAAAGAAATATCCTCTCAAGAATCCAATGACTATCCTAGATATAGGCAGTAATAGCTCCACTCAAAGCCTTCCCACGCACTCAGTAGGATAATCCCTACAGCATATCATGCGGTTCTACTGGGTATAAGATCCATGATAACAAAAACTTCACTTTATTTTTATTCATCATTTTTCAAAATTTTCAAATTTGACGAGTATCAGAATAAGCTCTTACCCATCATAGTAGTGTAGGACATTTCGTGATAATCCCCTACCTACTCAAATCATAAGGTAGCTATAAACTGACTATCGTGAGCTATTGGTCATCATAGTGGTATAGGACATACGAGGTATACCCTACCGCACTCAAATCATTAACCAGCTTCCGACAAACGTATTTATTAATAATTGCTCACTCACTTTATTCATTCACTTTTCAAAGTCATAAGTTACATCTCACTTATCACATTCAAACTTTATGATATTCACAGTACACGGTCTAACTAAGGTGTTACTATACTGATCTTACTAAGATAAATCACTAAAACAATGAAAGGATATAGTTCAAAAATCTTGCTTCAATCTCAAAGGCTTTCGTGAGTGAAAAATGAATACTAGCTCCATGAAAGTAAAGACATGCTATAATTGTCTCACTAAGTCACATACTATCATCGTTAGAAAACTACAACTAGCAAGCATTTAGTTTCAATCACATGCTCGAGATTCACAAAAATTTTACCCAAATCTCAAGGGATATAGCATGAAAACATACCCAATTTACCCCCCCACACTTAAATCACATTATGTCCTCGAATGTGCAAATAAAAGAAAAGAATACTTAGCATTTGGTTTCAAAGTGGTTGTCGGGTGCGGCTCGTATCACGAACGAGACAACACTAAAAGTGATAACCGGCAAAAACCGCTCAACAAGATAGACCGCAACACTCGACATAGCATATAATCTCGGGGTACAAGGGGCATATGAGTAAACATGTATACACACGGAAATGGGCAAATAAAGCATTCACAAATAGGACAGGGATACCCAACACACGAATCACCAAGGTTTTATTCCTAATGCCCTAAAAACTTAACTAAAAATGAACTTAAAAGACTAGGCTGCCTCCTAGGAGCGCTTCTTTATTGTCATTAGCTTGACAAAGATCTCAAAATCAACCCGGATCGGGCCACTTTGGTTTGATCAGGGCTACTTCTTTATCAGAGTCAGAGTGGAGAGCATCGGTGTGGTCACAGCAACAACAAGTCAAGTGAGCGACTAAGTCTTGTACTTTAGCCATCCAGACAGCACTGATTCTCTTCTTTATGTTGTTGCTTAATTGTGGCACCGGCATACTAATGGGTGCAGGAGTCGTGGTAGAAGCATCTTTAAGATGTAGGGCAATAATGTCATCATCCGAATTAAAGAAGTCGTATGGGATCTCATCACAAATCAGCACATCAGTCATGTCAACCACCTTCGAAAGTATAGGACTTCGTGTGCTTCATAAGGCTGTCCGAAATACTTTTTCAATCTATGACCATTTAATTTAAAAGGTTGACCGCTGTACCCTTTTAAGGAGATCGCTCCACCCGGATGAACTTCGACAATTTCAAAGGGTCCGGACCATCCGGACTTAAGCTTGCCAAAGAAACGGATGTAATCCGGTGTTGTAAAGCAAAGCCATCTCTCCTACCTTGAAATCTCTATCTTTTATCTTGGCATCGTGGAGCGCCTTTGTTCTCTCCTTGCTCGTTTGGCATTCTCGTAGGCCCCGAGTCCGAATTCATCGAGCTCATGCGTTGCAAGCAATCTTTTCTCGCCACGAGCCGGCTATCGAAGTTCAAGTATTTAATAGCCCGGCAAGCTCGTGCTCCACTCGACCGGTAGATGGCATGCCTTGCCGTAAACCATTTGAAAGGGCGACGTACCCATAGGGGTCTTGAACGCGCGGTGCGATAAGCCCGAGTGCGTCGTCCAACTTCGACTCCGCTTGGATCTATTAGAATTCACCGTTTTCTCCAAAATCCGCTTTAGACTTCGTTGCTTACCTCGACTTGGCCACCTTTGGTTTGGGGGTGGTATGGTGTACCAATTCTATACTTGACACCATATTTCTCAAGAATTTTATCCGGTGGTGCGTTACGTAAATGCGAACCTTCATCGCCGATAAGGGCTCAGGACAAAGCCAAATCTAGTAAAGATATTCTTTTGCAAGAATTTCTTTACAACTTTGTGATCATTGGTTTGGGTGGCTATAGCCTCTACCCACTTGGAAACATAGTCAACGCAGACTAGGATATATTTATTACCGCACGATGATGGGAAAGGTCCCATGAAATCGATGCCCCACACGTCGAAGACTTCACATTCCAAGATAGGCCTCAAAGGCATCTCCATCCTATTACTAAGCCTCCCTACTCTTTGACATCTATCACAGCCTTTGCAAAAGGCTTCGGCGTCTTTGAACGAGTAGGCCCAAGAAATCCGGCTTGAAGGATTTTCGCAACGATCTTTGGTGCTCCGTAGTGTCCCCAGCCAGACCACTATGACATTGCTCTAAGATATCCAATTGTTCATGTTCCGGAACACACCTTCGAGCAACCCGTCTTTGCAGACTTTAAACAAATGTGGATCCTCCCATACGAGATACTTCAAGTCACCGAAAAACTTCTTCTTTCCCCGATACGTCATCTCTTCTAAATGCCCGTCGCTAAGTAATTGACGTAATCGGCATACCACGGCCTCACATTCTCTAGTCTCATTAATTGCTCGGTCGGAAAGTCAATGCCTATTTCCTTAGGATTTTCGTCACCCTCGTTCACTAGGCGAGATAAGTGGTCACCACAACATTATCACTACCTTTCTTGTCCTTAATTTCAAGGTCAAATTCCCGTAGTATCGAATCCATCCGAGTAACCTTGGTTTAGCGTCCGCTTTGCCCATAAGGTAGCGTAGTCTTTGCGTGATCCGTCCATACCATCACTTTGGACCCTAGAAGATAACTTCGAATTTTTCAATAGCAAAAACGACCGCCAAGAATTCTTTCTCGGTAGTGGCGTAATTGCATTGAGTGGGTTCAAAGTTCGGCTCGCATAGTAAATCGGCCCTGAACTTTTTATCAATTTCTCGCCCTAGAACCGCGCCCACTACGTAGTTAGAGGCATCGCACATTAGTTCAAAAGGTTTAGTCCGGTCGGGCGCGATTAAAATGGGGGCCGGTTAACTTATCCTGTAAGCTATTAAAAGCTTTCTTACACCCATCATCAAACAAGAACTCCACTTCCTCTTTCAGTAGGTTGGATAACGGCTTTGCTATCGTCGAAAAATCTTTAATGAAACGCCAATAGAAGCCCACATGTCCTAGAAATCCTCGTACCTCCTTCACTGTCTTCGGGTACGACATTCTCTCAATGGCTTCTACTTTAGCTTTATCCACCTGAATACCATCACTGGACACCTTGTGTCCCAAAACAATCCCTTCTTCGACTAGAAAATGGCACTTTTCCCGGTTAAGCACCGATTTTTCTCAACACAATGTTGGAGTACCATATCTAGATTCTTTAGGATTTCATCAAAGTCGTCGCCATAGATCGAAAAGTCATCCATGAAGACCTCCATGCACCTTTGCTCCACAAGTCCATCAAAAATGGCCAACATGCATCGTTGAAACGTAGCCGGTGCATTACATAAGCCGAAAGGCATTCTGCGGAACGCAAAAGTGCCCGATGGACAGGTAAAAGTTGTCTTCTCTTGGTCATTAGGGTCGATGGCTATCTGGAAATAACCAGAATATCCATCGAGAAAACAATAATACTTATGACCACTCAGTCTTTCTAGAAGTTGGTCAATGAAGGGCAGGGGGAAATGATCCTTATCGGTGACTTCATTCAATCTGCGATAATCAATGCAAACTCTATAGCCAGTCACAAGGCGTAAGGCAACTTCTTCCCCTTTTTCGTTCTTTTCCACGGTAATGCCTCCCTTCTTTGGCACAACTTGAGTAGGGCTGACCCACTCACTATCGGCGATGGCGTAGATAATACCCATATCGAGCCATTTTATGATCTCCTTTTTGACAACCTCCTGCATGTGCGGATTCAGCCTCCTTTGAGGTTGTCTGACCTTTTTCGCTCCTTCCTCCGTTCGGATCTTATGCATGCACACGTCTGGGCTGATTCCTCTGATATCGCCCACCTGCCATCCGAACGCGAGGATATGTTTCTCAAGCACTTTGATTAATTCTCGCTTCTTGCTCCGGCTCGAGTTTAGACGAGATGATCAAGGGCAACTTATCACCGTCTTTAAGGAAGATGTATTTTAGGTCTTTGCGGAAGTGGTTTCAACTCTAAGTCGGCGGTGGTTGCTCGATCTTTTGGATTTTAAGGGACCACCTTTTTCCTTGTGAGCTTGGACCGGTTGACTTAAAAACACCTCATCTTCCTGAGGTGTTACCCCAGAAAGGTATTGAATGACATCATCTAGAGGAATCCTCCTGTCAGCTTCCATTTGTTCTTTCTTATGCTTAACCATCTTCTTAAGTTCTTCTTCTTCAAGCTCTTCTGCAAGCCGCTCCCAATCATCCAACTCCCAATGAGTAGTTTCTTTCCAGAATTCTATTTCGTCCCAACTACCCATTAAAACTTCCTCCTCTCGCGAGGTTAAAGTCTGCCTGGTTGAGCTCCTTCAAATCATTGCTGCTCATCCCTGGAATATCCCAGATTTTCCGTTCACTCATAGGCTCAGTATGCGCAAGTTGTTGAGACAACTCTACAGTGATTCCTGCCTGTTCGTGAATTATAACATCCAGGGCTCCTATCTCCGTGAGCTCTTCATCAGGGTCGAATTCATCCCCATAGATTGCTTCAATGAATGAGATCTCCTGGCTCGAAGCTTCCGCAGAACTTTTTCCTTGCTCGAGGGTAATGGAAGTGTCCCCTACTTTCAGAGTGATTTGGCCAGTTTGGAAGTCAATGGTGGAGGCAGAAGTGTTTAAGAAAGGCCGGCCCAGAATCAGGGGCATCTCCTTGTCAGACTGGTAATCCAGTATGACCCAGTCAGTTGGAAAAACTAGATGTTTAACGTGAATAAGGACGTTGTTAACACAACCAGCTGCTAAACGGCTAGTTCGGTCCACTAACTGAAGAGAGACGGGACGCTCCTTTAGCCTTTTGTCCAGCCCGAGACTCTTGCAGACGTTCAATGGCATTACATTAACAGAGGCCCCTGAATCGCATAAGACATTGTGGAACGTGTGGCCTTCAATCGTACAGGAGATTGAAGGTCGTCCGGGGTCACCTCGCTTGATTGCAACGCTCTGTGAAACCGTTGAACACTCTTCTCTTAGCACTTCCTCTCGCCATTTCCTTGAGCTTCTTTTTGCTTCCACAAGCATCCTTAAGATACTTACAAAGCACTTAGGCATCTCAGTTAATACCTCAGCAAGTGGCATAGTCACCATAGTATCTCTAAGCATCTTCCTCACTCCGTCATACTGTTTGTCAGAGTTTAGGATATTTTCTCTTTTCTTTGCCGGATAGGGAAGGGTTTTCGAATGATTAATCATAGGTTGACTTTTAATGGCTTCATCCTCCTTATCCTTCCATCTGACGAACTTCTCGTTTTCTTTTTAGTCGGGGTTCGATACCCGACTTCTCTTCTCAACATCCTCATCACTATCCCCCGAAGAATCATCACCACTCAGCCTCTTCCTCACCGTTGCCTTCTTTGGCATTTAACTTCGATTGCCCCTCCCGAACTTATGGCGTCGGGAGGGGCTACTCGTTTCCCGACATCTTTTCGGGTCCGGTCGTCTTACCGCTTATGAGGGTGATCGCATTTAACTCCTCATCTCCATACTCCCATTGAGGTGTGATGGCGGTGCAAGCATTGATATCCGCCTTAGGGTTTTTATCCGTATAACTCGGCGCCTCTTCCTTGAGGTCTGCTTGCTTGTTGATCAGCCATCTGACCAATCTGTCTCTCCATCGTCTTTTGACCGGTGGCTAGTGTTTTCACCATGTCAACTAGCTCATCGAATTTCTTCTGAGAGACGTAGGTGGGCTGTTGATTTTGCGTTTGGGCCCAGTTACCTTGGGGTCTTGGGTTATTGGATGCACCAGGCGGTGTATAATAACTATTCCGCGGATTTCCCGAAAAGTTGCGGTTTTGAGTTTGACTCGATTGACCAGAATTTTGACTGAAACCTCTGAAGGGTTGATTCTGGTTCTCCATGGCTTGAACTTCCTCATTCATCGTATTCCCGGGCTGTATGCCCGAGTGATTCACATCTGCTGGCCCTTCTTGCTGCTTCATTTGCATGTTGGCGAGTTGCTTGTTCATCATTTCCATTTGAGCAACAAGCGAGTTTTGTCTCTCGAGTCACTTGAAGCGACCTCTCCTTTTGCTTCCGCTAACACGGGTCTTCTTTTGAGTTGCCCACATGTTATTCTTAGCTATCGTTTCTCGCTACCCTATAGGCGGCATCATCTCCTCCTCCTAAAAACGATCCATGAGTTGTGGAATCCAAGTAATCTCTATTGGGTTGCGTAACACCCTGATAGAATAATTCTAGAAGCTCATGTCGAGTATATCCATGGTTAGGGCATTTTCTCATTAACAAATTCAACCTCTCCCAAGCCTTTCCCACACTCTCCCCTTCTAGTTGCTCGAAAGTGGCTATATCTCTTTTTCGTTCCATTATCGTTCCGGGTGAAACGAATTTCGAGCAAAGGCTCTTTTAACATCGGCCAGTTATGAAAAGAGTGATGGGGTAAGGACTTAAACCAACGATTTGCTTCACCCTTCAAAGCAAACGGGAAAAGTTTCAATTTAACAACTTCGAAGGAACGTCGGGGTAGTGACTCGCTTCACATATTTGCACAAAAGTCGACAAGAAGTCATGTGGGTCTTCTGCGAAGAAGCGGTGCCATGGAATGAACTATTTTGGACCATCCCCACAACTCCATTCTTAAGATCAAAATGCATTCCTCCCATCTCCGGAGGCCGGATTGGTCTATGCCCTTCCAAGAAGTCTTGATCAAGATATGGCGCATAAGGGTCTTACGCACAAATGCGGCCGCCGCCTGGAAATTTATTCGTTATTCGTTGAACATTCTGAGGTTGTTGTTGCATCTGCTGGTTTATCCAGGCTTGCTGCTTTTGTTGGTTCTGCAATATTTGCATCAGAATTTGGTTTAATTGAGCGGGATCTTGGTTATTATTCCCTTGGTTCTCCGGTTCGTCATCGCTAGAACCGTGTTCGCTCATCTTGTCAGAACCTTGAAATAATCTTCTTTTGACAATGTCTCGCTCAGGTTCGGGGTTAAAGATAAGATTTCCCTTCTTACTCATGGTTTGCATAAACCAGAGAAGTAGAACAGGAAGAAATCAACCGTAGGGTTGATGAGAACGAGTTTAGAGAAGATTGGAGAAGAGAAGAGAAGAGTGGAATTTTCAGGGACTGAACTGGCGTTCAGTGTAAGTGGACGCTAGTTCAGAGAGGATTCAGGGAGTGAACGCTCGTTCAGAGCACTGAACTGGCGTTCAGAAGAAGGATGGGGGCAGACGGGCGTCCAGTATGGGTGAACGCTCGTTCAGAAGGTTTTTATTATTATTTTTTTTTTATTTATTTATTATTTTCTTATTTTCGAATTTAGAGAAGGATCTAGAAACAGAAACAAGAAAAAAACCTACCTACGAAAAATTTAAAACAGAAAAGGCACTAGGATGGTAAAAAAAACGTGTTGAAATCTTCTAGGGCCAAAATGGAGGGGAAAACAGTGGTTTTTGACCTCGAAAACGCACTGAACGGCCTACGGCGTTCACCACGTCGTCGGCGTCTGAACGAGCTTTCCGAATTGGGGTCCTGCGTTCCAAACGGACACTCGAGCCGAAAGTTACGGCCAAAATACTACTGCGTGCTAAAAGCGATCCCTTTTGACACAGAAAACTGTCATATGAAGAATCCGACAACCGTTACCGACTCCCCGGCAACGGCGCCAAAAACTTGTTCGGTAAAAACTAGTTTTACAATTTATAAACCGAAACACCCCAAGTATAAGGTTCGTTGTATAGGGTGTTAACGGGTCGTCCTAAAGGAGTCGAATGTTTATCGGATTAAGGGCAGTTATTCTATCAAATATGTCACTAATTGTTACCTAAAACTAAGGTTAATCTAACTATAAACTAAACCTAAGAAATACACTAAAAACTAAAGAAAAGAAACTAAAACAAAGAACTAAAAATAAACGAGAAAACGGGGAAATATTCAAGAGTAGACGAGCGTCCGCTTAGACGGACGGGCGTCCGGGTACGATTTAACGGAAATATGCGGGAAATAAAACAAAGCAAAGATTGAGGTTTCAATTAACTAACTTAAGACTAACGTTGAAACAAACGACTTTGTCTTCAAATTATAAAAGGAGACAAGAGAACACCTAGAATCAATCACTCAACAATCAAACAACCAGTTTATGATTCGAATACGCTTTATTGGTGTGATCAATCGCGAAACCGACTAAATTCCTTTAGATCGATTTCTAGGGTTTGTTCACTTTTCCAAGAAAAACAAATAACATTCATCACAAGATCAACAATTCGTTCCCAAATTGTAATACCCAACTAACAATATATGATTCCTCAAAACATCATCAATTGTATCGATTGAAATAGAAAACTATTGTTGAATTATATTTCCATAAAAATTCAAACAACATAAAGTTTCATTGACATTCCTATCTAATAAAACTCTTAACAATTAAATCAGATTCAAACGATAAATAAAACAAAGTATTCAAAATCATAACTAAAGATAAACTAACGAATCATGGTTGTGATGACGTTGATGTGATATCCTCCGGTTGTTCCACTGCTATATATGCGTTTAGCCAACAATCATGTTGGTGATCGTTGGATTGGAAGAACTCATCTTCATGAAGAGAAGATGCGGCTAAACTCTCTAGGGCGCCGCTTTTGTCTGTGTATTAGTGCGGCTGTATAAAGTGTGTATTAGGGTTGAAATAACACGCCTATTTATAGAATTCTGAGGCGGCTAGGTCAAAAACGGCACTGGACGCCCGTTCAGAGGGGTGGACGCTAGTCCAAAGTGCAAAAATTATTTGAGTCGGGCCGAGCTGGGGTTGGACGCACGTCCTATGCAAAATTGGGCAAAATCAGACGCCAGTCCACTAAAAATCTGTCAATCCTGAATCAAAATTCTTCCAGTGGACGCCAGTCCACTATTCCGGACGCCCGTCCAGGGGACGGGACATCAAACGCACGTTCATCTTTCGGACGCCGTTCAATACTTCGACGTTCGTCCAAAGATGCCTTCAAATTCGACCTTTCATCTTTATCTCTTTATTCTTCAGCTCCCAATCTTCAAAGCACGATTACACACTTTAAATCAACTTTTCCTCGGCCACATTTAACACCCGCACGTCATTGAAAACATACCAAAGTGTAACACAACTCAAACCAACATAAAATCATCATTTTAAGCACGTAATTGGCGCGTTTTACACTTTTTATAACTCTACAACCATTTCTTCAATTTGTTCATTTAATACATAATTTTCTATAAAAATTACTAAAACACGGGGATTATTGTTATGAAATATTACGATATAAATCATAAAATTCACCGAGAACATGGGTCGAGCTCGAGAGTGGTTTCATAAGCTACGACCCGGATCAATCTCTAGTTTTCTACAGTTGGGACATAAATTTTGAGATGCTTTCATTGGGAATAAGAAGTTCCACCTCAGTACTACTCACTTCATGAACATCAAGCAAGAGAAAAGAGAGTCAACTATTGATTTCATGAGGTGGTTTAATCTCGAAGCTATGAAAGTGCATAACGTCAGTGATGCACTCCAGGTTAATTCCTTTGTAGGAGGCCTGCGCAATATGAAGCTATACGACAAGTTGTTTGAGAAGATGCCCAATGACATGGACGAATGTGTGAACATAGTCCATAAGTTTTGCCAATGTGAAGAGGCAGTGCACCAGCACACCATTTTACTTGGCCTCAACTCGAGGAACGACACCTGAGGCCAGACCAAGGGTCAGCCTAAGGGTCATAACGATAAAGGAAAGTCAAATGTATTCGATCGATTGACCGCACCGATCATGGATCGGCTCGGAAAGAAGGGAAATTTAGAGGATCGAGATTTCATCCCTCTCAACCGATCTCGAGAGGAGGTGTTGGCCATCATGATTAAGAAAAATATTGCATGAACACCAAAACCGATGTCCAAAGATCTAGAAAAAAGGAAAAATAACCACAAGTACTGTGATTACCACAAGGATGTGGGCCACGACACGGAGGAATGTTACGATAAGAGAGATATCGATGCGTGTATTCAAGAGGGTCGGTTAGATAAGGTGGTCGAAAGATCACAGAAGGACGAACCCAAGGGTCGTCGAGAGTACAAGAGAAAGAATTATAACAGGGATAGAGACAGGTCGCCACGCCGAGATAACCCGAGGCGTCGGGATGATCACTCGAACCGATTGTTGGAAATATGATTTGTGTTTTGATGATGATTCGTCTCGTAATTAGATAAATCACTTACAACCCATGATGATGAAGTCGTAACTAACTGTTATTGTGCTTAATGAAAGAGGAAGCAATAAATGGTCTAGAGATAAATGTATAAGTTCTATCTAGAGTCTGAACATTGTATAGGTTGTTTCAGACAAGCATTGTAATAGAATAGGAACTAGGCGAGCAGCTGAGTCACAACAAGAAAAGCGAGTTATAGCAAGAAAATTGAATATGCACATAAAGAAGCGAGGGTTCAAACTCGGTTATGCAAGAACGAAGAAAATAAGTTCGCGAGGGACACGAGACTCGGTTGGCTTATCTAGAAGGCGAAGAACTAGAGGGACACGAGACTCGATTACTGAGAAGGCGAAGAAGCGAGGTGGCAAACTCAGTTAGAAGCTGATTAAGTCGTGACTATAAGTCAAGATTCAGGCAAGTCTGTGGTGAGTTGAAACTGAGTTGTAGAGCATGTAAAACTGAATAATCTTAAGGACAAAGATTATCAGTTAACAGGAAAGAAGAAACTGAATGTTAATGTTTAGTCAATTAAAGTCAGATGTTAAGGTACTCAGTTTTGAAGAAGAGTAGAAAGCTGAGTTAAGGCCTTGTTGAATTTAAACTGACAATACGAAAAAAGATCGTACATGTCAACGTTGGCTAAAAGACAAGTGTAACGGCTATAAGAGCTAGTGGCCATTACATCACCCTATAAATACACAAGAGAATCACTTGAAAAAGAGAGAGAGAGAGAGAGAGGCAGATCCGAAAAAGAGCTTTACTAGCACATATTCAAAGATCCAAATCCAGATCCACAAAATCAGATTATATGTATCTAGAAAAAGGGGAAGCCAACGGAATTGCCTTGAAGAATCAGATAGCTCACTGAATTAATCCTTGATTAATTATAAACCTAACCTTTGTGAAAAAGGGTTGGCTGTGCATAGTTTGAAGAGAGCAATTCTACCTTTCTTCATACGGTTGCAACTTGGTTTCCACAGCTGTTGGTGCAGTCTGCGGACTGTGTGTTGGTGTTAGTGGTGAGCTGGTGAAGGAGCAATTCCACCTCCGAAAGATCAGTGTGCAGAATGAAGGGAGCAATCTTACCTTTCTTCATTATGTGTAGACAGTGAAACTAGGGTGTCGTGAAGGACTATCATAGTGCTAGGATTTTGTAACGGTTATCTCAAGATTCTAGTGTTACCTCCTACACCACATGAGAAGGGGAGACGTACTGTATTACACCACCCGGAACTTCCATAAACAAATCTTGTGTTAATTTACTTTATATATTTGTGTTTGTTTTATTTATTGCATTATCACTCAGCAAACACCAGACACTGAGTCAGCACAGAACTGATACATAGAAGGACTAGATTTCTATTCACACATCTATTGTATTAAAGACTAATATTTATCCGCTGCCAGTTAACAAGATAGAATATAAGTCAGCATTGACTTATACTCAGTTGAGCTAACTGAACTCCACACAAGTTAAGGGATAGGAACAAAACTGAACTGGATATCAGTTTGAGTTTCGGAGAAACTCAGTTCCTGGGGCTTTTCCAGCTCAGGATAAGTTTTTGGTGACAAGTTTATTCACCCCCTCTAAACTTGTGTTAGCCTTTCCAAGGGACCAACAATTGGTATCAGAGCGGTTCTTTCTATTGAAGGTGATCCAAATCATTTACCGCTTCAAGGTTCAGTTGTTTCTTATACCAACAATTGGTATCAGAGCTGTTACTTTGATCAAAGAAACCAGTTGTTGAAGACCCTTCACTGTATCAGTTGTAAAACACTTAGTTTCAATGTCTACATCTAGAGTTAGAAGTTGGTTTACTCACCCCCTGACTAATTTTTTGCAAAATGTATCTGATTTTCAAGATCAAATGTTTGAAAGGTTCAGTGCGACAAATTTACAAACAATTCCATAACCTCAACTTAGTGATGATGTGGATACAAACTTCAATGTTCATATTAATGAATCCAGAGGAGTTGCATCACTAAGAGATCTCTCAAAAGAAGAAGGAAAGAAGTTGTTGCAAGTGGTTGTTGATATAGAAGATTCATCACAGCAACAAAAGAATGTACATTTGAATCCTAAAACTGCATCAAATCATCAAGGAAAGGTACATTCTTCAAATCAGTTATCATTTGCTGAACTCAGTCTGAGAAACTCTGATCTTGTCAAGTTAACTGAAAAACTTACGTTGGAACTAAAATTAAAAGACAGAGAACTTGAGAAAGCAAAAGATTGGAATAAGTTTCTTGAAGGCGAGGTGTCAAATCTAGGCCGAAAGATTAATGTCTAGTAAATTTGACAAAAGCAATGATAATCCCCCACCCCTACCCAGTCTTGAGACTTCAAAAAGTATAAACTTTATAAATCAAGATACTGGAAGACCTAGTAGATTACACAAAGAAAATAAAAATGTTAAATCTAAAAGAATCCTTGTGAAATTAACTAAGGTTGAGCGAAATGGTTTATCTAGAAAAGAGTTGAGAAGGTTTAATTCTCTCAACAAAGAAACTGAAAGTAATACTTCAGTAACTAACTCAGCCGGACCCGAAAAGATATGGGTAACAAAGAAAACTTAAACTGTTTTGCAGGAAAAGTCAGTTTACATAATCTTCAGAAAACTGACTTCTATACAAAGCTGATGGAGGACAAATTGGTCAAAAATAGAAAACTTTCCAGCTACCATCTGACGTTTGGGCTGACATGACAAATCACTCGAAACCACGTGTCAATCTGGGATAAAAAGTAAAAGCTCATCCCTAAAAAATTCCATTGATTGTGACACGACTCTCATTTTTTAAAACGATTTATAGACGCAATCTTGACGAAATCCTGTTCAATCAACTTCAAACTTTCAAGATTCCACCCCCAGAATTTCACAAATCAGAAATCCATGGATCGTTACAACATTGATGAAGGAATCACTACAAGCCTGGACGAATTTTGTCAAAAATTCTCAAACTCTACTCTTTCAATCCAAATTGCATAGAAGATCAAAAAGATTCGAGGATTGGAGAACTTGATTGATACAAAGGTCACTACTTTGTGTCTAGATGGCATCAGAGATTTCTACAGGAATGCCGAAATCAACAACAATGGAAAAAGCTTCAAAACGACTGTTCAAGATAAAAGCTTTACTGTCGATGAACATTTGCTATCACTTGTCTTCGGGTTAGACATAATTAGAGGATCTTCATCTTTCAATTTTGGGAATGAAGAAAAAGGCAAACTTTGGAGTGTCCTACAATCAACAAGAAGGAGAAAAATTTCATTGGCTCCATCTATCAACAAAAGAGAGAATTCGCAATCTTGACGATACTTTTTACCAGAAACATCATTGGTCATGTTCAAAACTTCTACACTCTCTCATCTGATAAAATGAAGATGATTTATGCTATTTGGTTTGGAGAGAAACTGGATTGGAACAAGTTTGTTCTCAATCAGTTGATAAAACAAATTTTAGAAGAGAAATTGAAAGAAAGAAAGGATACTGGAGAAATGTTCTTACTGAAAAAGGGATTTACTTATCTAGTGCAAAGGAGACTAGATCATTTCTCCATCTCAAAAGTCACAGAAACCAAAGCAAAACTCAAATCAGTGTCCACTGGGACAAATGAAAGAAAAATCATTGAAGAAGAAGAATGGAGTGAAGTTTCAGACTCCAATTCAAGTGGAACTGTAGATCTAGACGAAAGAACCCTGAGAAGGCAGAAGAGGATGTGGAACAAGCTTCAGTCAAAGAAAACTGAAACTGAGAATGTAATCCAGATTGAGGATGAAAGTGAAGAGAGTGAACATAATGAAGATGAGGAAAGTGAAACTGAAGAAAATGAAGAAATTAAAGAAGATGGTGATGTTGATGAAACCGAAGATAGTGAATCTCCAACTAAGTTGTATGGGGAGTACACTGAAAAGCAGAGAGAAGCTATGGAAGACGCTGAATTTTGCGAAGCTGAGTATGAAAAGGAACTGACAGTTCATGATACTCAAATTATTATCCTGAAACCGGTTCCTCATCACAAGTTCATGAGGCATCTACAAGCAAATTTGGCAACTGAAGCTGAAAAAAGGAAAAATGTGGAAGAAATCATTGAAGGTGTAATGCACACCGTGCAGCAGAAGCTTTACGATTTACATGACTTCATTGGAAGATCTCATTATTCAGGTTTGAATAAATTAATACTCTAACCACATCACCCTCCGTAAGTTATTTGAAGATTGCTATCGCTTATCTTCAAACAAGGGGGAAGATAAAGCTGGTGATGAAGTTAAGGATGAAGCTGGTACTGGTGAAAGCGATGCTAAAACTGAAACAGATGAAGAACTCCTTGCCAAACGAGTTGATGGAAGAACAAGACAAACAGATAAATGCGATCCGTTAACCACTCAACTCAATGAAGAAAAAGCTGATAGTCTGATTGAGGAATTAACTGCAGAAGAGACTTTCACAGAAACAAGGACTGAAGAAGATGAAGAAACCGCAGTCAAAGTTGTGCTGAATATAAGGAAGAAACTTGCAATTTGTATCAGACTGAAAGAACGACTAAAGGCAGGAGAAACAATAACTAAGGAGGAAGCTAAATTGGAACAAGAAAGAAATGCTGAAAAAATTGAAAGGAAGGAATCTAATCTCATTTCAGAAGAAGAAGAGAAGCTAATGAACGAAGAGATTAAAGAAATACTGATCAAGCTCAGAAACAACAATGAAGAAGCAAATCAATTGATCAGTGAATATCTGGAGATCAAGCCTAGAGATGGCGAATCAGTTGAAGAAGGAAAAGAAAGAAGACTTCTGGAAACTAAGAGAAGCATTTTTCTTGGAGAAAAGATGAAAGCACTTGAAAAAGAAAAGATGTAATCTATTCAGTTTTTAACTCAGTATTTGAATCTTGTAATAAACTTGGTTGTTCTAGTTTGCTATCTTAATTTGTTTTGTTATGATTTCTTGCACTATTCTTTTATTATTGCTTTTAGGGAGGGTTATGATACATCATCAAAAATGGGGAAATTGTTGGAAATATTATTTTTGTTTTGATGATGATTCGTCTCGTAATTAGACAAATCACTTACAACCCATGATGATGAAGTCGTAACTAACTATTATAGTGCTTAATGAAAGAAGAAGCAAGAAATGGTCTAGAGATAAATGTATAAGTTCTATCTAGAGTCTGAACTTTGTATAGGTTGTTTCAGACAAGCATTGTAATAGAATAGGAACTATGCGAACATTTCGAGTCACAACAAGAAAACTGAGTTATAGCAAGAAAACTGAATATGCACATAAAGAACTGAGGGTTCAAACTCAGTTATGCAAGAACTAAAGAAAATAAGTTCGCTGAGGGACACAGACTCAGTTGGCTTATCTAGAAGACTGAAGAACTGAGGGACACAGACTCAGTTACCGAAGACTGAAGAACTGAGGTGGCAAACTCATTTAGAAGCTGATTAAGTCGAGACTATAAGTCAGTATTCAGGCAAGTTTGTGGTGAGTTGAAACTGAGTTATAGATCATGTAAAACTGAATAATCTTAAGGACAAAGATTATCAGTTCACAGGAAAGAAGAAAGTGAATAGTGTACTCTGACTTAGTCAATTAAAGTCAGATGTTAAGGTACTCAGTTTTGAAGAAGAGTAGAAAACTGAGTTAAGGCCTTGTTGAATTTAAACTGACAATACGACAAAAGATCGTACATGTGAACATTGGCTAAACGACAAGTGTAACGGCTACAAGAGCTAGTGACCGTTACATAACCCCTATAAATACACAAGAGAATCACTTGAAAAAGAGAGAGAGAGAGGCGGATCCGAAAAAGGGCTTTACAAGCACATATTCAAAGATCCAAATCCAGATCCACAAAATCAGATTATATGTATCTAGAAAAAGGGGAAGCCAACGGAATTTCCTTGAAGATTTCAAAGAAAGATCCAGTAACCTATTGAGGGGGAAAGAAGGCATCTTGGAACTACAAAGCAAGATCCAGAAGAATCAGACAGCTCACTGAATTAATCCTTGATTAATTCTAAACCTAACCTTTGTGAAAAAGGGTTGGCTGTGCATAGTTTGAAGAGAGCAATTCTACCTTTCTTCATACGGTTGCAACTTGGTTGCCAAAGTTTGTTGGTGCGGTGCATGGATCTGTGTGTTGGTGTTAGTGGTGAGATGGTGAAGGAGCAATTCCACCTCCGAAAGATCTGTGTGCAGAATGAAGGGAGCAATCTTACCTTTCTTCATTATGTGTAGACAGTGAAACTAGGGTGTCGTGAAGGACTGTGATAGTGCTAGGATTGTGTAACGGTTATCTCAAGATTCTAGTGTTACCTCCTAAACTGCAGGAGAATGGGAGACGTACGGGATTACACCACCCGGAACTTCCATAAACAAATCTTGTGTTAAATTACTTTATGCATTTGTGTTTGTTTTATTTATTGCATTATCACTCAGCAAACACCAGACACTGAGTCAGCACAGAACTGATACATAGAAGAACTAGATTTCTATTCACACATCTATTTCATTAAAGGCTAATATTTATCCGCTGCCAGTTAACAAGACTGCATATAAGTCGCATTGACTTATACTCGGTTGAGCTAAGCGAACTCCGCACAAGTTAAGGGATAGGAACAAAACTAAACTGGATATCAGTTTGAGTTTCGGAGAAACTCAGTTCCTGGGGCTTTTCCAGCTCAGGATAAGTTTTTGGTGACAAGTTTATTCACCCCCCTCTCTAAACTTGTGTTAGCCTTTCCAAGGGACCAACACCGACCCACATAGATAACCGTCGGGATGATCATCGAGAAGACCAGAATCGAGACCCCCACACGGATAATCGCATCGGATATGATGTCAATACAATTGTCGCAGAACACGAGTCAGATCGACCTCGATCCAGTCGACAGTCTACAGACAGATCGAGGGAATCGAAAAAACTTAGGTTCATGACGGAAGTGGGTTATGGACCCAAATATGATATTCCAAGCTCCCACAGTCATAGTGAAGGGTTGGTGATAGAGGCAGTGATAATTAAAGGTCTGATAAAGAGGGTCTGTGTCGATAGTGGAAGTGCCGTCAACATCCTCTATTACTCAGCCTTCAAAGCCATGAAGTTGAGGGATGAAGACATTGTACCGTTATCAACCCCTCTGTTTGGATTCACAGGGCAGTCCATCCACCCTGTCGGGTCGATTCACTTGCTGACTACAGTAGGAGATGGAGAAAAGGGCCGAACAATGGAAATGACTTATGTCGTAGATAAGGCCCCATCGGGTTACAACGCGATATTAGGTCGACCCGCCTTATACGACCTGCGCGCCATTATTTCTACATTCCACAACAACATGAATTTTCCTACCTAGTATGGCACCCATGAGGTAAAAGGAGACGTTGAAGTTGCAAGAAATTGTAGTTTTTTACGATAAAAGGGAAAGACGTTGGACAGGTACAGGTTGAGGAGTTAATTCCTGAGGAAAAGGAAGATAGAAGCTGGGTCTCTGTCGACCCGACAGAGGAAGTCCACGTTTGGAAGGAGGAGGAAGGCCAAGGGGTCCAGATCGGGAAGTGGAAACCACACCCCGACAAGGAAGCCTTGGTCAACCTCCTGGCCGAATATCGAGATATTTTGCTTGGAAGGCCGACGATATGCCAGGCCTATCGGCAGACATAGCAGTGCATCGACTTAATGTCGACCCAAAGAAGAAGCCGATACGGCAGAAGAAGAGAAACCTCGCCCCTGAGAGGAAAGAGGCGGTGAGGAAGGAAGTGGGCAAGTTGTTAGTTGCTGGAATCGTCAAGGAGGTATTTTACCCGGACCTGGTTAGCCAATCCAGTTTTGGTCAAGAAGCCATATGAGAGCTGGCGAATGTGTGTGGATTTCACAGATCTAAACAAGGCGTGCCCTAAATATTCGTATCCACTTATAAAAATTGATCAGTTAGTCGATTAGTTGTTGGGTTTCGTGGTCTTCGGTTTTTTAGACGCTTATAGGGGTTATTATCAGATTTTTATGTGCCCCCAAGACTCGGAAAAGACCGCCTTCATAACAAAGTTCGGAACGTGTTGCCATGTGACAATGCCGTTTGGTCTAACGAATGCGGGAGCCACTTATCAGAGAGCGGTCAACAAGATATTCGAGAAGCTGATAGGTCGAAATATGGAAGTCTATGTCGATGATTTGCTGATCAAGAGCAAGTCCATGGGACAGTTCCTTATCGACACCAGAGAGGCTTTCGAGGCGCTCCGGCTGCGAATATGAGGCTCAACCCAAAAAAGTGCACTTTCGGGGTTCGATCGGGTAAATTTCTAGGCTATATGATATCGAAAGATGGAATTCGAGCTAACCCGGACAAGATCGATGTCCTCAAGAATATGCCCGCACCTCGTAACATCAAAGAAGTAGAGCGGTTGACAGGTCTGATGCCAGCCCTCAACCATTTTTTATCGATATCGGCGGAAAGAGCCCTCCATTTTTACAAAATATTGAAGAAGGCAAGTCCGTTCAAAGAGCATTCGAAGACTTGAAGGAATATTTATGTGATTTACCAACTCTGTCTTCACCTCGGGAAGGAGAGAAACTATTGGTCTATTTGGCAATCTGTGAGGAGGCAGTAAGTGCAGTGCTGGTTCGAGAAGGGGAGCATGGACAAATTCCAGTGTATTTTGTGAGTAGGGCACTACATGGAGCAGAGATCAGATATTCACCGGCCGAGAAGTTAGCACTGGGTTTGGTTCATGCATCGAGGAAGTTGAAGCATTATTTTATGGCACACCCTATTGTTTTAATAACTGACCAACCTCAGAAACAAATTTTTGCCAAGCCCGAGATATCGGGTCGATTAGCAAAATAGGTTGTAGAGTTAGCTGAGTACGACATCGAGTTCCTACCTCGTACATCTGTTAAAGGCCAAGCTCTAGCAAAATTCATTACCAAGGGATTATCAATTCAGCTAGAGCAAGAGAAAAAAACAACAGAGGAACAGTGGACCATCCATGTCGATGGAGCATCCAGTAAAAAAGGGGCAGGAGCTGGGTTACTATTGGTCAGTCCGAAGAGAGAAGAGTTCCCCTATGCGCTTCGATTCGAGTTCAAGGCCACCAACAATGAGGCCGAGTATGAAGCCATGATTACGGGTCTGAAGTTGGCATCCAAGTTAGGGGTCGAGAATCTCCTGGTATATAGTGACTCTCAGCTTGTGGTCAATCATATACGAGGCGAATATGAAGCTAAAGAGGAAGCTATGAAGAGTTATTTGAAAGTGGTTCAAGGGTTGATATCGAAGTTTAAGACAGTTCGCATCGAACAGGTGCCTCGAAGTGAGAACAAGAGGGCCGATGCGTTGTCCAAACCCGCGTCGAATTTCAAATAAAAAAGGAAGGTCCTGGTTGAAATGTTATCAGAACGAAGCTATAACGAGGGTGATGTGAAGCCAGTTAATCAGGGCTCAACATGGATGGACCCAATAGCCCTATACTTGAAGGATGGAATTCTGCCGTCAGATAAGTCTCAGGCGAGAAAGGTTTGACTGCAATCATCCATGTATGCTCTGTTTGACTATGTTCTTTACCGAAAATCTTTTGTGACACCCTGGATGCGATGTGCGTCGGAAGAAGAGGGGGCCTATCTTCTCGAAGAGATACATCGGGGAGTTTGTGGCAACCACTGTTGAGCTCAGATGATGGCAAGAAAGTGTAAGCTGGTAGGGTATTTTTGGCCTTCGATGCAGAATGACGCCAACCGTCTGGTGATGAGATGCAGAGCATGCCAAGTGCATGACGTTGTAACACACCAGCAAGCACATGAAATGAATGCCATCGAGTCGGTATGGCCATTCGATGAGTGGGGAGTTGACATAGTTGGGCCCTTGCCCGAGCTCCGGGCAACTTCAAATTCATGGTTGTAGCAGTTGACTATTTCACCAAGTGGGTCGAGGCCAAGGCCTTCACCGACATCAGGGCCTCGACCATCAAAAAAAAATTGGGAACATATTTTATGCGGGTTGGGATCCCGAAGTATCTGATCTCGGACAATGGAACTCAGTTTGTAGATGCAAGAGTGCAGAATTGGCTCAAAGAGTACAAGATCGAGCATAGAACAACCTCTAGTGGCCCGACCTCAATCCAATGGGCAGGTCGAACAAACAAATAGGCATATAAAGTTTGGTTTGAAGAAGTGACTGGATGATGAGGGTCGGGATTGGGCAGCTCAGTTGCCTAGCATTCTATGGTCGTATCGGACGGCACCCAATGCGGCCACGCAGGAAACTCCCTTCGCCATGGCTTATGGATGTGAAGCCGTCATACCTACAGAGATCGGGTTAGCATCATCTCGGGTCTTGGCCTACAATGTCGAGACGAACGGAGCTGATCTACGGCAAGAGAAAGACAGTGTTGAAGAAAGAAGAGAGATCGCAGCGCATCGTGTGGCTAACTACAAAAGAAAGATCTCACAGTATTACAATGCACGAGTGAAGTACAAATACTTCCAAGTAGGAGATCTCGTGTTGAGGAAAAATGAGTCCAGCAGGCAAGATCCAATAGGCAAACTCGAGCCGAATTGGGAAGGCCCATACAAGATTCTGAAAGTCCATCCTAAGGGATCGTATCAAGTAGGCAGGTCGGATGGAAGTACAGTTGCCTCGAACTTGGCATGCAACAAACCTCAAAAAATACTATGTTTAATCTATTTATTTCTCTGTTTCATTTGCAGTTTTTATCTTTCATTTGTAACAAGTCGATATGACAGTTGATTTCGATGCTTTTTATCTAAGTAATTTTCTTTCCAAATTATGCTTTACTTGCAAGTTCATGTAAAAAAAGAAAAGGGGGGTAGAAGAAAAAAGAGCAAAATTCGACCGCAACAACAATTCCTCGAAACGATGGAGTTGGAATAACATAGTGAATAAAGCCAAGTCATTGACAATACTTATATCACACCCAAACTGCCAATAAGCCACGATGCGAGGCGGTTGCAAGATCCCACGATGGATACCTTATTCGACCAGTTCATAAGCACCACGAAGTGCGATAGTCGAATAAGGGGATTTCAATTCGACAAGATCATAAGCCTTACGAGGCAGACAGTCGAATCGAGCTCCGACCAAGTAGCCAAGTCAAGCCTATAAGGCAGCATAATGCTCAGTCGAATCATTCAAGTGTACCATGAGTCATGTACTCATACTACACTTCGAGGGGCCCATGGGAATTAAGTCTGAATGACTACACCCCACAAGGCAATGTTTGCAAGGGAATTATGTTCAAAGGACTACACCCTATACAAAAAGACATTCAATAAAAATGCATAGATTGAAATTCAAAAATCAAGATGCAAAATTGAGAAGCCAAAGTTTTGGAGATCGAATCGATTATTCATCTCGGCAAAAAAGCATAACCAAAGTAACAAAGGTTTAATAAATTTATTACAACCAAATTGAATAAAAATCGTTCAAAAAACAACAACAAGAAACAAGATCAGGCAACAGGCTGATTCGAGGTGGAGGCGTTTGGGTTGACTGGATCCTCTGAGTCGATGTCCTCCTCTCCATCCCCATCCATGCCAGGGGCCACATACTTGTCGTGCAGAGAAATGTCAGCTTTGAACTCTATGCAGTATCGACCATAACGAGGGATGGCCTCTGGATCGTATAAGTGGGCTTTCTCGATGCTGGATACTTCAAAATCCGGGACGACCGCCTTGACTTGATCGAGAGCGTTCGAGAATCCCCCCTTCATAGCCTGACTCATCAGCAATGTAAAGTCTTTTTCGAGCTCGACAGAAGCCAGGAAATCCTTTTTGGCCGACTCCAGGTGGGTCGTGAAGCTATCGACCTCAAACTGGAGGTCATCTCGAGCCTTGAGGGATCCCGCCAGTTCAGCTTTTGCCCCATCAAGCTCCGAATTTATTTTGGCAAGCTCAGCATCCCTGTCGGCTAAGTCCTTGCGCGCCCTGGACAATTCGTCTCGAGAGGTTGACAAGTCAGACTCAAGTTTCACACGCCGATCATCCAACTTGTTCACCATAATTTCTGCTTCTCGATATCGGAGGTCAGATCGGCAATTTTTTCTCTCTGCTCCTCCAAGGCAACGGATGGAGACTCGATCCTATTTATAGCCACTTTGGTCATAAGCCGAGCCTGCAAAGAGAATGATGTGAATTCGAGGAATAGACAAAAATCACAAAATTAAAAGAGTTAAATGAGGACTTACAACTCGGATGATTTTTGAATAATAATCACCCAGCTCCTCAGGAGCCATGGCATCCATTTCGGCAAGACTTATGCAGGGGATCGCCTCGATGCCACTCGAGCCTTGAGGAGGGAGGTTGCGAGCTTCCTTCCCAGTTCCATGCCTCACCTCGGTTGTTTTTTGGCGTTTTCTTAGGGCGAGACTCCCCTCAGTCTGCTCAGTCACCTGGGCATCGTCGGGCTGCTCCCTCAGTAGATCTGATGTCGAGGTAGGAGTGGATGATCGAGCGGGAGTCCTTTGACCCTCGGAGATTATTGCACCAGACACGGGTTTTTTCGACCTGACACCAGCTATCTCTTGAATCTTCTTGGGGTCAACCTTCTTAGGGTCAGGCATTTTGCCCACCGCCTCGAACTTTGAAAAGAATTCCACTGCAAACAGAGAAAAATCGACATCAATACACAGTCAAAACAGAAGCAAGTATGGAATAAAAGAAAAAAATTACAAAAGTGTAGCAGCTCGACAGAGTGAATAAATATCCAACGCAATGTTCGAACTTCCTCATCGAGTTCCAAATAAGCACCCGGACCAGCTGTCTCGACATCCGCGAAAGGGTATAGAGAATGTAAGTTTCGAGTTGCGACATCGGGGTTAACTCTTTCGAGAATCCTACATTCAATGGGAGCATCGGAGTCCAACCTATCATGCCATTTCCTAGGCTTTTTGTACCAAGTATGGATGTCGGAGTCTTCTAATCCGTGTCGGATGAAGAAAAAATGAGGCTTCAACTCGCCCTGAGACGAGCTCACTCTCCTCACAAACTCCGAGACCAGGAGACGCCTCTGGAAAGTATTCCATCCCGCATCTTGCAGACCTTGGATCGAATAGTATTGTCGGAATAGACGAACGGTGAATTCGACCTTGGCTATTCGACACGCCAATACGAAGCCCATAACGCTCCTAATTCCATTTGGAGTGAGTTGGGTGATGCAGATCTAATAGTGTCGGAGGATTTCTATGAGGGACGGGTCGAAGGGAAACCTTTATCCCTCTTTCAGTTGTGCCTCGTATATGGCACAGAACTCGGGAGGAGGATCACATGCGTATTGGAATCGACCGTGGGACACTTTGATGTTTTCAGAAGAATATGGGATGCCATATCTTAGACAGACGGCTTTGGATTTTTCTTGGGTTAGGTTGGATATACAACCATAGGGCCCTTGGCCTTTCATCCTTGTTTGGCATTTGGTAGCAACTGGTCGAGAGGTCGATTCCTCTTCTCCTTCCTCTTCTTCTTCTCCGGCTACTTTTTCACCAGAAGCAACCGGCCGCTCAGAAACCGTTCTCACCGCCGATTCCTCTCCCAGTACAACAAGTTCCTCCCTAGTTTGAGAATCGCTCTCACTCCTAGACATGGAATTGAGAAAAGGCAAAGAAATAAAAAACAAAGGAAGAAGTTGAGTAAGATTAGGGCTTACTTGAGATTTTCAGATAAAACGGAGAGTTGGAATAGAAAATAAGAGACTTTGGTGTCTTGGAATCCTTTTATGCTCCAAAATCTTGCAAATGATTTGAAAGGGCAGGATTTGGGGGCAGTTATAGAGTTTGCAACATGGTAATCAAGGATGGAAACCTCGTGTGGACCAATGAGGACGCTTCGTTTCCTGCACCCATTAATGCTGATACAGTGTGATGTCATCCTACGACAACCTACATCGGCTAAGGGGACATTGTATTCCCGCCTAAAGAAGCCCACGTATCGAAGAGATAATTCAAATTTTTAGATCCGACTTCAACATACAAGATAGGCTTCTCTCCGATCTGGGGGGCGTATACGACGATACGGGATTTCACCCCTCCACGTGGAATTATCTAATTGGTCCAGCTGGCATGTGGGGAAGTCCAAGTCTGTTGTCCGCATCGGGTCGAATACGAGATGTACCAATGATCACCATGGCAGCCATCAGATCTTGCAAGTGTCCCATCTCGAGCACCCATGTCGGTGTTATACGAGTCGAGACCAGAGTTCCAGCCCAGATTCCTAAGCCCAATATCCAGAGGGTTACTTGGGCAAGGGGCAAGGCCCAGTAAGGGTTATTTATGTCAATAGACCAAACCGCCTTAAGTTTAGGGCAGAAAAAGGCTTATGCCTATAAATACACTAATCCAGGAACTACGTAAGGCTTGATTTTGGACAATACACAGGATACGTAGGCAATTCAAGATACATTCTTGGACTCAGCCATAAAACACCAAAAAGACCATCTTTACTACAGTTCGAGATGTATATATTCTTTTTGACTCACCCTTAGATTACACGTGGCCCTGATAAATCGGTGGTGCATTATTCGGCATCATCACTCGTCATCTTCACACAGCCTCAAGTAGTATATAGATTGAAAAATGATCCCGTTGCAATTAATTTTTCATAGTGCTTGCCGGACTTTGAAACCAAGGAAGATGATGCCATTGCCTTAGAAAGTTTTGAGAGGAGGAAAGCTTCAAAATTTCAAAGAAAAAAAGGTTTATAGAATGCCTGAAGAGCGTAAAAATTCTTAAACACTTTAAGTGTTGTTTATATAGGAAAGTGTGAATGCTGTTGAATATGGAAGGATTTGATGAAGTAATGGTGTGATTTTGTGTATGTAAATCACGGTTTTTGAGTGTAGTGGGGGAGAGGATTGAGGTATGTAATGATAGTACCCGAGAATCGAGGCATTTCCGTCATTTTCTCAATTCAAAAATAACCTCCAAGATTTCAAGAGAAAATCCACGTGGGTGATCCTCCATAATAAATAAGTAAATCCTCAGATTTTCCATATGTGTGAATATATTATTCATTTACCACTCCATTTGATCATTCTTTCACCGGTGTAGTGAAAAGTAAGTTGTTTCCTCTACAGAATTTACGGTTAAGAGGCTTGGCCGGTCACTAGCTAGTATAGTGGCATTTTTACTGAGCTGTTGTTATAAAAAAGTGTTCCTAAGAATCAATGAAGTGGACTTCGGTGGTTACCAGTGCCTTACCTGCCATGTGAGCACACCCTAAATGGCAAAGGTTCAGTCAGATGTTGAAGTCACTATGTTGATTACTCCAGTTAGCTTCTCCTTATTACTTAATCATTTTCAATCATACCCAACTCAGTTCTCAACTTACAAAATCTTTCATGACTGAATGGTTTTGTGAAGATATCAGCCAATTGATCTTTTGTAGCTATATATCTCAAGGTTACATCTCTTTTTTCCACAAGATCTCCGATAAAGTGATGTCTCACATCAATATGCTTTGTTCTTGAGTGAAGCATTGGATTCTCTATAATTGATATTGCACTTGTATTATCACACATGATTGAAATTGTCTTCTCCTCTATTCTATAGTCTCTTAGCTGCTGTCTGATCCCTAGTACTTGTGTACAACAAGCTACCTGCTGCTATATATTCTGCTTCAGCTGTTGAAGTAGATATGGAATGTTGCTTTTTACTAAACCATGATTCTAGTCTGATGCCTAGCATCTGACAAGATCCTGAAGTGCTTTTTCTATCAATTTTACATCCAGCATAGTTTGAATCTGAATAAGATATCAGTTTGAATCCTCCATCTTTTGGATACCAAATTCCTACATTGATTGAATGAGATTCCTTAGGTTGAGCTTGAAATGTTGTACATACTCCTACTGCAAATGCAATGTCATGTCTGCTTGCAGTCAAGAATAGTAGTGGGCCAATGATTCCTCTGTATTGCTTTAGATCAACATCTTTTCCATTTTCATCTTTTCCAAGAACTGTCCTTACACACATTGGTGTGTCTGATGTGCCACTTGTATCCATCCCATATTTGTGCATCAAGTCCTTTGTGTACTTTGCTTGATTTATAAAGATGTCATCTTCTATTTGTTTCACTTGTAAACCAAGAAAGTAGTTGAGTTCTCCCATCATACTCATTTAAAATTTCTTTTCATCAGATTTTCAAAATTTTCATACATAGCATTTCATCTTCTGATCCAGAAATGATATCATCCACATATATCTGAACTAGAAAAGTTCTTGTTCCATCTTCTAGTTTGAAAAGAGTCTTGTCAATGGTTCCTTTGCCGAATCCATTATGGATTAGGAATTGTGACAGTGTCTCATACCAGGCTCTGGGTGCCTATTTGAGTCCATATAGTGCCTTCTTCAGTTGGTACCTTGTCTTATTTTCCTTTGAGTTGAAAACCTGGGGGATGCTCCACATATACTTCCTCTACTAGGAGTCCATTCAGAAATGCACGATTGACATCCATCTGATATACTTTGAAGTCATTGTGGGCTAAAAAAGCTAGGAAGAGTCTGATTGCTTCCAATCTTGCTACTAGAGCAAATGTTTCATCATAATCTATGCCTTTTGCTTGTGAGTATCCTTTTGCAACTAGTCTTGTATTGTTTCTGACAACAGTTCCTTGTTCATTCATCTTGTTTCTGAAAACCGATTTTGTTCCAATGATGTTTGCCATGTCAGGTCTATCAACAAGTTCTCATGCCTCATTTCTCTCAAATTCATAGAGTTCTTCTTGCATGGTTGTAATCCAGTTAGCATCTTGGATTGCATCATCTATCTCTTGGGTTCCACCTGTGACAGAAAAAAAGTTAGCATTCTCTCCAAATGTCTTCTGGTTCTGACTTCTGTATGAACATCTCCAATGACTTGTTCTTCTGGATTATCTCTGATCCAATTTAAGTCTGGTTGAAATTGATCTTGTTCAAGTTCTTCTATTGTTCCTGCTTGAACATCAACTTCTTGAACTTGTGTTGGTGGCTCTGTTGTTCTAGAAACTGATACTTCATCTTGATTATCAGAAGTGTGATTTAGAATGGTAGCTGGTACGGTTGTATTCATGCAGACTTGTCCTTGTGCAGCTTCTTCTTCAAAAGTGTGTAAATCTTCACTGCTGGTGTTTGGTTCATCAAACACTACGTGAATTGATTCTTCAATCACCAAAGTTCTTTTGTTGAGTACTCTGAAAGATTTGCTGGTGTCTGAATATCCCATGAATATTGCTTCATCTGCCTTTTCACAAAAGTATGAAGCTGATTCATGTTCAAACAAAACATTTAGATCCAAACATGTGTAAATAAGATATGTTAGGTTTTCTTCCATTCCACACTTCATAAGGTGTTTTCCCATGATGTTTGTTGATGATGGATTTGTTTTCAGTATAGCAAGCTATGTTTGCTGCTTCAGCCCAAAATCTCTTTGGTAAGCTTGCTTCTGCTATCATGGTTCTAACTGCTTACTTTAGAGTTTTATTCTTTCTGAAACTCCATTTTGTTGTGAAGTTCTTGCTGCTGATAGTTGATGTAGTACTACATTTTCTTCATAGTAGGTTCTAATCACTTCATTTAGGTATTTTGTGCCTATGTCTGATCTTATCTTGATGATCTTCAACTCCTTTTCATTTTGAAATCTTCTTAGTAGATCTGGGAGATTTTTTGAGTTTTTCTCTCTTCTTGTTCATGAAAATGGTCCAAGTAAACTTGAAGAAGTCATCAACCACTACTATAATGTATTTCTTTCCACTTACACTTATAGGTGTAACTGGTCCAAAAAGATCCATGTGTAGTAGATGTAGGATCCTTGTTGTTGATTGTTATGGCTTTGATTTGAAAGAACTCTTGATCTGTTTTCCTTTTTGACATGCATCACAAAGACTTTCCTTTTTGAAGATAATGTCAGGTAGGCCTTCTACAAGCTTGTTGATGGTATTGAAGTTAAGATGGTTCAGTTTATGTGCCAAATCCAACTGGTTGATTGCTTATTCTTGACAAACAGACTTGTTTCTGCTTTTGCTATCTTCCAATCTACAATATATATGTTCTCTTCTCTTTTTCCTGGAAGTACAACTGTGATGGTTTGATTGTGAATCACTTTGCATCCTTCTTTGCAGAAGTGCACATTGTAGCCTTTGTCAAAGAATTGACTAATGCTCAGAAGATTGAAATTCAATCCCTTGACATAAGCCACATTCTAAATCTTTAGATTGTTCTTCAATATGATGCCTTCACCCTTAACCTTGCCGGGGTTTTCTTTGCCTTCAAAGATAACTTTGGGTCCATCAAAAGCTTTAAATTCAGTCAGCCATCCTTTATCTCCTATCATATGTCTGGAACATCCACTGTCTATGTACCAGACATCCTACAAAACAAATTAAGCAAATTTAGGTACCCAATACTGTTTGGGTCCATACCGTTAGCAGACATGCCTCCTACTATAAGTGTAAATCCAAAGGATCTTCTCCTTGGATGGTTGAAGTCATCAACCTCATATGTATAAGGTATGGCATAATACTTCTTGAAAGAATTATTCTGATACATTTCTCTACCTCTAGGTGCATTTTCATCCTTTTTCACTCTCCAATATGCAGAAGGAAACCTATTTTCATACTACCTCTTGTATCCAAGAATATGCATAGGTTGTCTTTTCCAAAACACTTGTTCCATGGCATGAAATGGTTTTTCTTGTATTTTTGGGGTGTAACATTCCAATCATCTTCTGAAGGGTAAAGTATTTCCTTACCTTTTAGTAACCCTTTGCCCTTAGTAGCATGGTAAGGTGATTTACTCTGCTGTTTCACTGCACTAGTTTTTTGCTTCACTGGTGCAGGATGAGTAGTTGAAACAATGGTCTGTCCTTTTCTGAATTTAGGTCTAGTGTTGGTCCAAGGTTCAGATTTTTGTTGTCCATTGTTTCCTTTCTTATCTTGACTGTTGTAGCCAAGACCAGATCTGGATCCAAACCTTTTTAGGGATTCATAAGCTGGTGAATCAAGTGGTGCAGTGGTGGTCTTAACTGGTAGGGAGGTTTTCTCAGCTGGTCTGTCAACACCATATAAGAGATCATATGTTGCTTGTTGATCGGCTAAGTGTACTTCCTTATTAGTTTATTCAGCTTTTAAATTGTCCAGTTCTTGTTTTAATCTTTTATTTTCTTCCCTAAGATTCTCACATTCCTTTTCCAGAATTTCATGATTTGTTTGAATTTCTTCAAATTTACTCATGAGATTTTGGATTATGTTTGCAGAATCTAATGGAGAAATAGGAGATTGTGCAGTGTCACGTGGATGCTTTAGATGAGCAAGAACTAGATATTACCGCTGTTTCTTCAATTTCTTTTGCCATCAAGCATAGACAGGCATTTTCATTTGGTGTGCTGGTGCCTTGACCATCATCTGAGTCATTGTCAGATGATTCTTCATCACTTACACTACTTGTTTCAGCTTTTAGTGCTTTCTTGCTCCTTCTTTTATCGGATGACTTGTACTTCTTCTTTTCTTCATCTTTGTCTTTTTCTTCAGGATAGTTAGCCTTGAAGTGTCCTTTTCTTTTGCAATTGAAACATCTGCATTCATCATCTTTTTTCTTCGTGTCTTTTCTTGAGCTTGACTTCTTGTTTGATGATGAACTTCCTTTGAATTGTTTTTGATAAACCGGTCAAAATGTTTGATTAGTAAAGCAATTTGTTCTTTTAGCTCATATGTCTCTTTTGCTGCTTGAGTCGGCCGCTTTCCTTTGATGGGGCGCTACTAGTGCGTTGGCCTTGTGCGCCTCTGCTGGTACACCATCTTCACTGTTTAACTCAAACTCACGAGCTTTCAACTGAGACATCAATGTCAAGGTGTTAGTATTCGCAAGATCTATTGTTCCTCTGAGTACTGATGTGACGATCTTCCATCTTTCAGGTAGACCTCTCTGGATTTTCAGACAAAATTCTTCTTGAGGATATATATGTCCAAGCTGATGTAGTTCGCTGATAATGCTTGAGAATCTGTTATCCATTTGATAAATGGATTCACCAGTCTTCATTTTAAAATTCTCAAATTTTTGTTTTGCAATAGATAATTTGTTTTCTTTGACTGCCTCTGATCCTTCATTGATAAGAGCCAATTTGTCCCACATCTCCTTAGCTATTTTGCAGTCTTTGATCCTTATGAACATATTACTGTCCAGAATCTTCAAGATCATATATTTTGCAACAAAGTCAAGGTTTGCTCTTCTTCTATAATCTTTGGTCCAATCCTTCTTAAGCTTTGGTATTTCTTTTTTTTTATCTACACCTGTGGCTATCACAGTCATGATCTTGATTGGGCCATCATTGATAAGATCCAACATCTCCCCATGAGTTGTTGCAAGATGAGACAACATTTTTATTTTATATTCAACAAAATTTGTAACATTGAATACATGTACTTTAGACATGAAATTTGAAGAGTCCAAAGTCACAGACAAAATATTTACGTATAAAATCACAGATTTGAAAACTACTTTGAATGTGTGTGATCTCCTTGTTACCAGAAATCATATCTGAATAGGTTTTGATACTAGGAACACTGCTTCGATACCAATTGTTGGTCTCACAAACGGGTAAGAGTATAGTCAGAGGGGGAGGGGGTGAATGACTATCCGGAGTTTCAATTTTGTTTCTTGATTTAAAAGATTTTAGGCAGCGGATAAGTCCCTTCTTAAGAGTTGTAGTATTTTCTTGTCTTTTATCCTATCATAATCCCTTAATCCACTCTACTTTTTGTGATGATTCGAGGAATTTACTATTGTCTTTCACCAATACAATAGTATGATTGTCCTTGGCTACGCAAGCTTCACAATCTTCAAGACTATCACTGCCTGGCTACAAAAGCTTCAGTGACTCAGTCTTCAACACTGCTCCTTGGGAACAAATCCTTCAGCAGCTATCACAAGGGTGCAACTCCTTCTCAGACTTCTCTTACTCAATTGTTGCAAACTGGTGTGAGTTGGATTCACAAGTGTTTTGATCAATCTCTAGTGTTTGATAAGACATTATGCTCTGAATGCTGAGTTTATCTGCTAGATGTGTTCTTTTAAGTCCAGGAAGAAGGCTTAGGAAATTTGATAGAGTTTCTGCTCTTTTTATTTTTAGTCTTGTATTCTGTGTATATTCTCTATTTTTTCTTGTCTGTCTAAGCCTTCTATTTAAAGCCTTAATTTTCCTTGATTTGAATTTTTGTCCTTTGGCTATTTAATGTGGGGAATAATCCTTGATTTAATTCTTGATTATATTCTCATTGATTTCAGTGATCCGGATTTTATTCAAACGTTTTTCATAAAATCCGTCCTTGATTGATTATGCATTAATTGCTTGATCTCCTTATTTTCCACGTTCTGAACAATTTACAGATGGCATATATTGCTTCTGATGTTCTTTACTTGTCCGTTGCTTGATCGGTTCAGTGAGTCTGCTTACTTTGTTGTTTATCTTTAGTCAGCCGGTGGAGATTTAACTTCACCGTTCTGATGTTTCCTTTATTCCTTTGATCCTTCAAGTATTCTTGTACTTCACTGATCCTTTATTTGTGTGGGATCAGTATACACCATATTAAAACAATAGATTTCATCTATTGTAATGTATCTTAGACTTATCCAAGGTCATCATAGACTTCCCTGGTTATAATCCATATGTCTTAGTTCTTCTCTGCTGGTACATGGCTGCCTTTACTTCACCATTTTCCTGTTTCACTTAGCCATCCTATCAATCTAGTACAGTACTTGTCTGACTGAACTTATACAACATGTCAGACTCTAAGTAAAAACTTATAAAAGTATTTCTATCTTATTTCAGGCTTGCTATAACAGCGAGTACGGTCATCATCAAAACAAAAATGTTCCTAACAGACACATACTCAGTTGGCTTATCTAGAATCTGAAGGCTGAGGGACACATACTCAGTTATGGAAGATAAGAGAACTGAGGGTTCTATAGGATGTAATATCGCCGGATGGATCAAAGATCCACCCGATTACGCAGCGGAAAGTACAAGATCTAGATCTAATAACAAAAATACATAAATAAATAGATCTAAACCTACGAGGGGGTTTAGATTGCTTACCGGTTTATTGTGAATAAACGTCTAGAACAATCGAGATTCAAGATCCAAGAATTGAGAAGCCAAAGTCTTCCAACGTGTATATCCAAGCACCACCAGGTGGATGGTGTTTCAAGCCGCCGGACCTCCTCGATATGCTACCGGAATAATCCCGAGGATTATCCCAACTCGAAACCCTAGTTTTGAAGCCGAAAATTCTAAGCTTCAAACACTCATCTAAGTCGCATGTTATGTGTGTATTGAGGCTTGGGAGAACTCCCTTTATATAGGAGAGTAATCCTTGTCCTCCAAAGATTTAATAATTAATAAAAAATCAATTATAATAATCCTTATTAAATAAAAGATACTCCTAGAATAATCTAGAATAAATCTAGATTATTTAAGGATCAATCTAATATTTTTTTTCCTTAATTAATTATTCAACAAATAAATAATTAAATACTTGTACCATAATTCTCCAAGAAAACAAATTTCTTGATAACCAAACAAGTAATACACGCCACTATTATATTTGACCAATTAGGTCAAAAAGTCAACACACTAATTTGGGCCGAGTTCACGAAAAATGTCTTTTCCGTGTATATAATTATTTAGTCCAACTAAACAATTAATCCACATATCAATTCAATAGTCCAATCCAACTATTTAATTATAATTGAGGTGAAACGACGAGAAAACATATGCTATTTTAGGAGCCACGTCGGGGACCATGGACCTATATTCAGTAGCTACAATAAATTAAATATTATTATCCATCAGACCGAACAATAATATTCAATCTATTAATTCCGGGATTACACCACCATAAACCCGAAACTGAAATCTGCCGAATGTAGATAACTTACACTCAACCATGAGTTGATAAGGTGTCCACTGATATAATCATTTGTTGGACTTATTTTTAAGTTTTAGTGATGAGTGCCAGACTAACTGTTATAGAGCAAAGGCAAAAGGATGTCTAGATCAAATGTATAGGTTTTTTAGAGTTTGATCTTTGTATAGGTTTGATCAAACAAGCACTGTAAAGGTCAGCTGACTTATATCAGTAGACTAGTCTAGGTCAGTAGGGTAGTTAGGTCAGTAGACTTATCAGGAACCTGCTGAAGACTGAAGGCTGAGGGGTCAAACTCAGTTAATGAAGGATAAGGGATCAAACTTAGTAATTAAAGTCAAGGATATGGAATCAGATTTTAGGGAAGTCTGTGATGACCTAAACTGATTACATATACCTTGTGTACAAGGTCTAAGTTCCTTAAGTTGGATGGTGATTGGAACTTAGTTATATGCAAAAAGGTGTAATCTAACTTCATAAATAAAAGTTAGATAAAAGACAGTTAGCAAAATATGGTTCAGCTGACTGATATGTATCTCAGCAGACTAATAAACCTGCTGATACATATACCTCAATTTTTTCAAGATTACATTGGAAGAAAACATGGATAAGGACAGCTAACAACCTCTGATTTTATCAAACAAATCAATGGTTGAGATTAAAAAGGACGTTGGGATGATTCAGGACTTTGTCCAATGGTTACAAGTCAAAGGATGGACAGACTGTACACTGTCAAAAAGCATTCTGACTGTGTCAGTACTATGAACAGTGACAGAAAGCAAGTCAAATGGGACAAAATTTGAAACGGCTATATTTAAATTTCAAAAACAAGTCACAAGGACTTCTACCTATAAATAGAGGAACCCTGATTCAGATACAAGTGATGAAAAGTGATAAAAGATAAGAGAAAAATCCCGAGCTTTGATTTCTAATCAAGAAAACACCATGCTGAACTTACTGATCTTAAGGCTACTGATGCAGAGAAAATCTTCAAGTGTAGTCTGCATTCAAGCTACATCAAGTTTACACACTTGAAGACTGCAAGCTGCTGATCATATTCATCCAGATCATGCTGCTGCAACTGAATCATTAACTTGATTCAATCCTTTCTTTTACAAGAATCTACTGAAGAGAGTGAAGCATCTGTTGGGTGTGAAAGACTGTTGTTTGTGGTGGAGCTAGTGAAGAGGCAATCCTACCCTTCAAGGACCAGTGGAAGACTTTGGAGCAGCAATCCTACCTGTTCCAAGTGTTCAGTTTGTGAAGCCATAGTTATTGGTGAAGGACAAGCAACATAGGAATCTTTGTAATAGCTACATCAAAGATCTCTAGTGAATTACCTCCAACATCACAGGAGAAGAGTGGACTGACAGGATTACACCACCTGGAACCACTATAAAATCTACCTACTTACTTTCTGCACTTATATTCTGCATTTAGTTTATCAAGCACATCACCTTACTGAATATAGAAAACTGAAATCACACACATACACTACTGAGTATCTAATACTTAGTATCATATTTAACAACAATTAATAAGGCTTAATTTTTTATATAATTCCGCTGCACAAATTCAGTAGACTCAACGGTCATCGTAGACTCGCAGACTATCAAGTATCGTGAAATGTTCGCCGAAGTTGCTGAGTTTGTTAACTCCAAAAGTTTTAAGTGTTAAGTTTATTCACCCCCCTAAACTTAACCAAAGCCTTTTCAGGGGACCAACAATTGGTATCGGAGCAGTGCTTCTGTTCTAAAGTAATCCCACTTGTTGTGCTTGTGAAAATACTTTGAAAACTTTTTCAAGTTACTGATTTTCAAAGCTTTGCGACATGGATAACAACCAGTATGCTAGAACTATGGTGATGTGGTCTTTAGAAAGATTTGATGAGTATAAACGTCGAATGCAGGCTTATCTAGCTGCAACACGTGATGAAATGATGGATGTACACACAGATGGACCACTGGAGATTACAAAAGCTGTAACTGTGGACAATGAGAGACAGTACATTCCAAAGCCAAAAAGAGAATGGAATGCTGAAGATAGAAAGAGAGCAAATCTTAACAATATTGCTATTGATATCATTTACAGAACTCTGGATAGCAATATGTATATGAAGGTGAAAGATTGCAAAACTACAAAGGAACTTTGGGACAAGATTCAATTAATCTGTGAAGGCACTGATGCTATCAAGAAGAACAAAATCAGTGTGGCCAAAAAGAGGTTTCAAAAGTTCAAAATGCTACCAAATTAAACCATTGAGCAAATGGAATCAAGATTCAATGCAATCCTGAATGAACTTACCCTACTGAGTGTAAGTTACTCAAAAGAAGAAATCAACTCAAAAATCTTGGAAGCATTACCTGACAAAGAAGCTTGGGAGATGAAAGTCACTGCCATAGAAGAAATGAGGAAGTTACATGAAGAGGATACCTTCAAATTATTCTCGATCTTAAAGCTTATGAATTCAAGCAAGAGATTGGTTCCTACCACCGAAAAGGAAGAACCAAAAACAACCGCATTGGTCGCCAAACATCAAGAAGAAACTTCAGGAGCTCAAGATGATCTACTGGATGAGATGCAAGAGCAGATTGCCCTACTGAGCAAGAAAATCAGAATGATGAAATCTGGAAAGGTTTCTCCAAGGAATTTCACTGAGAAATTCAGAGAAAAAAAGAAGGATGATTCCAGAAAAGACAATGATTACTTGTGCTTTCAATGCAAGAAACCAGGACACTTCAAACCTGACTGTCCTGAGTTAAAACAAAGTAAGGAACATGATTATCTTTGCTTCAACTGCAAAAAGCCTGGACATTTTAGACCTGATTGTAGAGACCTACTAAAGACCAAGAGTCAACAAAGAAGACATGGCAAGAAGGCTATGGTTGCTGAAGATGAATTTGGCTATGAAGTTGAATCAGATAAAGGAAATGAATCTGATGACACTGCATTGGTTGCTGATATGGATGATTATGCCTTGATGGCAAATATGGAAGAGACAGAGGAGGTATACAATTATGTATCTTTCAATACTCCTGCTGGAAGTGATTGTGAATCTACTTGTGGTTCAAATCCAAAAAATTCTGACAATGAAGAAACTTTGGATGCCATCCTTAATCAACTGAGGATAATACAATCTGGTTATGAGATTGTGAAGGCTGAAAAAGAAGCTCTTCAATTAGAAGTTGAAAGATTAAATGCTAAATTAAGAATTCTCAAAGGAAAGGAAAAATTAGACAGAATCAGCATCAGCCTGCTGTACATTCAGTAGCCACTGAGTCTGCTGAACCATCTTGTTCATCCACTGCATTCAAATCTGGAAAGCCTTATGGTGATAGGATAGGGCTTGGATTTGGAACTCAACAATCCAATAAGAGTGGATCTTGCAAGGTCACTGAACCTAGCACCAGGATTGGTCCTAAGTTTGTGCCTGCACAAGATCCAACTCCCAAAAGGGTTGCTGAGGCAGTGAAACCTACTGAGAATGCTTCAAAGAGGCAAAAGAAGAAGTCTAAAAGGACATCAGTACCTAACAAAAAGGTAAATCCAAAGGTAGGACTGCTGGACCTTCTAGACCTACTGATAGCAGACCTACTACCAAGTCTGCTGGACCACAGAAAAGGAAAAACCAAAAATATTCCAAGGATATGAATCCTAAAACCAAAAATGTTAACCATTCTAGGGATACTTATCTCAAGGGGAAAGGTAGATTGTTCCCTACCAATGATGATTGGAATATTCCTGCTCCTACTGCTAGAAACAACAAGTATAACCATGCTGCTAGGGTAAAACCTAAGCAATGGAATCAGTAGAGGACTCCGCAGAGGACTTATACAAGGCCTCAGCAGGTACCTCAGCAGACTCCATATTACAGAGCTATTTCTAACAGACAGCAATCCAATGGTTATGCTAATGCTTCTAACAACAAAAATCACTTCAAATAGCATTACATACAAAAGGCCAGAAAACATATGTGAATCCTACACAACCACTTGTAAGACCATATGGATTTGTAGAATACATGTATGAACCATAGTATGACACTTTTAGATGGAGACCTTATGGAAATTTGCCAAGGGTCATGCTTACCACTGACCATCATGGACCCAAACAGATTTGGGTACCTAAAATGTATTGATTTTGTTTTGTAGGGTGTCTGGTACTTTGACAGTGGATGTTCCAGACATATGACAAAGTATAAGAACTGTCTGACAAGCTATGTAGCAAAGGATGGTCCAAGAGTGAACTTTGGAAACAAAAACACACCTGGTTACACAAGAGGCTATGGCACACTTGTGAGGAATGGACTAACAATCAGGAATGTTGCATATGTTGAAGGACTGGACTACAACTTGCTGAGCACTGGACAATTCTGTGACATGGGATACAAGGTCACTTTTGACAAAAGGTACATGTACTGTCATCAGTGAAAGAGGTGATCAAGTTGTGTTGGCTAGAAGAAGACAACAGAATATGTATGTTGTGGATTGGTCAACTGCAGTTCTAGAAACTTGCCTGATAATGCATACCAAATCAGAACTCAATTGGTTATGGCACAAGAAGTTGAATCATCTGAATTTTGATGATATCAATCAGTTAGTAAAGAAGAAACTGGTGATTGGTTTACCTGATATCACATTCAAGAAGGAGGCTATTTGTGATGCTTGTCAGCAAGGTAAACAGACTAAATCAAGCTTCAAGTCAAAGACAAAGCAATCAACTAAGAGAGTGTTGAAGCTGTTGCACATGGATTTATTTGGACCAGTGACTCCAACAAGTGTTACAGGAAAGAAGTACACTTTAGTTGTTGTGGATGATTATTCAAGATACACCTGGGTGGTATTCATGAATAAGAAAGGTGAAACACTTTAAAAGATGCCAGAACTTTTGAAGAGATTACAAAATGAGAAATGTGTCACAGTAGTGAAGATCAGATCTGATAAGGGTACTGAGTTTCTCAACAAAGTGATAAGAGAATACTGTGAACAAAATGGTGTACTACATCAACTTTCTGCTGCTTGTACACCTCAGCAAAATGGGGTTGCTGAGAGAAGAAACATGACTCTTATGGAAGCAGGAAGGACTATGATTTGTGAAGCATTGTTACCTGAAAGATATTGGGCTGAAGCAGTTAATACAGCATTCTACACACAAAATAGAACATCAGTGAACAAGAAGCTGCTGAAGACACCTTATGAGATTTGGAATGGAAGGATACCTAATATATCCTATTTCCATCCATTTGGAAGCAAGTGTTTTATCTTAAATCATAAGGAGCAATTGAAGACCTTTCAACCCAAGTCAGATGAAGGAATTTTCTTGGGATATTCTTCTGTCAGCAAGGCATTAAGGGTACTGAATAAAAGGACACTAAAACATTGAAGAAACTATACATGTTGTGTTTGATGAGCCCAAGTTCACTGGAATGGAAGAAGTTTCAGAACCTGCTGACAATCAACAAGTCACTGATCAAGATTGTGTTGAAGTTTTGGAAAGATTTAATGACTTAAAGGTCTCTGATTCTGCCCCTGCTGAACAACCTGCTGGTGATACTACTGATGCAACAACTGAAGTAGTTCAAAGATTTGCTGAACCCTCTGATGCTACAGTAGACCCTACTAATGATGAGGTTCCTGAAAATCAAACTAACCAGAATCCAAAATGGTTAAGAGATCACCCTGCTGAACAAGTCATTGGCAACATACAACAAGGTGTGAGGACTAGAAGACAACTAGAAGCAATGTTTACATGCTTTCTATCTCAAATGGAACCAAAAGTTGTTGAAGAAGCAATTTCAGATCCAGATTGGATAATTGCTATGTAAGAAGAGTTGAATGAATTTGAAAGGAATCAAGTTTGGACACTAGTGGAAAGGCCTAATCATGCAAATATAATTGGCACAAATGGGTATACAGAAACAAACTGGATGAATCTGGTACCATTGTGTAATAAGGCCAGACTAGTAGCAAAAGGCTATTCTCAAGCAGAAGGAATAGATTTTGATGAGACATATGCCCCTGTTGCAAGATTGGAAGCTATTAGATTATTCTTGGCATATGATGCTTATAAAAACTTCAAGGTATATCAAATGGATGTCAAAAGTGCATTTTTGAATGGCATTTTGGAAGAGGAGGTCTATGTTCAACAACCTCCTGGATTTGAAGTTAAAGATCAAGAAGATAAAGTGTATAGACTCAACAAAGCACTTTATGGTTTGAAACAAGCACCAAGAGCATGGTATGAGACTATATCTCAATTCTTGGTGGACAATGGTTTTACAAAAGGTACCATTGATAAGACTCTTTTCAGAATCAGTGAATGAGATAGCACCCTGCTGGTCCAGATTTATGTTGATGACATAATCTTTGGTTCTGAAAATTAATTACTTTGTGAAAAGTTTGCAAATCTAATGAAAAGTAAATTCCAAATGAGTATGATGGGTGAATTGAACTACATTTTGGGCTTACAAGTCAAATAGTTGAAAGATGGAATCTTCATTCATCAAACCAAGTATACCAAGGAGTTGCTGAAGAAGTTTGGTATGGAAAATAGCACCAATATATCAACTCCAATGAGTACAAACATCAGATTGGATGAAGATAAAGAAGGAAAAGATGTTGATCAGACCTTATACAAAAGGATGATAGGCAATCGCATTGTAGCTCACTGCCAGCAGACCTGATATATCCTTTGTTGTAGGTGTTTGTGCAAGATTTCAATCAAAACCTAAAGAAAGTCATTTAGGTGCAGTCAAAAGAGTTCTTAAGTATCTGAAAGAGACTTTGGGAGTAGGGATATGGTATTCAAAAGATGGAAGTTTCAAAGTTATATCTACTCAGATTCAGATTATGCAGGATGCAAGATTGATAGAAAAAGCACTACAGGGACCTGTCAGTTAATGGGAAATAGACTGGTTTCATGGTTCAGCAAGAAATAGAACTCTATATCAACTTCCACTGCAGAAGTAGAGTATATTGCTGCTGGAAGTTGATATGCACAAATACTATGGTTAAGACAACAGTTAAGGGATTATGAAATTGAAGAAAGAGAAATTCCAATTATGTGTGACAACACAAGTGCAATTACAATTACTGAAAATCCTGTTTTGCACTCAAGAACCAAGCATATCGATGTGAGACATCATTTTATAAGAGATCATGTTGAAAACAAAGATGTGGTGGTTCTGTACATCCCTACTGAAGATCAACTTGCTGATATTTTCACTAAACCATTGGATAGTGAAAGATTTGCTAAACTAAGGACATAACTTGGAATTATAGAAGTTGACTGATCAGCAGTGTACTGGAATTCACCAAGGGGATTAGTCTTTGCTATGTTGGGTGAGCTCACTTAGCAGATTAGTCATTGGTATCAACAATTCATGTACTTATGTTTGGACAATTGAGCAAATGAGGTTGCCAAAGGGATTGGTCTTTGTCATGATGGGTGAGCTCACTTGACAGATCAGTCATTGGTATGAAACTTCATCTTGTAATATCAGTTGGACAATACAAAGGATTTAAGCATCCGCATAGTGACTCTTCAGCAGGATGTTGAGACACTTTGTCAGCAGGCTGCTGAGCCAAGTCTGCTGATGACAAGGCTGCTGAAAATTACTTTACTCAGTCAAACTTACTAAAGTCAATAGCAAATTGCGGGATATTTATTTCCTATTTATAACCGCAGTTAACACGATCTAACGGTTACAAAACGTTATGAGGAGTAATGGGCCACGTGTCAAGACAGCATTCACTCATATTTAATCGTGGTTAATGCACAGTACACGATCTGACAGTTCTCAACCATATATGTCTATATATATGCAGATCTACACAGAGGCTACTTACAGAATCTCAATCTGCTATCTCTTTGAATTTACACAGTGTAAACGCAGATCTAAAAACTTTCTTCCTCATCTTTTCTTATTACAATGGCACCAAAGGATGAAGTTCATATTGGAACTAGTCAAAGTGTTAGAGGATACGTTTATGACTATAACTCTACTAAGCTAGCCATCAATATTGGAAGAAGAATCAGACGATTTGTTGGGCTAGAAAATGTTATAAACAAAAGATTGGAACGAATATCGTATATCAATGTACAGGAATTCTGGAGAAACATTGTTATACATGAAGGAAGAGAAGCTTTCACTACCACTGTGAATGGAAGAGAAATAGAAATTTCCTCAGACCTGTTGAGAAATTTATTTCATTTTGCACCTAGAAATAATTCTCCAACTAATCCAGAGGCAATGAATCTACCAAGATTGAAGTTTGTGGATCAAATAAAGACAAATGATGTTATACCTTCCAGTCTAGGCATCAATGTAAGGCATATTGGTCATGAGTACAATTTGCTGAGAAAATTGGTTTCCAAAACCATTTTGGGATTTGTTGGAAGCCAGGATACTCTGTCTGGACCAAAGATAGACCTGCTGATCATCATCTGCAGAAGTTTGAGGTTTGATTGGGCTGGATTCTTTATACACTATATGATGAAAGTGTTCACTGAAGATAGAGATGGTATAAGGAAGTCCAAGGTCAATCCACCGGGTCTACTGATTCAGACCATATTGACTCATTTTCAGATACCTGATGTTTCATCTGAAAAGATCAACCAATCAAGATACAAGCCAGTAGTTGCTACTCCCATTCCTGGATTGGATGATGAAGATGAGGATGAAGAGGCCGCTGACAGTGATGATGATGGAGATGATGGTGATGCTGGTGGTGAGCAGGTTGAGACAGTTGTCAAGACTGCTGCACCAAAAAAGGTTACTGAGAAAAGAAAGGTTGTTGACACAAGAAAAATAACATAGTTGTTAAAGCTTAAGAAGACAAAGAAGCAAACACAGACTGCTGAGTCTGCTGTGGGTCTATCTGAAGTTGAGGTAACTAACCCTGCTGTTGTTTCAAAGAAGAAAACTGTTGCTGAAGTTCTGAAGGAGCAACAAAAGGAATTCAGAAGAAAGAGGAAGTCTACTGAAGTTGAAGATGAACCACTTTCCAAAAGAATGAAGGAGATTGCCAAGAAGAAGAAGCATGGCAAGGGTAAACAATTGAGAATTTTGGAAAGTCAGAGAGAACAACAACAAGAAGAAGAAGCAGAAGAAGGAGAGGATATTGAGGCTGAGCCCTTAACTATTATCAAGCCTACTGAGGATGTAGAGGTTGTTATTGAGCAACCTGCTGGGGAATCACAGCATACTATTGACCTTCTACTGTAGAAACTATTGAATCCTCACCTGCAAAGGTTCCGGAGCCTACTGAACCTTCCCAAGTTGTTGTTGAGCAACTTGTAGAAGTGCCACATCAAGCTGCGAGTCAACTTTTTGTTGTGGTAGCGAAAGTTTGGTACAAGACCCTGCAAGTCCTGCAATAGATCAGGGGGAAGAAGCGATCCGTCGCTAACCCCGCTGATGAGCTTATAAGTCAGGGGGAACCAAGTGTTGTACAGATGGAGGCAGTAGGGACTAATATACAATCTAAGCAACCTACTGACCTGGAAACATCTGTTGAGGAAACTCTCAACTTGCTGATTGGGACCTTTGGAGGTCAGCAAGGTCTTGAATCTGCCCCCAGAAAGCCAACTATGCCATATGAGAAGGCATCTAAGAAGGGCAAAGTAGATCCCAACTTCAGAAAAGTGCAAAAATATTTCCAATAGAAGTTTGGATTCTACAAGAGACAGAAACCAGCTGCTGATCCAATGAGTGGATTTGAAGAATGGGCATTTGATCAGCTGGGTGTGGACAGTCTATTGGATTTAATAGATACAACTATGCTCCAATCTAGGCTGATGGATCTGTTGGATGAAGCAAAGAAAAGTGGAGCAATTATGTTCAGAGATCCAAAGTACACACCTGACAGTGATTCATCTGATTCTGATGATGATCCCCCCATGTTCCCCTGGGGAGACCAGTGCAGTGGCTAGAGGAACAACTGATGAATCCACTGGTCAAGGATCTACTGATGGTGTAGAAGATGAACCTACTGATGCTGGTAAGTCTGCTGAAGTTCAGTAGAAGGAAGTTTTGGATGATGAAAGGGTTACTGATCATATTGAGCCAAGTGTCAGTTCTGAGAATTCAATTCAATATCAAAACTGGGTTGACACTGAGGACACCTTAACCAAAATTGCAAATTTTCTGACAAGGATTGGTGATATTGGGGAATTTCAACAAGAAAATATGGATATATTCCCTGATCAGGTTGTTGTTGCACAAATTGCAACAGAACCAAGACAAGAAGTGGAGGTACAAGTTGGTGAGGATCAAACAGCACTTGGACACAGGTTGGAACAGGAGGTAGAGGTTGCTGAGGTACAAACAGCACCTGGACAAAGGTTGGAACAAACTTTGGGTTTGGAGGAAACCTCTGTTGTTGTTGAAGCGGCTGCTGTAGTGGAGCCTACTGGAGTCAATACCATTGTAGGGAAAGATGGTCAGCAGACTGCTGTTATTGATGAGAATGAGCAGCTGCTGGACTATGACTATAGTGATGAGGAGTTTCAAATGCCTGAAGAAGAACATGTTGATATTGAACCCCCACAGGCATTTGTACCTATTCTTGAAGAACCAGCTCTTGATCCTATTCTGGAGGAATATCAAGGACCTAACCCCGCTGGACTGGATATGAGTTTTGCAATGGTTATCAGCAGACATAGACCACAATACAATGTAGAAGAGCCTGCTGATGGAGCTGATGGAGGAATGGCTGGTGGGGTACCAGCACATGTCATGGAAGAGTTGAGGACAATTGGAAATGACATTGCAAATCTAAGAACTCAACTTGACAGACAAGAGCAGATATTTGAAGATCTGATCAATTTGGTGGAAAATAGAGGGAGGACTACAGAAACAGTTGCCTCCAATATTACCTCAAATCAGTATGCTCTTGTAGACCTTACCCTAGAAGTGAGAGGAATTAAGCAAGGAAATACAATGAAGGAGAAGTTTCTAAAAGATCAATTTGAAGCCATCCATCAGAAACTTGACAAACTTGCTGAAGCACCTAAGCCTGCTGAGGCTGTTGGAACATCTCAACCTGCTGGATTGGATCCTAAGCTTACTGAGAGGATCAATCTGCTGGAGCAAACTTTGCAATCAAGGATTACTGCAGTTGATACAAGAACTGAAATTATGGAGGGACAACTGAGTAATCTGGTTATTACACAGGTGAGTGTTCATGGTCAACTATCCCGTTTTGTTGATGATGTCACTAAGAGGGAAGAGGGCCAAACAGCAGTAGCAAAAGAGGCTGCCAGAATTTTTCACAAGAAAATATGAGAGGCTGATACTAATGCATTCAGGGAACCTGCACCTTGCAGACTTCCACTTACTGATGATCTCCTCAAACAATACAAGAATGAGTACCACAACAAGAGGAAACCTTATCATGACAAGGGATTTAATGAAGGTTTAAACTCATTTCTGAGCTTTAAGTTTTGGGAAGCAAGGGTCAAAGCCTTGAGGGCCAGTTATATAGGTGGAAGAGGTGGAAGAAGTGGTAGAGGTGAAAGGAGTTTTCCTATCACAAAAGCAAAGGACTCACTTGATGAATTCAAAGAACTTTACATGAGATTGGGATTTAGAGTAAATCAAATTAATCTCATTCTACCTGAAGCATGGAAGTGGTGGAAAGAAGTGAATTCCTACATTGATTTCACCCTGATTGAAAATGAATGGATGAGAGAAATGATTGAAGAGATAAGAGCCTACCAAGAGCAAGTGGAGAAGGCAAGGGAAGAAAGAGAAAGAAGACAGTAGATCAGCAGACTTTATATGTTTTATCTTTCCTGAATCTAGACTGTAATACTTTGAACAAATAATTATAATGAGATATGACTGGAATTTGTTCTGTTTTTGTTTTTAATCTTTTTGTTTTGCTGTTAAGTGAGGGTAGTGGCATCATCACCAAAAAGGGTGAAATTGTTGGACTTATTTTTAAGTTGTAGTGATGAGTGCCAGACTAACTATTATAGAGCAAAGGCAAAAAGATGTCTAGATCAAATGTATAGGTTTATTAGAGTTTGATCTTTGTATAGGTTTGATCAAACAAGCAATGTAAAGGTCAGCTGACTTATATCAGTAGACTAGTCTAGGTCAGTAGGGTAGTTAGGTCAGTAGACTTATCGGGAACTGCCAGAAGACTAAAGGCTGAGGGGTCAAACTCAGTTAATGAAGGCTAAGGGATCAAACTTAGTAATTAAAGTCAAGGATATGGAATCAGAATTTAGGGAAGTCTGTGATGACCTAAACTGATTACATATACCTTGTGTACAAGGTCTAAGTTCCTTAAGTTGGATGGTGATTGGAACTTAGTTATATGCAAAAAGGTGTAATCTAACTTCATAAATAAAATTTAGATAAAAGACAGTTAGCAAAATATGGTTCAGCTGACTGATATGTATCTCAGCAGACTCATAAACCTGCTGATACATATACCTCGATTTTTTCAAGATTACATTGAAAGAAAACATGGATAAGGACAGCTAACAACCTCTGATTTTATCAAACAAATCAATGGTTGAGATTAAAAGGACGTTGGGATGATTCAGGACTTTGTCCAATGGTTACAAGTCAAAGGATGGACAAACTGTACACTGTCAAAAAGCATTCTGACTATGTCAGTACTATGAACAGTGAAAGAAAGCAAGTCAAATGGGACAAAATTTGAAACGGCTATATTTGAATTTCAAATACAAGTCACAAGGACTTCTACCTATAAATAGAGGACTCCTAATTCAGATACAAGTGATGAAAAGTGATAAAAGATAAGAGAAAAATCCTGAGCTTCGATTTCTAATCATGAAAACACCCTGCTGAACTTACTGAGCTTAAGGCTACTGATCCATAGAAAATCTTCAAGTGTAATCTGCATTCAAGCTACATCAAGTTTACACACTTGAAGACCGCAAGTTGCAGATCATATTCATCCTGATCATGCTGCTGCAACTGAATCTTTAACTTGATTCAATCCTTTCTTTTACAAGAATCTACTAAAGACAGTGAAGCATCTGTTGGGTGTGAAAGACTGTTGTTTGTGGTGGAGCTGGTGAAGAGGCAATCCTACCCTTCAAGGACCAGTGGAAGACTTTGGAGCTGCAATCCTACCTGTTCCAAGTGTTCAGTTTGTGAAGCCATAGTTATTGGTGAAGGACAAGCAACATATGAATCTTTGTAACAGCTACATCAAAGATCTCTAGTGAATTACCTCCAACATCATAGGAGAAGAGTGGACTGACAGGATTCCACCACCTGGAACCACTATAAAATCTGCCTACTTACTTTCTGCACTTATATTCTACATTTAGTTTATCAAGCACATCACCTTACTGAATCTAGCAAACACTGAAATCACACACATACACTACTGAGTATCTAATACTTAGTATCATATTTAACAACAAGTAATAAGGCTTAATTTTTGATATAATTCCGCTGCACAAATTCGCAGACTCAACTCAACAGACTATCGAAGGTCGGACTGCGAGGTCGACGGACTCCAAAAGTTTTAAGCGAAGTATAACCAAAGCCTTTTCAAGGGACCAACATCATTCGAAGTTGCGGAGTTTGTTAGCTCCAAAAGCTTTATATTTTTAAGTGTTAAGTTTATTCACGTAACCCCCCCACCCCTCTAAACTTAACCAAAGCCTTTTCAAGGGGACCAACATCATTCAAGCCGTGAACGAACGTTCAAGGCCCGTCCATAGTGGACGGGCGTCCGAAAGGATGGACGGGCGTTCGTGTTGGCAAAAGCAAACGAGAGTTTGGACGTGCAGCAGATCGGGCGTCGAAGTTGCGTCCGCATCAAACGGACGTCCATAAATACCGGACGAGCGTCCGAGGAAGGAAATCTATTCGGGATGTTCGAAGTATTCTCGGACGGGCGTCCCGCCCACTTTGGACGGGCGTCCAACACCGACTTAGGCCCAGCCGACTTAGAATTCTATATAAAGCAGAAGCGCCCCAAACCCTAAAACACACAAATTTTTACATCAGAATTTCACCAAGCAGCCGCCGCTTTTCTGAGGTTCCAAGGCCGATCACCCGAGCCTTGTGCTCGGGTGATCCGGGTTAGATTAGGATGCTTTTCTTTTCGTTGTTGATTCATGGAGATCATCCATTGTACCAAACTAAGTGAGTTTATCTTTTAATTTATTCAACCCTTTGTTTATTCTTATGACCTTTGATTCGTTTTGTATCTTTCTATGATTTATGATGCTATTGTGTGACTAGATCGAGAGATCGGTTGCTAATCGTTGTCTAATGTTGATGAGAATCGTTGTTAGGCTAGATCACCATAGAAAGATAGGATCTTTAATCGTAAATTCGTGACAAATTAATTGGTTAATTATCTAGGTTGCTAGATTCTAAAATACAAGAGTTAACTTGAATCTACACCTTCGTTTTGTATGGAAATTGGTCTCAACATTCGGGAGAGGAGAGATCGATAATTGAATTCACTAAGGAATTAGGAGTTTGTATCTCGTGTAAAGGTGAAACCACAATATTGAATTAAAATCATGAGATAGACTTGGATTTAAATCACTCGGTTTGTATATTGTTTGATTCCATGTTTTTCTTAGTTTTTATAGCTTAGATTTATTTTATCTGTTCTATGTGTTTATATGTTTGTTCTTTTGTTTATTTGTTTTCATAAGTAACAATTGAAAGAAATTAATAAGATTAGATTCATCAACCCAATTCCCTGTGGATCGACCCCTTACTTATCCCGCTTCACTAGCAATTACCCGATATTCGGTCGGTTAGGAGTTAGTTTTGCATATAGGTTAGGGTTTATAAATTGTTTTTGTTTAGTGATGCAAAAATCCTCCGAACAAATTGGCTCCATTGCCGGGGAATTGGTGTTTTTGCGCAGAATCTAATTGAGTTAATTCTTCTATTTTGTTACGATCTAATTTTTTGGGATAAAAGGGGTCGTTAGGGCACATGGCAGTATTTTGGCCGTAACTTTCGGCTCGAGTGTCCGTTTGTCCGTAGGCCGTTCAGCACCGTTTTCGAGGTCAAAATCCACTGTTTTCCCTTCCATTTTGGCCCTAGAAGATTTCAACACGTTTTTTCCCCCTCCGTCTTAGTGTTTTTTCTGTTTTAAATTTTTCGTAGTTTAGGTTTAGGTTTCTGCCTCCGTACCTTTTTTTAGGTAATTTTCAATAAAAGTAGCATTAAACAAATTGAGAGTTTTTATTTTTGCCATGTTTCGATGACCGTTGGGTTAAGAATGTGCAAAAAGTTTTTTACTCGATTTGTGAAACGTGAAGTGTAACCTAATCTGCAACCTAGTGTGCTCTGTGCTTAAATTTATCCGTGGCTGCTGTATGTGTGATTTGATGATCTGAGTTGCCATGGGTTTAAGATGTTAGTCTAGGGTTTTCGGCTGTGCTTTACTAAGTTGCAGGGTGCTGTATCGAACTTTCACACGGGCGTTCGGCTCATTGAACGCCCGTCCAGTGCAAAATTTCCAGGCAACCGCCCGTTTGGTATGTTGAACGCACGTCCAGGTTCCAAATTTTTCTTGACTTGATTTTCAATGCTTTATTTGACGTGGATACTTCCATATGAGCTTCTGTGGCTAGTTATTTTTACGTAGATGTTCTGAACTTGCATGTTTACATCTTTCCATCTACCGATCCATGTTAAATAATCGATTAACTTTTATATACATGATTCATCTATGCATGTTATAGTTAATGTCGGTTCTCGTATGCTATAACTGTTCTTATTGTTATTTAGTAGCTAATGTCGGTTTCCGTATGCTACATATCGTTGTGATGAATCCTGTGTGCTTTGAGACTTATGTGCTTTCTTGTTATTTTTTTGTAGCTCATATGGGTAGCTACTGTCGGTTTTCCGTTGCTACCATTGCATCTTATGAGTTATATCTGTTTAGTATAGCTAACTGTTGGTTCTCCATAATGCTATCACCTTTGATGAGTCTTAAGGCGCGTCTACACTGCATGTAATGAATAGTACTGTCGTTTATCGTAATCTATCATTATTTGGTAGACGTTTATGATATACATGTCGTGTTGCAAATGAGTGGGCTAGTTTTCCTTCTTTTATTTTCTTTTATTTTTGCATATCATTTAGTTGCATGTCATCTAGTTGCATTGTTTTTCTATTTTTCTTTTATTTTTCTTGAGGGTAGTTACTGTCGGCTTGCCGTACGCTACCACTTTTATTTTATGCCCTTCATTTTCTGATTCTGCACGGGCCGTAGTCACTGTAGAGTTGCCCTCCCAACTTGCTCAGCCTGAGCCTGTCAGCAATTTATTTTTTTATATAATTGCATATCATGTAGATTGCATTGTAATATATTTTCGTATAGTGCACCTAGCCCTGCTATTTTGTAATGTTCCATGTGTATGTTCCATCTTTACATGAGCTTAATCTGAAAAAAATCTCTCTGACTTCTTTTCCATGTGTTTTACATGTACAATCTTGCTATTTTGTAGTGTCCTTAATCTCTATCCTTATTTCTGTATGCACATGTGGTCCTTATTTGTTTTATAAAGTTTCTGTGGCTTTATGTTTGACGCTTAGTTGTCCTGTACTTTCCCTGTGTGGTGATTTGTCCATCTGAGCCATTATATCATGTGCTTACTTCTTGTCTTTCATTATATTTTAGTGATTTGTTATATTCCCCCGTGTTCCCCGAGATACTGCCATGTTTTTCAAGTGGTGCAGGTATTTTTTTTAGCTGTTCTTGTTAAGCTGGCCTTGGAAGTGAATCTGGAGAGGAATACCTATGACATCTCGTGCCTCGGAAACGCGGATCGATTATCTATCCTTCTTCACCTATCTTCATATCATTACCAAATCCACTAAGTTCTTTTATCTTTTCTTTAATTCTGCACAACCTGAGGACATGTTGTGATTTAAGTGTGGGGGAGGGGAATGGTTTTGTGTACCTACATATCGTTTGCTTAATTTGTTATGACTCTATGTAAAATGAGCTAAAATTTTCAAGTTTTTGTTTTATCCCGAGTCGGCAATACATATCTCTTTTCGGTTTTAATCTTCATTGATGCTATATATCATATGTTTGATAAGTTAGTTGTTTCACCCGATATATATATTTCACGTAAAGGATAAAGATTAAATCGAAGAAGATAAAAGAGTAATCATTCATCACCATAAAGCACAGCTCAACTGACAGAGACAAACATAATCTTAAAAAAAAACTAAATCAAAGACAAGAAATAACATAAAAGAGAGTCCTAATAGAATAAGGGATATCTAGGATGCCTCCTAGTAGCGCTTTTGGTTAACGTCGTTAGCTCGACACTGTTGAAGTCTATCCCGGATCAGGCCATTTGACTTTTCTGCCAGCCACTACCTCGTGTAAGCTCGGATTGGTAGTGTGGCCGCAGAAACAGCACCTAACACATGGGGTTAAATTCCTTATAGCTTTCCAGACACGTTTAAACTTCCCCATGGTTGACTTCTTCGTCTTCGAAGCTTCGATGACATTCTTGTTGACGCTCCTTCCAATATTCTTCCATATCCCAACTACCAACTAGAACTTCTTCTGATGGGCCAGTGCCGTCATCCTCAAAAAACAAGTCGGGTGACAACCCGTCAAATTCATCGACTTGTGTAACACCACATCCGAGAATATCGAGGAATTTAACAATCAAAGGCTTATCCTTAGGTTCACCGATATAGTGCTTGCACCTCTGACCATTGACTCGAAACGGTTTACCGCTATAACCGCGAAGTTCTAGAACGCCTCCGGGGAATGATTTGGAGAATTTCAAAGGGACCGGACCAACGTGTCCTTAACTTCCCAGGGAACAAATGTAACCGGGAATTGTAAAGTAACACTTGCTCTCCAACTTGAAATTCTCTCTTCTTGATCTTTGCGTCATGAAGGAGTTTCATTTTGTCCTTACCGATCCCGGCACTTTCGTAAGCCTCGAAGCCTAAACTCGTCCAACTCATACAGAATCGCCGCAGCCGATGTTTTCCACAGGCTTGGGAATCGAAGTTAAGAAACTTTGTAGCCCAATAAGCTCTGTGCTCTAACTCAACTGGCAAGTGGCACGATTTAACATAAACCATCTGATAGGGTGATGTACCCATGGGGGTCTTATAGGCGGTTCGATATGCCCATAGTACATCATCCAACTTTAGACTCAGCCTTTTCTATGATCTGTTCACCGTTTTCTCCAGATCTTCTTCAAGCTCGGTTGCTTCGCTCAACCCGACCACTAGTCATTGGATGATATGGTGTGCCGCTTTGTGACGAACACCATACTTCTCGAGGACTTTTTCCAAAGGTCGGTTGCAAAAGTGTGTCCCTTCATCACTAATCAAGGCTCGTGGACATCCAAACCTCACAAAGATATTCTTCTTTAGAAAATTCATGACCGTTTTATGATCATTGCGAGGAGTGGCTATTGCCTCCACCCATTTCGATACATAATCCACGCAGACTAAGATGTATTTATTCCCGCAGAAGATGGGAAGGGACCCATAAAGTCAATCCCCCATACATCAAAGACTTCGCATTCAAGAATGGGTTTCAATGGCATGTCAAACCGCCTTGTTAGAGTACCGGTTCTCTGGCACCTATCGCAAGCTTTACAGAAAGCTTCCGTATCCTTAAAGATCGTTGGCCAATAGAAACCGGACTGGAAGATCTTCGCAACCGTTTTCCAAGGACCAAAGTGACCACCTGTGGGCCCACTATGGCATTGCTCGATTATATCGCGTTGCTCAGATTCAGGAACACACCTCCTTAGCAAACCATCTTTACAGATTTTGAAGAGGTAAGGTTCATCCCAAACGAAAGATTTCATATTAGAGAAAAACTTCTTCTTCTCTTGATAAGACATTTCTGGATCGAGATAACGGGCATGAAGGTAGTTTACAATGGAAGAATACCATGGAACATCAGGAGGACAACCGTCTATCAACATAATGTTTTCTAGAGGAAAGTAAAGATCTATATCATCAGGATCACCCTTTTCCTCACTTAACATCCTAGAAACATGATCCGCCACTACGTTCTCACTGCCCTTTTTATCTTTAATTTGAACATCAAACTCTTGGAGGGTCAGTATCCAACGCAGTAAGCGCGGTTTAGCCTCTTTTTTAGTCATTAGATACCGCAAAGCAGCGTGATCAGTCCACACAATCACTTGAGCACCCAGCAAGTAACTACGAAACTTATCCATAGCGAATACTACGGCTAATAATTCCTTGTCAGTGGTCGTGTAGTTAACTTGAGAAGGATTTAGTGTGTGACTGGCGTAATAGATGGGCTGGAACTTTCCATTAAGCTTTTGCCCTAAGACTGCACCAACTGCATAGTTTGATGCGTCACACATAAGCTCAAAGGGTAAGTTCCAGTCAGGCGATATAAGTATTGGAGCAGAGATTAATCGACTCTTAAGCTCCTCGAACGCTTGCTTGCAGCTATCATCAAAGTCAAACTCAACGTCTTCCTTAAGTAAGGTAGAAAGGGGCTTGGCGATCTTTGAAAAGTCCTGAATGAATCTCCTATAGAAGCCGACATGTCCGAGAAAACCTCTTACTTCGCGAACATTCTTAGGATAACTCATCTTCTCGATGGCTTCCACCTTAGCCCTATCTACCTCAATACCTTTGGATGACACTTTGTGGCCAAGAACTATTCCTTCATCTACCATAAAATGGCATTTCCCCCAATTTCGTACTAAGTTCTTTTCCACACATCTAGATAACACGTGATCAAGATTAGCGAGGCAATCATCGAAGGATTGACCAAAGACCGAAAAATCGTCCATGAAAATCTCCATACACTTTTCAACTAGCCCGTCAAAGATAGCCATCATACACCTTTGAAAGGTGGCTGGGGCATTACAGAGACCAAATGGCATCCGCCTATAAGCGAATGTACCATACGGGCAGGTGAAAGTGGTCTTTTCTTGGTCAATAGGATCGATGGGTATCTGGAAGTACCCTGAATATCCATCCAGGAAACAGTAGAATGCGTGCCCCACCAGACGCTCAAGCATCTGGTCAATGAAGGGAAGGGGGAAATGATCTTTCATTGTGACCTCATTGAGTTTTCTATAGTCAATACAAACTCTATAGCCTGTAACGAGCCTCAATGCTATCTCTTCTCCCTTCTCATTCTTCTCAATAGTAATTCCACCTTTTTTGGGAACTACCTGAGTCGGGGACACCCACTCGCTGTCCGCAATGGCGTAAATGATACCCATATCTAGAAGCTTAATGATCTCCTTCTTGACTACTTCTTGCATGTGAGGGTTAAGCCTCCTTTGGGGCTGTCTTACACATTTAGCACCCTCACTAGTCTTGATCTTGTGCATGCAAATGTCGGGAGATATTCCTCGGATATCTCCCACCTCGCCATCCAAAGGCTTTTTCGTTGTTTCGCAAGACATTTAACGAGTTTCGCTCTTCTATTCGAGACGGCTTGCGAGATATGATCAAGGGAAGCTTGTCACCTTCACGTAGGAACACATACTTAAGATGTTTAGGCAAAGGCTTCAGAACTAGATCTGCGGGGGGATCCTCTAAACTCAATTTAAGCCCTCCACTTTTCAACTCAGAATCGCTGAGCTTACTTAGTGGCTCCACTGCCAAAGCTTCTTCTCTTAATAACTCATCCTCAAAGTCAGCTGCTAATTGATCAAGATTAACCACACCATGACTATTTAGATTATCGATCAATCGCTCATATTCCGCTTCCACAGCCTTGACTTGCTCGTCCATACAGTCATTGAAGTCATTGAATGACTCCTCAATGGAAAAGCCGGTTGGAGAACCAGAGGGTACTTGAATAGATTTAGAGACACTATAGCTCACCTCCTGGTCACCAACTCGAATAGTTACTTGCCCACCATCACAATCGATGAGGGCCCTAGCTGTAGATAGGAAAGGTCTTCCAAGAATCGGGGAACATCCTCACCTTTCTCCATATCTAAGACGTACTCGCTCAACTCGGGAAGGTAAACCTATCAATTTGAACTAATACGTCTTTCAGATCCCGAAGCTTTCTTGGAAGATCTATCGGCGAACTGAATGTTCATGGTGGTGGGTTTTAGAAGATCTTGTAAACCAAGCCGATTGCAAACAGACAACGGCATCAAGCTGATGGATGCACCCAGGTCACATAAAGAATTTGGGAAGACTAGGCCTCCCATCTGCAATGTGAGCACAAATTTACTCGGGTCACCCCTCTTGATTGGTAAGCCTTGATAATTGACCATTGAGCAAATTCCTCACCGCTTGCTCGATCCATGTCCGCTAACTTCTTTTTAGAAGAAACAACATCCTTGATAAACTTGGTATACTTAGGCATTTCAACCAAAACTTCTGAGAGTGGAATATTAACCTGAGTATTTTTCAGCAAATTAAGCACCTTTCCGTACTTCTTATCTTCATGCAAGGGAATGTTGCTTTTCCTTGGTGGAAATGGAAGCTTTTTAAGGTCACTCTCAGAAAAGACTTTCTTTGAGGATGCACTTACGGCCTTGTCTTCCAGATCTTTCCACCTTACCACTTTGTCAGACTTCTTATTAGTCAGGGGATCAGCCACCTGACTCTCAACCGAATCTTCTTTCCTCAGGGGTTCAGCCACCTGAGGTGTTTCAACTCTTTCATTTCTCGGGGGATCAGCCACCCGAGTATGCTCTTGCAGGACAGGGGATAATGGGTGCTCAACTTCCCCTCCTGCACCATAATTGGCAGGAGGGGCTAGTGGTTTCCCTGGAAGCCAGGGGGACCACTCAGCTGAGTGCCACTTCTTAAACTCATTGCACTGGCCTCTTCTTTACCGTATTGCATTGTTGGCACGAGGTCAGTACATTGGCTGTTGCTTATATCGGCCTGAGCAACTTGACCGCCTTTTGGATTCTTTTCCGTAAAGCTGGGCAGCTGCCCTGACGGTCTGGAAGCTAACTGCTCAGCCAGGTGCCCGATTTGCCTCTCAAGACTTTTCATCGTCCTGCTTTGCTCCTCCCTAAATGAATTCCATTCGGCTTTTATATCATTTGAGTGGGAGGGGCCTTGAGAGTTTTAGAGGTTCTGGGGAGATGGCTGGCTAGGCCGAGTTTGAAACTGAGGATTAGAATTGGCGGGCCAATTCTAATTGAACCGTTGAGTATGATTTGAGAAATTGGAGTTCTGGTTCTGATTGAATCCAGGGTTTCTGTTGAAGTTTGGATTCTGATTAAAACTCGGATTGAAATTTGGATTTGAATTAAAGCTCGGATTCTGGCCGAAGCCCTGGTTTTGAAAATTATTCTGGCCAGAGAATTGGTTATTGAACCTCTGATTAGACTGACCAGAGAAAGCATTAATTTCAGCATTCTGCCCAATCATGGGGTAGAAGCGAGCAGTGTGCCCCGGATCTTCACATACTTGGCATGTGATTGGATTATATTGTCCATTATTATGAACATCATTGACTTGATGAGCAGAAGGGGACTGAAATTGACATTGGCCAAACATGTGACCGCCTCCGACAAAGAATTTTCGCAATACAGAACCTGAGGGTTCTGCAAACGACGGAGTCTGATTACTCGGGTTTGGAACTTGAGGACTTGCCATCTCGCTTTTGCAAAGCATGGCTATCAGACTTTGAACATTGACTTCCTCCACCTTGGGAGGAGGAGGCGCTTGGATGGCCCGATAGGATGGGGCATAGTTGTATTTGGCAATGTCTTCAAACGCGTGCCCATCCTTCATCGGTGTCTTTTAGGAAAGCCCCACCGTAAGAGCCGTTGACCATGCCTTTAGTAAGCTCGGTCATCCACCGAAGAAAGTGTTGACTTGCCTTTCCTTAGGTAAGCCATGGTGGGGGCATTTTCTTAAAAAAGATTTGAACCTCTTCCAACATTCGAAGAATGATTCATTCTCCTTCGGTAGAAGGTAAAGATCTCATTCGACACCGGCGGTCTTCGAAGGTGGGAAGTATCGACTTAAGAACTCTTGTTCGAGTTCTCGCCTGTGTTGTGATAGATTCAAACCGGGGAGAGAGTCGTACCACTCTTTAGCCTCTCCCTTTAAGGAAAACGGGAATAGTTTTAACTTCACCGCATCTTCACTTACTCCCCGGATGCGAGTGGTATCGCATATCTCCGAAATGTATGTAAATGAGTATGCGGGTTCTCGATTGGTACCCGTGAAAGATCGATGCATGCCGCATCATTTGGATGAGTCCCGGCTTAAGCTCAAAATTCGAGCAAAGCAATGGCGGTGGATAACAATCACGGTGGTTGACATTGATCGTGCTGTGCATGGCGTAGTCCGCCAACGTTCGTTGATTGTTAGCACCATTACTATAAAATCGCTGATTTCCTCGCTACCCGCTCCTCGAGGTCTTGCTCGGCTCGTCTTCCAAAACCGCGAACGGAGAATCCGCCCGTTTGGCCGAACTATGCTTTGCTCGGGGTCGGGGGTGTATATAAACGGTCCCTTATGACTCCGGGTTTGCATAAACCGGACCAAAAACAAGTTTAAGAAATCTAAAACTAAGGACTAAAACCTAAGCTAAGAAATTAAAAGCCTAAAAGAAAGTTAAAAAAATAACAAGATTATTTGAGAAAAGAGGGGTCAGACGGGCGTCCAAATATTTGGACGGGCGTCCGCCCAGAATTGGGACTGGACGGGCGTTTGGAGGTCCAAACGCTCGTTTGGTCTTCAGAAATTTCGGACAGGCGTCCAGAATCTATGGACGCTCGTCTAAGATGAAAATTTGATACAGGTTTGAAATTTTTTTAGCGGACGGGCGTTTAGTATTTTGGACGCTCGTCTGAGATGCGGGAAGAACAAGAAAAGAACAGAAAAGTTGCAGGAAAGGATACTAATCACAAGGAGAAAAACTTAAACCCTAATTCTTAAACCCTAGTAATCTAAACCTTAAAACCTAAAAACTACCTAAGGGTCAATCGAACTAAAACTATCTAAAAAAACAGGGGCTTAAACAAAACAAAAATAGAAAACGAAAAATACACTAAAACTAGGCAACCGCCCGGTTCCCCGGCAACGGCGCCAAAAACTTGTCACGGATTTTATTAATACAAAAAAAAAGTAATAAAACCGGTTAACCTCAAGTGCAAGGATCGTAGTATAGAGGCTATGCCGGGTCGATGTTACGGGGAAGTAGACAGTTGTTAATCCTAGCTTTTGTTTTAACTAATTATGTCACGAAACTAAACTAAACAGTGGACTAATCTAAACAAAGATTGCAGAAAATAAAACTAGACAGAGGAGATTATCCAATGCTAGGAAATATACAGGTAACGAACTTGTTAACTAAACTAAACTAATTGCAAAAAGGAAATTAACTAAGCAAAGCAAGACTCAAGTTGCAAGGATTTAAAATCAAATTAAAAAAGGCAAACGAGGATTGATCCACCTATCAACATGTATTGATCTCCTATCTCGATTATATGTGGTATTTATCTAGGTTGTGATTCACCTTACCTAAACATGAACCCTAATTCCTTAGGTAATTCATCTATTAACCTAGTATCTTCCAACGCTAGATTAACGCGTTTTAAGATCGAAGGTGTCAACTTTTACGTTTAAATCTAGTGATTAGACTTATTAACTTCCGTTATTATAAATCTAAGGACTATTCTTATCTATGGTGATCTAAAGGTTTATCATGACTTCCATCAAACATAAACACATATCATACATGCAAATCTTCCGATATAAACGCAATTAAACGAGATAAAACATAAATAAGAAACAACCTTGAATAAATAACTCACAGTATAATCTAAATACAGAAATCAATCCAAGTTGATGGCTTCACAATTCTCGTTTGATTGAAGCTTTAGCTCCTAGACATCCTCAGCAACACAGTTTTGCAGAAAAAGAACATAAAACTCGCTCTAAACTAATCTAATTTAAAGTTGCATAAAAGTGAAAGAAAAAGAAGTAAAAACGCAGCCTTAGCCGCCCTTAGGGTTTTTGGGTTTGTATGATGTCGAATTGTTGTCTTTGTGTGCGTAAATAGGCGGTATTTATAGAGGATTAAGTCGGTTCCGGTTTGAGTCGGCGGACGGACGAGCGTTCGGTCCGGTGGCCGCTCGTTCACTTTCTTGAACTCTCTTCAGACGCTCGTTCGGCCTCAGTTCAAACTCTCTGAATCACTCTTGGCACCTTGGACGCTCGTTCGGGATTTCAGACGCCCGTTTGGTCTGGACGGAGTATGGACGTTCGTTCAGGATGACTTGAATGCGATTTTTGCATGTTTATCTCTTTTTCTTCTCTCCACTTGATCATTATCTCTTTCTCAAATCAACTTAGCTCGATTTTTGATCTCTTTTGATCATCATTTGAGCACAATAAACATACCTATAACACATGGAAAACATCGCAAACTGTAATAATATTCAAATAATCATATTTTAACCATGAAATCACATAAATATATCGATATTGCGATTAAGTCTTTAAAAACATCGTTTGCTCAATATTTTAATACAAAGACCGATTATTATGCAAATTACACAACATAGAGGGAAAAACATCGTAAAATATATCCTTATAAACCACATAATTTCACCCTTAACAACTCCCCCACACTTAGCTTTTGCTCGTCCCGAGCAAAACAAAACGAAAAATTAGGCTCGAGAAAGGAAAGCAGGCATCTAAACAGATATAACATATAGATAATAACTTAGAGGTTCACCGGTGTGTGGTGTGCAAAGCCATAGAAAACTTCCACTAAATCCAAACTTGAGAAACTCAAAGTAAAACTAACTAATACCCCATCGTAGAATAGCAATAAATGACACTCATAAGATGTACCCTACAAACGTGACATATCCCGAAAAAGATGATCGAATGAATCTAGGGCCTTTCTGAAATACTCAGAGGATAATCCCTACATCATATCTTTCAGCTTATACTGGGGATAAGATTAACGATAACTAAGCCTTATATTCAATTTCGTAACGATATCTTAGTCGATTTAACTTATTCACTTTAAACACACATTAGGATAAGCCATTGCCCTCATAGTAGAATAGGACATTTCGAGATAATCCCCTACCTTACTCCAATCATAAGGCAGCTCTTCCTAACTGTCGTGAGCTTTTAGTCATCATGGTGGTATAGGACATACGTGGTACACCCTACCTCACTCAAATCATCGACTAGCTTTCGACACACACGATTAACTCATCAATTCAACTTCTTCAATTGGACAATAGTTACGTGTACTTATCACATTCAAACCTTCAGATATTCACAGTATGACATACTTCGGAACTAAATACAAACTATCATAATTCGCGAGATATATACGTAGCACTAAGCACATGACTTATAAGAAAATCAAAAATTACTAATCCAAACGGGGTAATAACTCAATAGAATAGCTCATCGTCACTATGAACGAGCGATAATGGGCCTTAAACGTGATATAGCTAATTTTGAGCAATTAGAAGGAGAAAGCGTAGGAAAGGCCTGGGAAAGGTTGAATTTGTTAATGAGGAAATGCCCTAACCATGGATACACTCGACATGAGCTCCTAGAATTATTCTATCAGGGTGTTACTCAACCCAATAGAGATTATCTAGATTCCACAGATCATGGATCTTTTCTGGGCGGAGGAGATGATGCTGCCTATAGGGTAGCTGAAACAATTGCCAAGAACAACATGTGGTCAACCTCAGGAAGACCCATGTTGAGGAAGATAAGAGGAAATCGTTGCAAGCGATCATGTGACACAGATGTTGGTTGCTCAAGTGGAAATGATAAACCAACAGATGGCTAATTTACAAATGCAAAGAATGAAGGGATCGGCGGATATGAGTCTTCCGGGAACGCAGCGAGCAATGAGAACGGAGATGAAGTAAATGCGATAGGCAACCAGAATCAAACTTTTCGTAATTTCAATCAAAATTCTGGTCAATCAAGCTATAATCCAAACCGTAACTTTTCTGGAAATCCGCGAAACAGTTATTATACGCCACCTGGCTTATCCAATTCCAACCAGTCCTTCAACTCCAACAATCAAAGGCCCCAAGGCAATTGGGCTCAAACACAAAATCCACAGCCCACCTCTATCTCTCAAAAGAAATTCGATGAGCTAGTAGATATGGTGCAAGCACTAGCCACCGGTCAAAAGGCGATAGAGAGACGAGATTGGCCGGATGGCCGATCAACAAGCAAGCAGCCCCAAGGAAGACCGCCGAGTTACACAGATAAAAATCCTAAGGCGAGGAAGTAAGTGCTCGTAATGCCATCACACCGCAAAGTGGAATTATGGACAAGAGGAGGAGTCGAATGCGGTTACACTTAGAAGCGGAAAGAGAGTTGGACCCGAGAAGCCGTCGGGAAACGAGTAGCCCCTCCCGACGCCATGAGTTCAGGAGGGGATAAGCAGCAGACAAATACCGAAGAAAGCGCCAGTGAGCGAGAGCTGAATGATAATGATTCCTCGGGGGAAAGTGATGAGGATTTTGAAAAGAGTAGTCAGATGGCCGAACCCCTGACTAAAAAGAAAGCTGAAAAGTTTGTCAGATGGAAGGATAAGGAGGATGAAGCCATTAAAAATCAAATTCCAATCAATCATCCGAAAACCCTTCCTTATCCAGCAAAGAAAAATGAGAATACTTTGAACTCTGATAAAACTTACGATGGAGTGAGGAAGCCGCTGTAGAGAAACCATGGTGACTATGCCTCTTGCCGAAGTGTTAACTGAGATGCCTAAATGCTCCAAGTTTCTTAAGGACGCCTGTGGAAGTAAGAAGAAGCTGAAAGGAATGGCAGATGAAGTGCTAAACGAAGAATGCTCGGCAATTTCTCAGAGCATTGCAATAAAACGTGGTGACCCCGGACGACCTTCAATCTCTTGCATGATCGAAGGCCGCACGTTCCACAATGTCTTATGCGACTCGGTGCCTCTCGTTAATGTGATGCCTTTGAACATCTGCAAAAGTCTCGGGTTGGACAAAAGGCTAAGGGAGCGCCCCGTCTCTCTTCAGTTGGTGGACAAATCTAGCCGTTTAGCAGCCGGTTGCGTTAACAATGTCCTTACCCATGTTAAACAATTGGTGTTTCCAACCGACTGGGTTATATTGGACTACCAATCTGACAAGGAAATGCCCCTGATCCTAGGCCGGCCTTTCTTGGACACCTCTCGTCGCCACCATTGACTTCCACACCGGCCAAATTACCTTGAGAATAGGAGACACTTCCATTTCCATCGAGCAAGGTAAAAGTTCAAGAATCCCCAATTCAGGGAATTTCATTCATTGAAGCAATTTATGGGGATGAATCTGACCCTGATGAAGAGCCGCCAGAGACAGGAGCCCTGGATGTCATAAATCACGAAGAAGAAGAAAACAACTGTTCAAGAGCCGTAGTCACTGTAGAGCTGTCTCAACAACTTGCGCATACTGAGCCTATAAGTGAACAGAAAATTTGGGACATTCCAGGGATGAGCAGTGGTGATCTGAAGGAGCTCAATCAGGCAGACTTTAACCTTGCCGAAGAGGAAATTTTAATGGGAAGCTGGGATGAAATCGAATTCTGGAGAGAAGCTACCCATTGGGAGTTGGATGATTGGGAGCGACTTGCCGATGAACTTGAAGAAGAAGAGCTTAAGAAGGTGATTGCACATCGCAAAGAAGAAACGGAAGTGGACAGGGAGATTCCTTTTGATGACGTGATTCAATACCTTTCTGGGATTACTCCCCAGGAAGATGAGGTGTTTTTCTACCAACCGGTCCAAACTCAAATAGAAAAAGGTAGTCCGTTAAAATCTAGCATCGAGCAACCACCGTTGACTTAGAGTTGAAACCACTTCCGCAAAGATCTAAAATACATCTTTCTTAAAGACAAGTGATAAGTTGCCCCAAATCATCTCGTCTAAACTCGAGCCCGAGCAAGAGGCAAAATTGATCAAAGTGTTTGGAGAAACATATCCTCGCGTTCGGATGGCAGGTGGGCGATATCAGAGGAATCAGCCCAGATGTATGCATGCATAAGATCCGAACGGAGGAAGGAGCGAAAAAGGTCGACAACCGCAAAGAAGGCCGAATCCGCATATGCAGGAGGTTGTCAAAAAGGAGATCATCAAATGGCTTGATATGGGGATTATTTATGCCATCGCCGACAAGTGAGTGGGTTAGCCCTACTCAAGTTGTGCCAAAGAAGCGGGGGTATTACCGTAGAAAAAAATGAAAAAGGGGAGGAAATTGCTTTACGCCTTGTGACCGGTTATAGTGGTCCGCATTGATTATCGCAGATTGAACGAAGTCACCGCAAAAGATCATTTCCCCTTACCCTTCATTGACCAGCCTAATTGAAAGACCGAGTGGTCACAAATATTATTGTTTCCTCGATGGATATTCGGGTACTTCCGATAGCCATCGATCCTAATGACCAGGAAAAGACCACGTTTACGTGTCCATCCGGTACTTTTGCTTTTCGCGCGAATCCCATTCGGCCTATGCAATGCACCCGCGACTTTTCAACGGTGCATGTTAGCCATTTTTTACGGACTTGTAGAGCAATGCATGGAGGTCTTTATGGATGACTTCTCGCCTATGGCGACAAACTTTGATGAGATCTTAAGGAATCTAGATATGGTACTCCAAGCCGATGTGTTGAGAAAAATTTGGTGCTTAACTCGGGAGAAATGCCATTTTCTAGTTGACGAAGGGATTGTTTTGGGACACAAGTTGTCCAAAGTTGAAGGTATTCAGTGGATAGGGCTAAAGTAGAGGCCATTGAGAAAATGTCATATCCAAAGACAGTTAAGGAGGTACGAGGATTCCTGGGACATGTAGGCTTCTATCGGCGTTTTATTAAAGATTTTTCGACTATAGCAAAGCCGCTATCCAACCTGCTGAAAGAGGAAGTAGAGTTCGTGTTTGATGATGCGTGTAAGGAAGCTTTCAAATGCTTAAAGGATAAGTTAACCAAAGTTGCCCCCATTTTGATCGCGCCCGACCGGACTAAACCTTTCGAACTCATGTGCGATGCCTCTAACTACGCTATAGGCGCAGTTCTAGGGCAAAGAATTGACAAAAAGTTCGACCAATCTACTATGCGAGCCGAACTTTGAACCCAAATTTCGTTGTAACTACACTACTACAGAGAAAGAATTCCTAGCGCCGTTTTTGCTATGGATAAGTTTCGAAGTTACCTTCTTGGGTCTCGAGTTGTGGTTTGGACAGATCATCACAAGATTACGCTACCTCATGGAAAAAGCAGACGCCAAACCAAGGTTACTGAGATGGATTCTGATACTACAGGAATTTGACCTTGAAATTAAGGATAAGAAAGGTAGCGAAAATGTTGTAGCTGATCACTTATCTCGCTTAGTGAACGTGGGTGACGAAAACACTAAGGAAATAGGCATTGACTTTCCAACTGAGCAATTAATGAGGCTAGAGAATGTGAGGCCGTGGTATGCTGATTACGTCAATTACTTAGCGACCGGACATCTAGTAAGAGATGACGTATCGTGAAAAGAAGAAGTTTTTCGTTGACTTGAAGTATCTCGTATGGGAGGATCCACATTTGTTTAAAGTCCGCAAAGACGGGTTGCTTAGAAGGTGTGTTCCGGAACATGAACAACCGGATATCTTAGAGCAATGTCACAAAGGTGGCCCCGCCGGTGGACACTACGGAGCACCAAAGATCGTTGCGAAAATCCTTCAAGCCGGATTTTACCGGCCTACTCGTTCAAAGACGCCGAAGCCTTTGCAAAGGTTGTGATAGATGCCAAAGAGTAGGGAGGCTCGCAATAGGATGGAGATGCCTTTGAGGCCTATTTTGGAATGTGAAGTCTTCGACGTGTGGGGCATCGATTTCATGGGACCTTTCCCATCATCGTGCGGTAATAAATATATCCTAGTCTCGCGTTGACTATGTTTCCAAGTGGGTAGAGCTATAGCCACCCAAACCAATGATCACAAAGTTGTAAAGAAATTCTTGCAAAAGAATATCTTTACTAGATTTGGTCGTCCTGTAGCCCTTATCGTTGATGAAGGTTCGCACTTCTGTAATGCACCACTAGATAAAATTCTTGAAAGATATGGTGTCAAGCATAAGATTGGTACACCATACCACCCCCAAACCAGTGGCCAAGTCGAAGTAAGCAATAGAAGTCTAAAGCGGATTTTGGAGAAAACGGTGAATTCGAATAGATCCAACTGGAGTCTGAAATTGGACGACGCACTCTGGGCTTATCGTACTGCGTTCAAGACCCCTATGGGTACGTCGCCCTTTCAAATGGTTTACGGCAAGGCGTGCCATCTACCGGCCGAGCCGGAGCACAAAGCTTACCGGGCTATTAAATACTTGAACTTCGATAGCCGCCCGTGGCGAGAAAAGATTACCGCAACCGCACGAGCTCGATGAATTCAGACTCAGGGCCTACGAGAACGCAAAACTGAGCAAGGAAAGAACGAAAGCGCTCCATGATGCTAAAATAAAGGACAGAGATTTCAAGGTAGGAGAGATGGCTTTACTTTACAACACCAGATTACATCTGTTTGCTGGCAAGCTTAAGTCCAGATGGTCCGGACCCTTTGAAATTGTCGAAGTTCATCCGGGAGGAGCGATTTCCTTGAAGGGGTACAGCGGTCAACCTTTTAAAGTAAACGGTCACAGATTGAAAAAGTATTTTGGCCAACCTTATGAAGTACCTGAGGTCATATACTTTCAAAAGTTGGTTGACGTGCCTGATGTGCTGAATTGTGATGAGATTCCATCCGATTTCTTTGCTTCGAATGATGACATTCTTACCCTTAAAGAAGCTTCTACCACGATTCCTGCACCTATCATTGCGCTGGTGCCACATGTAGAAGAAGTTGAGACAAAGACGAAAGTCAGTGCTGTCTGGAGAACCAAGTTAAAAAACTTGGTAGGGCATTTCACTTGTGGAGGTTGTGGTCAAACCTCGGTCCTTCACTCGATTTCGATGATGAGGTGGCCGCATTTAAGCCAAAGTGGCCCGACCCGGGTTGACTTTGAAGAGTATGTCAAGCTAATGACATAAAAAGAGCGCTTCTGTGAGGCAACCTAGCTTTGTTTCTTTTCTCTTTAAGTAAGCTATTTTCGTTTGGGCTTGTAGGAGTAGTACCTTGGTTGTTTGAGTGAGATGTTGTGTTCCTACGAGTTGTTGAATGTTTCGTTTATGTTTATTCATATACCCCTTGTACCCCGAGATTATATGTATGTCGAGTGCCGCAGTATACCTTAGAGAGGTGTTCGAGCTATTCTATCCAATGTTGTCAATTCGAGTTGCAAGTGGTACATTCATGCTACGGCCCGACCTCTCGCTAACTTTCATCCGACAACCACCGTTGAAACCAGCCTAAGTTTTTTTTTTTTTTCTTTTTATTTTGCACATTCCGAGGACATAATGTGATTTAAGTGTGGGGGGTGTCCGGGTATGTTTTTATGCTATATCTTTGAAATATGAGTGAATTTTTAAATTTCGTCGAAATTTAAATTTTTTGTGAGTCTCGAGCATATGATTGAAACTGCAATGCTTGCTAGTTGTAGTTTTCTAACGATGATAGTATGTGACTTAGTGAGATAATTATAGCGTGTCTTTACTTTTATGGAGATAGTATTCGTTTTTCACGTTCACGAGAGCCATTGATTTTGAAACAAGATTTTTGAACTATATCCTTTCATTATTTTGATGATTTATCTTAGGAAGGCCAGTATAGTGACACCTTAGTTAGACCATGTGCCGTGAATATCATAAAGTTTGAATGTGATAAGTGAGATGTAACTTATGTCTTGAAAAAATGAATAAGTAGTGAATCATAATAAATACGTTTGTCGGAAGTCGGTTTATGATTTGGGTGAGGTAGGTGTACCACGTATGTCCTATTCCACTATGATGACCAAAAGCTCACGATAGTCGTTTATAGCTACCTGATGATTTGAGTAGGTAGGGGATTATCACGAAATGTCCTACTCTACTATGACGGGTAAGAGCTTATTCTGATATGCGTTGAATTTGAAAATTTTGAAAAATGATGAATAAGAATAAAAATAGAGTGAAGTCTTTGTTATCATGGATCTTATACCCAAAAGTAGAACCACATGATATGTCGTAGGATTATCCTACCGAGTGCGTGGGAAGGCTTAGTGTGAAGCTATTATCGTCTCGTACCTAGGATAGTCATTGAAATTTTTGAGAGGATATTCCTTTGAAAGGCTTGTTAAATTTGAGAAGTGGCTTGTCACACATACACCGAATCTATCTCTCGTGATGGTATTGTTGGCTATAGTTGTTGTATCTTTTGTTACGTGAGTTAGAGATCTATGTGGAGTGCATGAAAGTTGAGCTATAGTTTTGATTGTTTTGTCCGGGACGAACAAAAGTTCAAGTGTGGGGGAGTTGTTCTCGGTGAAATTTATGGTTTTTATCGCATTATTAGAGAACAATATCTTTCGTATTTTAGTAATTTTTAGAGAAAATTATATGTTTAAGGCGTGAATTTGAATAATGGGTTTAAGTGTCAAAAGTGTAATTTGGGCGCTTTTATGTGTTAAATTTATTGAATTATTATTATTTGGGGATGACTACATGTTTTCCATGTTTTATCTATTATGTAGATGCTTAATTTCGAGTGCATAAAGAGGATAAATGAGGCTCAATTCGAATTATAAGAGATAAATATGGAATTGGCTTGAAGAAGAATGGATAACTATGAAGAAATCCGATCTCAAAGATATTGGACGGGCGTCCACTGATCCAGACGAGCGTCCAGGAGTGAACTGGCGTCCATGAAGCGTCCAGAGTCATATTTTACATACAGAGTCTCCAGACGCAAGCTGAACGAGCGTCTGAATCTCCGTCCAAAGAAATGAACGAGCGTCCACCAAAGAAGACGGGCGTCCGCCGCCGACTTTCAGCAAACCGCCTCTTATTCCTATAAATACAGCAGCAGCCCCAACCCTAATAGAATACTTTTTTTACAGAGCCGCACTACACATAAAAAAAGTTGCGCCCTAGAGAGTTCACCCGCATCTTCCCTTCATGAAGATGAGTCCCTCCAAAGCCCAATGATCACCAACATGATTGTTGGCTAAACGCATAGCAAGTGGAACAACCGGAGGATATCACATCAACGTCATCACAACCATGATTTGTTAGTTTATCTTTAGTTATGATTTTGAATACGCCGTTTTATTTATCGTTTGAATCCCGATTTAATCGTTGCGAGTTTTATTAGATAGGAATGTCAATGGAACTCTATGTGTTTGAATTTTTATGGAAATATAGTTCAACAATACTTTATCTTTCAATCGATACAATTGATGATGTTTTGAGGAATCATATATCGTTAGTTGGGTATTACAATTTGGGAACGAATTGTTGATCTTGTGATGAATGTTATTTGTTTTTCTTGGAAAAGTAAACAAATCCTAGAAATTGATCTAAAGGAATTTAGTCGGTTTCGCGATTGATCATACCAATAAAACTGTATTCGGATCATAAACTGGTTGTATGATTATTATGTGATTGAATCTTGGTCGTTCCATCGTCTTCTCTTTATTATCCGTTAATCAAAATCGTTCTTAATTGCCCTAGTTTAAGTTTAGTTTTTAGAACCCTAGTTCCCGCAACTTTTCTCGCCTATTTTCTCGTTTCGATCGTATCCAGACGCTCGTTCATTTAATTGAACGTTCGTCCATTGCTTTCTAATTTCAGACGCTCGTTCACTATAGTGAACGTTCGTCCAACCTTCCTGTCTTTCTGGTTTTTTTCTGCTTATTTTTAGTTGTTGTTTTATTTTCTTTCCTTTAGTTTTTAGTTTATTTCTTAGGTTTAGTTTATAGTTAGATTAATCTTAGTTTTAAGTAATTAGTGACATAACCAACTTATCGAGTTATACCTCAACTCGATAACTATACGATTCTTGGGGTGTTCCTTAATAGACGACTCGGCAACACCTTATACTACGTACCTTATACTTGGGGTGTTCCGATAATATAAATTTAAAACACGTTTTTAACGAGGGTTCGTTGTTGGACGCCCGTCCCGTTCTTCATCGCGGGTGAACGAGCGTTGGGAAGTATTGGACGCTCGTCCGTTCAAATATTTTCAATCCCGTTCGATTTAGAGGACCGACGAGCGTCTATACTCTCGAACGCCCGTCCGGTCGGTTTTCAAGGCGGACGAGCGTCGCAAGGTGGAACGCCCGTCCGGTCGAACGCTAAGTGAACGTTCGTCCGGGGTTCGGTCCGGTGTTCTAAATTTCTTGATTTTATTTTCAATGCTTTTATTTGATGTGGATTTTTCATTCGAGCTTCGTGGCTAATTGATTTTTACGTAGATGTCCTGAACTTATGTGATTTTATTTTTCCATCTATGAATCCATGTTAGATAATTGATCAATTCCTTATATATGATTCATCTAGGCATGTTATAGTGACTGTCGGTTCTCGTAAGCTATAACTGTTCTTATGGTTAATTAGTAGCTAATGTCGGTTTCCGTATGCTACTTACCGCTGTGATGAATCTTTTAAGCTTTGAGACTTATGTGCTTTCTTGTTGTTTATCTAACTCATATGGGTAGCTACTGTCGGTTTCCGTATGCTACGTCCTTTTCCATATGAGTTATATCTGTTTAGTATAGCTAACTGTTGGTTTCCATAAGTCTATCACTTTCGATAAGTCTTAAGGCGCGTCGGCACTAGTGACAGCACTGTCGTTTATCGTAACCTGTCATTATTTGGTAGACGTTTATTATATACATGTCGTGTTGCAAATGAGTGGGCTAGTTTTCTTTCTCTTATTTTCTTTTATTTTTGCATATCACTTAGATGCATTTCATTTAGTTGCATTTCATATAGTTGCATTGTTTTTCTATTTTTCCTTTTATTTTTCTTAAGTGTGGTCACTGTCGGTTTCCGTAATACTACCTCGTTTTTATTTTATTTTTAGGATTTTTCACGTAGATTGCATTGTAGTGCATTTTCATGTAGTTGCACCTAGCCTACGAGTTTGTGATATTTTCATGTATATGTGTCCATCTTTATGTGAGCATAATTTGAATATCTCTATGATCCTTTTCTTCATGTGCTTTATATATGTAATCTTTTCTTTTTCCCCGAAGACTCTTTTTGCACTAATCAAGTCGCAGGATACTTTCTATAGCGATTGTGCACTTTAAAGATGTATTCGGTTGTCCCGTGATGCTCCACGTCACCGAGCTATGCAAGCAATCCTGGTTCTTGTTGGTTCCTCCAGAATTGCCAGCATCCAATCAGCTAAGTTCTCTATTTGTTTTATTTCTGTATAACTTGAGGACAAGTTGCAATTTAAGTGTGGGGGAAGGGATAGATGATTTATGTGTCTACTTTCGTTTGCTCATATTTTTAGTATTTCTATGAAAATTGCTTTACGCCTTGTGACTGGTTATAGGGTCTGCATTGATTATCGCAGATTGAACGAAGTCACTGCAAAAGATCATTTCCCCTTACCCTACATTGACCAGCTAATTGAAAGACTGAGTGGTCACAAATATTATTGTTTCCTCGATGGATATTCTGGGTACTTCCAGATAGCCATCGATCCTACTGACCAGGAAAAGACCACGTTTACGTGTCCATCTGGTACTTTTGCTTTTCGCAGAATGCCATTCGGCCTATGCAATGCACCCGTGACTTTTCAACGGTGCATGTTAGCCATTTTTGACGGACTTGTAGAGCAATGCATGGAGGTCTTTATGGATGACTTTCTATGGCTATGGCGACAGCTTTGATGAGATCTTAAGGAATCTAGATATGGTACTCCGGCGATGTGTTGAGAAAAATTTGGTGCTTAAGCGGGAGAAATGCCATTTTCTAGTTGACGAAGGGATTGTTTTGGGACACAAGTTGTCCAAAGTGAAGGTATTCAGGTGGATAGGGCTAAAGTAGAGGCCATTGAGAAAATGTCATATCCAAAGACAGTTAAGGAGGTACGAGGATTCCTGGGACATGTAGGCTTCTATCGGCGTTTTATTAAAGATTTTTCGACTATAGCAAAGCCGCTATCCAACCTGCTGAAAGAGGAAGTAGAGTTCGTGTTTGATGATGCGTGTAAGGAAGCTTTCAAATGCTTAAAGGATAAGTTAACCAGTGCCCCCATTTTGATCGCGCCCGACTGGACTAAACCTTTCGAACTCATGTGCGATGCCTCTAACTACGCTATAGGCGCAGTTCTAGGGCAAAGAATTGACAAAAAGTTCAGACCAATCTACTATGCGAGCCGAACTTTGAACCCAGCTCAGTGTAACTACACTACTACAGAGAAAGAATTCCTAGCAGTCGTTTTTGCTATGGATAAGTTTCGAAGTTACCTTCTTGGGTCTCGAGTTGTGGTTTGGACAGATCATGCAGCATTACGCTACCTCATGGAAAAAGCGAGAAGCCAAACCAAGGTTACCGAGATGGATTCGATACTACGAGAATTTGACCTTGAAATTAAGGATAAGAAAGGTAGCGAAAATGTTGTAGCTGATCACTTATCTCGCTTAGTGAACGTGGGTGACGAAAACACTAAGGAAATAGGCATTGACTTTCCAACTGAGCAATTAATGAGGCTAGAGAATGTGAGGCCGTGGTATGCTGATTACGTCAATTACTTAGCGACTGGACATCTAGAAGAGATGACGTATCGGAAAAGAAGAAGTTTTTCGGTGACTTGAAGTATCTCGTATGGGAGGATCCACATTTGTTTAAAGTCCGCAAAGACGGGTTGCTTAGAAGGTGTGTTCCGGAACATGAACAATGGATATCTTAGAGCAATGTCACAGTGGCCCTGCTGGTGGACACTACGGAGCACCAAAGACTGTTGCGAAAATCCTTCAAGCTGGATTTTACTGGCCTACTCTGTTCAAAGACGCTGAAGCCTTTTGCAAAGGTTGTGATAGATGCCAAAGAGTAGGGAGGCTCAGTAATAGGATGGAGATGCCTTTGAGGCCTATTTTGGAATGTGAAGTCTTCGACGTGTGGGGCATCGATTTCATGGGACCTTTCCCATCATCGTGCGGTAATAAATATATCCTAGTCTCGCGTTGACTATGTTTCCAAGTGGGTAGAGACTATAGCCACCCAAACCAATGATCACAAAGTTGTAAAGAAATTCTTGCAAAAGAATATCTTTACTAGATTTGGTCGTCCTAGAGCCCTTATCGGTGATGAAGGTTCGCACTTCGTAATGCACCACTAGATAAAATTCTTGAAAGATATGGTGTCAAGCATAAGATTGGTACACCATACCACCCCCAAACCGGTGGCCAAGTCGAAGTAAGCAACGAAGTCTAAAGCGGATTTTGGAGAAAACGGTGAATTCGAATAGATCCAACCGGAGTCCGAAATTGGACGACGCACTCGGGCTTATCGTATCGCGTTCAAGACCCCTATGGGTACGTCGCCCTTTCAAATGGTTTACGGCAAGGCGTGCCATCTACCGGTCGAGGCGGAGCACAAAGCTTACCGGGCTATTAAATACTTGAACTTCGATAGCCGGCCGTGGCGAGAAAAGATTACCGCAATCGCATGAGCTCGATGAATTCGGACTCGTGGCCTACGAGAACGCAAAAGCGAGCAAGGAAAGAACGAAAGCGCTCCATGATGCTAAAATAAAGGACGAGAGATTTCAAGGTAGGAGAGATGGCTTTACTTTACAACACCAGATTACATCTGTTTGTTGGCAAGCTTAAGTCCAGATGGTCCGGACCCTTTGAAATTGTCGAAGTTCATCCGGGAGGAGCGATTTCCTTGAAGGGGTACAGCGGTCAACCTTTTAAAGTAAACGGTCACAGATTGAAAAAGTATTTTGGCCAACCTTATGAAGTACCTGAGGTCATATACTTTCAAAAGTTGGTTGACGTGCACGATGTCTTTGAATTGTGATGAGATTCCATCCGATTTCTTTGCTTCGAATGATGACATTCTTACCCTTAAAGAAGCTTCTACCACGATTCCTGCACCTATCATTGCGCTGGTGCCACATGTAGAAGAAGTTGAGACAAAGACGAAAGTCGGTCTTTGTCTGTTCGGAGAACCAAGTTAAAAAACTTGGTAGGGCATTTCACTTGTGGAGGTTGTGGTCAAACCTCGGTCCTTCACTCGATTCGATGATGAGGTGGCCGCATTTAAGCCAAAGTGGCCCGACCCGGGTTGACTTTGAAGAGTATGTCAAGCTAATGACATAAAAGAGCGCTTCGCAGGAGGCAACCTAGCTTTGTTTCTTTTCTCTTTAAGTAACCTATTTCTGTTTCAGTTGTAGGAGTAGTACCTTGGTTGTTTGAGTGAGATGTTGTGTTCCTACGAGTTGTTGAATGTTTCGTTTATGTTTATTCATATACCCCTTGTACCCCGAGATTATATGTATGTCGAGTGCCGCGAGATACCTTAGAGCGTTTCGAGCTATTCTATCCAATGTTGTCAATTCGAGTTGCAGTGGTACATTCATGCTACGGCCTGACCTCTGCTAACTTTCATCCGACAACCACTGTTGAAACCAGCTAAGTTTTCTTTCTTTTTTTTTTCTTTTATTTTGCACATTCTCGAGGACATAATGTGATTTAAGTGTGGGGGGGTAAATCGGGTATGTTTTTATGCTATATCTTTGAAATATGAGTGAATTTTTAAATTTCGTCGAAATTTAAATTTTTTGTGAGTCTCGAGCATATGATTGAAAGCGCAATGCTTGCTAGTTGTAGTTTTCTAACGATGATAGTATGTGACTTAGTGAGATAATTATAGCGTGTCTTTACTTTTATGGAGATAGTATTCGTTTTTCACGTTCACGAGAGCCATTGATTTTGAAACAAGATTTTTGAACTATATCCTTTCATTATTTTGATGATTTATCTTAGGAAGGCCAGTATAGTGACACCTTAGTTAGACCATGTGCTGTGAATATCATAAAGTTTGAATGTGATAAGTGAGATGTAACTTATGTCTTGAAAAAATGAATAAGTAGTGAATCATAATAAATACGTTTGTCGGAAGCTGGTTTATGATTTGGGTGAGGTAGGGTGTACCACGTATGTCCTATTCCACTATGATGACCAAAAGCTCACGATAGTCAGTTTATAGCTACCTGATGATTTGAGTAGGTAGGGGATTATCACGAAATGTCCTACTCTACTATGACGGGTAAGAGCTTATTCTGATATGCGTTGAATTTGAAAATTTTGAAAAATGATGAATAAGAATAAAAATAGAGTGAAGTCTTTGTTATCATGGATCTTGTACCCAGTAGAACCACATGATATCTTGTAGGGATTATCCTGCGAGTGCGTGGGAAGGCTTAGTGTGAAGCTATTCTTGTCCGTACCTAGGATAGTCATTGAAATTTTTGAGAGGATATTCCTTTGAAAGGCTTGTTAAATTTGAGAAGGGCTTGTCACACATACACCGAATCTATCTCTCGTGATGGTATTGTTGGCTATAGTTGTTGTATCTTTTGTTACGTGAGTTAGAGATCTATGTGGAGTGCATGAAAGTTGAGCTATAGTTTTGATTGTTTTGTCCGGGACGAACAAAAGTTCAAGTGTGGGGGAGTTGTTCTCGGTGAAATTTATGGTTTTTATCGCATTATTAGAGAACAATATCTTTCGTATTTTAGTAATTTTTAGAGAAAATTATATGTTTAAGGCGTGAATTTGAATAATGGGTTTAGAAGTGTCAAAAGTGTAATTTGGGCGCTTTTATGTGTTAAATTTATTGAATTATTATTATTTGGGGATGACTACATGTTTTCCATGTTTTATCTATTATGTAGATGCTTAATTTCGAGTGCATAAAGAGGATAAATGAGGCTCAATTCGAATTATAAGAGATAAATATGGAATTGGCTTGAAGAAGAATGGATAACTATGAAGAAATCCGATCCTCAGCATATTGGACGGGCGTCCACTGATCCAGACGAGCGTCCAGGAGTGAACTGGCGTCCATGAAGCGTCCAGAGTCATATTTTACATACAGAGTCTCCAGACGCAAGCTGAACGAGCGTCTGAATCTCCGTCCAAAGAAATGAACGAGCGTCCACCAAAGCAGACGGGCGTCCGCCGCCGACTTTCAGCAAACCGCCTCTTATTCCTATAAATACAGCAGCAGCCCCAACCCTAATAGAATACTTTTTTACAGAGCCGCACTACACATAAAAAAAGCTGCGCCCTAGAGAGTTCAGCCGCATCTTCCCTTCATGAAGATGAGTCCCTCCAGTCCAATGATCACCAACATGATTGTTGGCTAAACGCATAGCAGTGGAACAACCGGAGGATATCACATCAACGTCATCACAACCATGATTTGTTAGTTTATCTTTAGTTATGATTTTGAATACGCTGTTTTATTTATCGTTGGAATCCTGATTTAATCGTTGCGAGTTTTATTAGATAGGAATGTCAATGGAACTCTATGTGTTTGAATTTTTATGGAAATATAGTTCAACAATACTTTATCTTTCAATCGATACAATTGATGATGTTTTGAGGAATCATATATCGTTAGTTGGGTATTACAATTTGGGAACGAATTGTTGATCTTGTGATGAATGTTATTTGTTTTTCTTGGAAAAGTAAACAAATCCTAGAAATTGATCTAAAGGAATTTAGTCGGTTTCGCGATTGATCATACCAATAAAACTGTATTCGGATCATAAACTCGGTTGTATGATTATTATGTGATTGAATCTTGGGTCGTTCCTTGTCTTCTCTTTATTATCCGTTAATCAAAATCGTTCTTAATTGCCCTAGTTTAAGTTTAGTTTTTAGAACCCTAGTTCCTGCAACTTTTCTACCTATTTTCTGTTTCTGATCGTATCCAGACGCTCGTTCATTTAATTGAACGTTCGTCCATTGCTTTCTAATTTCAGACGCTCGTTCACTATAGTGAACGTTCGTCCAACCTTCTGTCTTTTCGTTTTTTTCTCGCTTATTTTTAGTTCTTTCGTTTTATTTTCTTTCCTTTAGTTTTTAGTTTATTTCTTAGGTTTAGTTTATAGTTAGATTAATCTTAGTTTTAAGTAATTAGTGACATAACCAACTGAGGAGTTATACCTCAATCTGATAACTATACGATTCCCTTAGGACGACTCGGCAACACCTTATACTACGTACCTTATAATTGATTAATTGAGTAAATGTTGTTTTTAAGGGTTAAATATGAAAACGTATCAATTTAAGTGATTATTTGATTAATTTATGTTATTTTAGAAATTATTACGTTTTGGTATGTTTTTGATGTTTGTAGATACTCATTGATGATGGAAAAGATGATCCTAAAGAGCTAAAATTCGAGTTGAGAAAGGATCAATCAAATTTATGGAAGATTGGAAGAGATAAGGAAAGAAATAAATCAAGATAAAGATGGAAAAATCAAGAAATTCGATTTCAAGTTAATATGGACGAAAGTCCATCTGAAGCAGACGAGCGTTCAATAGTGGACGGGCGTTTGGTGAAGTGAACGAGCGTCCTAGAAGAGATTTTACATTCAGAGTCTCCAGACGCAAGCTGAACGAGCGTTGACTCTCCGTCCAAGGCAAATGGACGGGCGTCCACATATTCAGACGAGCGTCCGCCGCCGCCTTTGCCTAAACCGACTTAATCTTCTATTTAAACAGCCGTCGCCCCAACCCTAAGGGCATCAATATTTTTTTCACATCAAAAGAGAGCACAGCCGCATCTTGAGAGTTTGAAGGCCGGTCACCCGAGCCTTGTGCTCGGGTGAACCGAGGTTAGATTAGGAGTAGATTATGTAGCTTTTCTTTTCGTTTCCATGGAGTTCAACCATTGTATCAAGACTATGTGAGTTTGATTTCTTTCAATTTATTTAATTCCAGCTTTTTCTTCATGATGGTTAATTTATTTTGTATCTTTCTTTGAGTTTATGATGCCATGTGAATTAGAATCGAAAGATTAGTTCACGATTGATGTTTATAATACGAAAGTTGCATAAACCTTAGATCACCATAGAAAGATAGGGTTTTTAGCCATTAATGATGACAAGTTAATGAGTTAGATTCCTAGGTTGTTAGGTTCTTTAAAAACGAGAGTTAATTGAATCTACACCCGAGTTTTGTTTGGTAAATCAGTCTCAACACTCGAAAGATGAGAGATAGATAATTGAATTCACTACGGAAGTAGGCTTTCATAGCTTGAGAGATAAGTTCACTAAGAGATTAGGGATTTGTGTCTCGTGAAAGGGTGAAACCACAAACCGAATTAGAATCATGAGATTAATTAGAATTGAAATCACTTAGGTTTGTACTTTGGTTGTTCCCATGTTTCTTAGGTTAGATTTATTTTGTTTGTTCTTTTATGTTTTTTCGTTTCTATGTTTTGTTCTTTCGTTTCTTTTGTTTATTCATTCTTTGAGTAACAATTGAGAGAGTTAATGAAATTAGGTTCAACATCCCAATTCCCTCGTGGATCGACCCCTTACTTATCTCGCTCTACTATCAACAACCCGGTATTCGGCCGGTTAGGAGTTAGTTTTGCAATTAGGTTAGGGTTTATAAATTTTCTTTTTGTTTAGTGATGCAAAATCCCTCCAACAAAAGTGGCGCCGTTGCCGGGGAATAGGTGTCATGTTGAATCTAGTTTTGTTAGTTCTCGATTTTGTTACGTTTTATTTTTGTTTTTAATAAAAGTAGCGTACACCAAGTTGAGAGTTTTTATTTTGCCGTGTTTCGATGACCGTTAGGTTAAGAATGTGCAAAAGTTTTTTACTCAACTTGTTTTACGTGAAGTTTATATGTTTATGTGTTACCTAGTCTAACCCCTGTGCTTAATTTGATAAGGCTGATGTGCTGTGATCTGTGTTGCTGTGTTGTGTTCATAAGTATTTAGGGTTTTGCTGTGTTTTTCCTGCTGTCTGTGCATTCTTGTTGTATGGACGAGCGTCTATTCTGTTGGACGCCCGTCCGTTCTTCATCCGCAGTGAACGAGCGTTGGGAAGTATTGGACGCTCGTCCGTTCAAATATTTTCAATCCCGTTCGATTTAGAGGACCGTACGAGCGTCTATACTTTCGAACGCCCGTCCGGTCGGTTTTCAAGGCAGACGAGCGTCTACAAGGTGGAACGCCCGTCCGCCCGAACGCTAAGTGAACGTTCGTCCGGGGTTCAGTCCAGGTTCTAAATTTCTTGATTTTATTTTTTAATGCTTTTATTTGATGTGGATTTTTCATTCGAGCTTCTGTGGCTAATTGATGTTTACATAGATGTCCTGAACTTATATGTTTTTACCTTTCCATCTATGAATCCATGTTAGATAATTGATCAATTCTTTATACACGATTCATCTAGGCATGTTATAGTGAATGTCGGTTCTCGTAAGCTATAACTGTTCTTATGGTTAATTAGTAGCTAATGTCGGTTCCCGTATGCTACATACCGCTCCGATGAATCTTTTAAGCTTTTAAGACTTACGTGCTTCCTTTGTTTTTATAGTTCATATGGGTAGCTACTGTCGGTTTTCCGTATGCTACGTCCTTTCTCCATATGAGTTATACCGTTTAGATAGATGATCGTTGGTTTCCATAAGTCTATCACTTTCGATAAGTCTTAAGGCGCGTCGGCACTAGTGTGACAAGACTGTCGTTTATCGTAACCTGTCATTATTTGGTAGACGTTTATTATATACATGTCGTGTTGCAAATGAGTGGGCTAGTTTTCTTTCTCTTATTTTCTTTTATTTTTGCATATCACTTAGATGCATTTCATTTAGTTGCATTTCATATAGTTGCATTGTTTTTCTATTTTTCCTTTTATTTTTCTTAAGTGTGGTCACTGTCGGTTTTCGTAATACCACCTAGTTTATTTTTCTTTTTGAGTGTAGTTAACTGTCGGTTTCCGTAATACTACCTCGTTTTTATTTTATTTTTAGGATTTTTCACGTAGATTGCATTGTAGTGCATTTTCATGTAGTTGCACCTAGCCTACGAGTTTGTGATATTTTCATGTATATGTGTCCATCTTTATGTGAGCATAATTTGAATATCTCTATGATCCTTTTCTTCATGTGCTTTATATATGTAATCTTTTCTTTTCCCCGAAGACTCTTTTTGCACTAATCAAGTCTCAGGATACTTTCTATAGCGATTGTGCACTTTAAAGATGTATTCGGTTGTCCCGTGATGCTCCACGGTCATCGAGCTATGCAAGCAATCCGGTTCTTGTTGGTTCCTCCGTAATTGCCGCATCCAATCGCCTAAGTTCTCTATTTGTTTTATTTCGTATAACTTGAGGACAAGTTGCAATCTAAGTGTGGGGGAAGGGATAGATGATTTATGTGTCTACTTTCGTTTGCTCATATTTTTAGTATTTCTATGAAAAGTGCTTAATTTTTAAAATTTTTGTTTTGTCCCGAGTAGACAAAGGCATATCTTTGCTTGAGTTTATATCATTTTTGCTATATTCGTATATTTAGTAATTTTAGTTGTTTCACCCGACACTCTTTTTCACGTGCCATAGTAAATGATGAGCTAAATGTTGAAAGCCTACCCCATTTTAGTTGGAGATTTTTGATGATTATAGCATGTTTCTTTGCTTATGTACAATTCTTGAAAAGTTTAGTAGTTTGTATTCTAGGATTAAAGTATGACATACTGTGAATATCTATAAGTTTGAATGTGATAAGTGAAACGTGATTAAGTCTTTGCAATAGTAATAAATTGTTTACTTGAGGTGTTATGCTCAGTGGTATGTGCTACTAGAAAATAATCTTTTCCACCGCCAACGTAAATCTCTAAGTAAACATAATTGTAATTGTGTGTGTCGGAAGTCGGTTTATGATTTGGGTGAGGTAGGGTTTACCACGTATGTCCTATTCCACTATGATGACCAAAAGCTCACGACAGTCAGTTTATAGCTGCCTTATGATTGGAGTAAGGTAGGGGATTATCTTGAAATGTCCTATTCACTTTTGTTGGAGGGATTTTGCATCACTAAACAAAAAGAAAATTTATAAACCCTAACCTAATTGCAAAACTAACTCCTAACCGGCCGAATACCGGGTTGTTGATAGTAGAGCGAGATAAGTAAGTGGTCGATCCACAGGGAATTGGGATGTTGAACCTAATTTCATTAACTCTCTCAATTGTTACTCAAAGAATGAATAAACAAAAGAAACGAAAGAACAAAACATAGAAACAGAAAAGCATAAAAGAACAAACAAAATAAATCTAACCTAAGAAACATGGGAACAACCAAAGTACAAACCTAAGTGATTTCAATTCTAATTAATCTCATGATTCTAATTCAGTTTGTGGTTTCACCCTTTCACGAGACACAAATCCCTAATCTCTTAGTGAACTTATCTCTCAAGCTATGAAAGCCTACTTCCGTAGTGAATTCAATTATCTATCTCTCATCTTTCGAGTGTTGAGACTGATTTACCAAACAAAACTCGGGTGTAGATTCAATTAACTCTCGTTTTTAAAGAACCTAACAACCTAGGAATCTAACTCATTAACTTGTCATCATTAATGGCTAAAAACCCTATCTTTCTATGGTGATCTAAGGTTTATGCAACTTTCGTATTATAAACATCAATCGTGAACTAATCTTTCGATTCTAATTCACATGGCATCATAAACTCAAAGAAAGATACAAAATAAATTAACCATCATGAAGAAAAACTGGAATTAAATAAATTGAAAGAAATCAAACTCACATAGTCTTGATACAATGGTTGAACTCCATGGAAACGAAAAGAAAAGCTACATAATCTACTCCTAATCTAACCTCGGTTCACCCGAGCACAAGGCTCGGGTGACCGGCCTTCAAACTCTCAAGATGCGGCTGTGCTCTCTTTTGATGTGAAAAATATTGATGCCCTTAGGGTTGGGGCGACGGCCGTTTAAATAGAAGATTAAGTCGGTTTAGGCAAAGGCGGCGGCGGACGCTCGTCCGAATATGTGGACGCCCGTCCATTTGCCTTGGACGGAGAGTCAACGCTCGTTCGGCACTTGCGTCCGGAGACTCGAATGTAAAATCTCTTCTAGGACGCTCGTTCACTTCACCAAACGCCCGTCCACTATTGAACGCTCGTCTGCTTCAGATGGACGCTCGTCCATATTAACTTGAAATCGAATTTCTTGATTTTTCCATCTTTATCTTGATTTATTTCTTTCCTTATCTCTTCCAATCTTCCATAAATTTGATTGATCCTTTCTCAACTCGAATTTTAGCTCTTTAGGATCATCTTTTCCATCATCAATGAGTATCTACAAACATCAAAAACATACCAAAACGTAATAATTTCTAAAATAACATAAATTAATCAAATAATCACTTAAATTGATACGTTTTCATATTTAACCCTTAAAAACAACATTTACTCAATTAATCAATTATAAGCACGATTTCTATGAAAATAATCCAAATATGAGGGAAATTGATATATAAAACATATATGAAAATCACTATAATTTGACCCTAAACACTCGTGAAGAAAAGTGTCAGGTGAAACAACTAACTAATCAAGTACATGAAACATCGCATAGATGACTATAAAAACAACGAACTTCAAATTGAATTGCCTACTCGGGACCAAACAAAGACCAAAGTGTCAGAAAATTTTGAAAAATTACGCTCATTTTGCATAATAAAAACATTCTAACGTATTAAAAAAACTTATATGCATAGGTACAAATCGAACAAATCGAACTATCCCCTCCCCCACACTTAAAAATTCAACATGTCCTCATGTTGTGCAGAACGAAAGAAAAGGTAAAAGTACTTAGCTGATTGTAATTCGAAAGTGGCAATTCCGGAAGTGGCTAGCATCAAATCCAGAAATGCCCGAGGAAATCAATAAACTGTGGACCATCCACCGGAAAACTGATATCAACTAAAAGCTCACAATCGCTATCGAAAAGATCCTGCACACTTGAACAAACAAAACAAAACGGACCTCGGGGAACATAGGGGGATATTATCTCAAAAATGAAAAAGAAGGATAAAGATTAAATCGAAGAAGATAAAAGAGTAATCATTCATCACCATAAAGCACAGCTCAACTGACAGAGACAAACATAATCTTAAAAAAAACTAAATCAAAGACAAGAAATAACATAAAAGAGAGTCCTAATAGAATAAGGGATATCTAGGATGCCTCCTAGTAGCGCTTTTGGTTAACGTCGTTAGCTCGACACTGTTGAAGTCTATCCCGGATCAGGCCATTTGACTTTTCTGCCAGCCACTACCTCGTGTAAGCTCTGATTGGTAGTGTGGCCGCAGAAACAGCACCTAACACATGGGGTTAAATTCCTTATAGCTTTCCAGACACGTTTAAACTTCCCCATGGTTGACTTCTTCGTCTTCTGAAGCTTCTGATGACATTCTTGTTGACGCTCCTTCCAATATTCTTCCATATCCCAACTACCAACTAGAACTTCTTCTGATGGGCCAGTGCCGTCATCCTCAGAAAACAAGTCGGGTGACAACCCGTCAAATTCATCGACTTGTGTAACACCACATCCGAGAATATCGAGGAATTTAACAATCAAAGGCTTATCCTTAGGTTCACCGATATAGTGCTTGCACCTCTGACCATTGACTCGAAACGGTTTACCGCTATAACCGCGAAGTTCTAGAACGCCTCCAGGAATGATTTGGAGAATTTCAAAGGGACCGGACCAACGTGTCCTTAACTTCCCAGGGAACAAATGTAACCTGGAATTGTAAAGTAACACTTGCTCTCCAACTTGAAATTCTCTCTTCTTGATCTTTGCGTCATGAAGGAGTTTCATTTTGTCCTTACTGATCCTGGCACTTTCGTAAGCCTGAAGCCTAAACTCGTCCAACTCATGCAACTGCTGCAGTCGATGTTTTCCACAGGCTTGGGAATCGAAGTTAAGAAACTTTGTAGCCCAATAAGCTCTGTGCTCTAACTCAACTGGCAAGTGGCACGATTTACCATAAACCATCCGATAGGGTGATGTACCCATGGGGGTCTTATAGGCGATTCGATATGCCCATAGTACATCATCCAACTTTAGACTCCGAGTCTTTTCTATGATCGTTCACCGTTTTCTCCAGATCTTCTTCAAGCTCGGTTGCTTCGCTCAACCCGACCACTAGTCATCGGATGATATGGTGTGCCAGTTTTGTGACGAACACCATACTTCTCGAGGACTTTTTCCAAAGGTCGGTTGCAAAAGTGTGTCCCTTCATCACTAATCAAGGCTCGTGGACATCCAAACCTCACAAAGATATTCTTCTTTAGAAAATTCATGACCGTTTTATGATCATTGCGAGGAGTGGCTATTGCCTCCACCCATTTCGATACATAATCCACGCAGACTAAGATGTATTTATTCCCGCAGGAAGATGGGAAGGGACCCATAAAGTCAATCCCCCATACATCAAAGACTTCGCATTCAAGAATGGGTTTCAATGGCATGTCAAACAGCCTTGTTAGAGTACCGGTTCTCTGGCACCTATCGAAAGCTTTACAGAAAGCTTCCGTATCCTTAAAGATCGTTGGCCAGTAGAAACCGGACTGGAAGATCTTCGCAACCGTTTTCCAAGGACCAAAGTGACCACCTGTGGGCCCACTATGGCATTGCTCGATTATATCGCGTTGCTCAGATTCAGGAACACACCTCCTTAGCAAACCATCTTTACAGATTTTGAAGAGGTAAGGTTCATCCCAAACGAAAGATTTCATATCAGAGAAAAACTTCTTCTTCTCTTGATAAGACATTTCTGGATCGAGATAACGGGCATGAAGGTAGTTTACAATGGAAGAATACCATGGAACATCAGGAGGACAACCGTCTATCAACATAATGTTTTCTAGAGGAAAGTAAAGATCTATATCATCTGGATCACCCTTTTCCTCACTTAACATCCTAGAAACATGATCCGCCACTACGTTCTCACCGCCCTTTTTATCTTTAATTTGAACATCAAACTCTTGGAGGGTCGTATCCAACGCAGTAAGCGCGGTTTAGCCTCTTTTTTAGTCATTAGATACCGCAAAGCAGCGTGATCAGTCCACACAATCACTTGAGCACCCAGCAAGTAACTACGAAACTTATACATAGCGAATACTACGGCTAATAATTCCTTTTCAGTGGTCGTGTAGTTAACTTGAGAAGGATTTAGTGTGTGACTGGCGTAATAGGTGGGCTGGAACTTTCCATTAAGCTTTTGCCCTAAGACTGCACCAACTGCATAGTTTGATGAGCCACACATAAACTCAAAGGGTAAGTTCCAGTTAGGCGATATAAGTATTGGAGCAGAGATTAATCGACTCTTAAGCTCCTCGAACTCTTGCTTGCAGCTATCATCAAAGTCAAACTCAACGTCTTCCTTAAGTAAGGTAGAAAGGGGCTTGGCGATCTTTGAAAAGTCCTGAATGAATCTCCTATAGAAGCCGACATGTCCGAGAAAACCTCTGACTTCGCGAACATTCTTAGGATAACTCATCTTCTCGATGGCTTCCACCTTAGCCCTATCTACCTCAATACCTTTGGATGACACTTTGTGGCCAAGAACTATTCCTTCATCTACCATAAAATGGCATTTCTCCCAATTGAGTACTAAGTTCTTTTCCACACATCTAGATAACAGCTGATCAAGATTAGCGAGGCAATCATCGAAGGATTGACCAAAGACCAAAAAATCGTCCATGAAAATCTCCATACACTTTTCAACTAGCCCGTCAAAGATAGCCATCATACACCTTTGAAAGGTGGCTGGGGCATTACAGAGACCAAATGGCATCCGCCTATAAGCGAATGTACCATACGGGTAGGTGAAAGTGGTCTTTTCTTGGTCAATAGGATCGATGGGTATCTGGAAGTACCCTGAATATCCATTCAGGAAACAGTAGAATGCGTGCCCCGCCAGACGCTCAAGCATCTGGTCAATGAAGGGAAGGGGGAAATGATCTTTCATTGTGACCTCATTGAGTTTTCTATAGTCAATACAGACTCTATAGCCTGTAACGAGCCTCAATGTTATCTCTTCTCCCTTCTCATTCTTCTCAATAGTAATTCCACCTTTTTTGGGAACTACCTGAGTCGGGGACACCCACTCGCTGTCCGCAATGGCGTAAATGATACCCATATCTAGAAGCTTAATGATCTCCTTCTTGACTACTTCTTGCATGTGAGGGTTAAGCCTCCTTTGGGGCTGTCTTACACATTTAGCACCCTCACTAGTCTTGATCTTGTGCATGCAAATGTCAGGAGATATTCCTCGGATATCTCCCACCTGCCATCCAAAGGCTTTTTCGTTGTTTCGCAAGACGTTTAACAGTTTCAGCTCTTCTATTCGAGACAGCTTGGCAGATATGATCAAGGGAAGCTTGTCACCTTCACGTAGGAACACATACTTAAGATGTTTAGGCGAAGGCTTCAGAACTAGATCTGCGGGGGGATCCTCTAAACTCGATTTAAGCCCTCCACTTTTCAACTCAGAATCGCTGAGCTTACTTAGTGGCTCCACTGCCAAAGCTTCTTCTCTCGAATAACTCATCCTCAAAGTCACCGCTAATTGATCAAGATTAACCACACCATGACTATTCGGATTATCGATCAATCGCTCATATTCCGCTTCCACGCCTTGACTTGCTCGTCCATACGATCATTGAAGTCATTGAATGACTCCTCAATGGAAAAGCCGGTTGGAGAACCAGAGGGTACTTGAATAGATTTAGAGACACTATAGCTCACCTCCCGGTCACCAACTCGAATAGTTACTTGCCCACCATCACAATCGATGAGGGCCCTAGCGTAGATAGGAAAGGTCTTCCAAGAATCGGGGAACATCCTCACCTTTCTCCATATCTAAGACGTACCGACCAAGCGGGAAGGTAAACCTATCAATTTAAACTAATACGTCTTTCAGGATCCCTGAAGCTTTCTTGGAAGATCTATCGGCGAACTGAAGGTTCATGGTGGTGGGTTCTAGAAGATCTTGTAAACCAAGCTGATTGCAAACAGACAACGGCATCAAGCTGATGGATGCACCCAGGTCACATAAAGAATTTGGGAAGACTAGGCCTCCCATCCGCAATGTGAGCACAAATTTGCTCGGGTCACCCCTTTTGATTGGTAAGCCTTGATAATTGACCATTGAGCAGTCCTCACCAGTTGCTCGATCCATGTCTGCTAACTTCTTTTTAGAAGAAACAACATCCTTGATAAACTTGGTATACTTAAGCATTTCAACCAAAACTTCTGAGAGTGGAATATTAACCTGAGTATTTTTCAGCAAATTAAGCACCTTTCCGTACTTCTTATCTTCATGCAAGGGAATGTTGCTTTTCCTTGGTGGAAATGGAAGCTTTTTAAGGTCACTCTCAGAAAAGACTTTCTTTGAGGATGCACTTACGGCCTTGTCTTCCAGATCTTTCCACCTTACCACTTTGTCAGACTTCTTATTAGTCAGGGGATCAGCCACCTGACTCTCAACCGAATCTTCCTTCCTCAGGGGTTCAGCCACCGAGGTGTTTCAACTCTTTCATTTCTCGGGGGATCGGCCACCCGAGTATGCTCTTGCGGGACGGGGGATAATGGGTGCTCAACTTCCCCTCCCCGCACCATAATTGGCGGGGAGGGGCTAGTGGTTTCCCTGGAAGCCAGGGGGACCACTCAGCTGAGTGCCACTTCTTAAACTCATTGCACTGGCCTCTTCTTTACCGTATTGCATTGTTGGCACGAGGTCAGTACATTGGTTGTTGCTTATATCGGCCTGAGCAACTTGACCGCCTTTTGGATTCTTTTCCGTAAAGCTGGGCAGCTGCCCTGACGGTCTGGAAGCTAACTGCTCAGCCAGCTGCCCGATTTGCCTCTCAAGACTTTTCATCGTCCTGCTTTGCTCCTCCCTAAATGAATTCCATTCGGCTTTTATATCATTTGAGTGGGAGGGGCCTTGAGAGTTTTGGAGGTTCTGGGGAGATGGCTGGCTAGGCCGAGTTTGAAACTGAGGATTAGAATTGGCGGGCCAATTCTGATTGAACCGTTGAGTATGATTTGAGAAATTGGAGTTCGGTTCGATTGAATCCGGGGTTTCGTTGAAGTTTGGATTCGATTAAAACTCGGATTGAAATTTGGATTTGAATTAAAGCTCGGATTCTGGCCGAAGCCCTGGTTTTGAAAATTATTCTGGCCAGAGAATTGGTTATTGAACCTCTGATTAGACTGACCAGAGAAAGCATTAATTTCAGCATTCTGCCCAATCATGGGGCAGAAGCGAGCAGTGTGCCCCGGATCTTCACATACTTGGCATGTGATTGGATTATATTGTCCATTATTATGAACAGCATTGACTTGATGAGCAGAAGGGTACTGAAATTGACATTGGCCAAACATGTGACCAGTCTGACAGCAATTTTCGCAATACAGAACCTGAGGGTTCTGCAAAAACGACGGAGTCTGATTACTCGGGTTTGGAACTTGAGGACTTGCCATCTGCTTTTGCAGCATGGCTATCAGACTTTGAACATTGACTTCCTCCACCTTGGGAGGAGGAGGCGCTTGGATGGCCTGATAGGATGGGGCATAGTTGTATTTGGCAATGTCTTCAAACAGTGCCCATCCTTCATCAGGTGTCTTTTTGAGGAAAGCCCCACCAGAAGAGCTGTTGACCATGCCTTTAGTAAGCTCGGTCAGTCCACTGAAGAAAGTGTTGACTTGCCTTTCCTTAGGTAAGCCATGGTGGGGGCATTTTCTTAAAAAAGATTTGAACCTCTTCCAACATTCGAAGAATGATTCATTCTCCTTCTGGTAGAAGGTAAAGATCTCATTCAGACACTCGGCAGTCTTCGAAGGTGGGAAGTACTGACTTAAGAACTCTTGTTCGAGTTCTGCCCAGGTTGTGATAGATTCAGCTGGGAGAGAGCTGTACCACTCTTTAGCCTCTCCTTTAAGGAAAACGGGAATAGTTTTAACTTCACCGCATCTTCACTTACTCCCTGGATGCGAGTGGTATCGCATATCTCCAGAAATGTATGTAAATGAGTATGCGGGTTCTCAGATTGGTACCCGTGAAAGATCGATGCATGCTGCATCATTTGGATGAGTCCCGGCTTAAGCTCAAAATTCTGAGCAGCAATGGCAGGGATAACAATCATAGGGTTGACTTTGACTGTGCCAGGCATGGCGTAGTCTGCCAACGTTCGTTGATTGTTAGCAGCCATTACTATAAAATCAGTGATTTCCTCAGCTACCCGCTCCTCGAGGTCTTGCTCGGCTCTGTCTTCCAAAACCGCAGAACGGAGAATCCGCCTGTTTGGCCGAACTATGCTTTGCTCGGGGTCGGGGGTGTATATCAACGGTCCCTTATGACTCCGGGTTTGCATAAACCGGACCAAAAACAAGTTTAAGAAATCTAAAACTAAGGACTAAAACCTAAGCTAAGAAATTAAAAGCCTAAAAGAAAGTTTAAAAAAACAAGATTATTTGAGAAAAGAGGGGTCAGACGGGCGTCCAAATATTTGGACGGGCGTCCGCCCAGAATTGGGACTGGACGGGCGTTTGGAGGTCCAAACGCTCGTTTGGTCTTCAGAAATTATGGACGGGCGTCCAGAATCTATGGACGCTCGTCTAAGATGAAAATTTGATACAGGTTTGAAATTTTTTTAGCGGACGGGCGTTCAGTATTTTGGACGCTCGTCTGAGATGCGGGAAGAACAAGAAAACAACAGAAAAGTTGCAGGAAAGGAGACTAATCACAAGGAGAAAAACTTAAACCCTAATTCTTAAACCCTAGTAATCTAAACCTTAAAACCTAAAAACTACCTAAGGGTCAATCGAACTAAAACTACCTAAAAAAAACAGGGGCTTAAACAAAACAAAAACAGAAAACGAAAAATACACTAAAACTAGGCAACCGCCCGGTTCCCCGGCAACGGCGCCAAAAACTTGTCACGGATTTTATTAATACAAAATAAACAAGTAATAAAACCGGTTAACCTCAAGTGCAAGGATCGTAGTATAGAAGCTATGCCGGGTCGATCTTACGGGGAACTAGACAGTTGTTAATCCTAGCTTTTGTTTTAACTAATTATGTCACGAAACTAAACTAAACAGTGGACTAATCTAAACAAAGATTGCAGAAAATAAAAATAGACAGAGGAGATTATCCAATGCTAGGAAAGATACGGGTAACGAACTTGTTAACTAAACTAAACTAATTGCAAAAAGGAAATTAACTAAGCAAAGCAAGACTCAAGTTGCAAGGATTTAAAATCAAATTAAAAAAGGCAAACGAGGATTGATCCACCTATCAACATGTATTGATCTCCTATCTCGATTATATGTGGTATTTATCTAGGTTGTGATTCACCGTACCTAAACATGAACCCTAATTCCTTAGGTAATTCATCTATTAACCTAGTATCTTCCAACGCTAGACTAACACGTTTTAAGATCGAAGGTGTCAACTTTTACGTTTAAATCTAGTGATTAGACTTATTAACTTCCGTTATTATAAATCTAAGGACTATTCTTATCTATGGTGATCTAAAGGTTTATCATGACTTCCATCAAACATAAACACATATCATACATGCAAATCTTCCGATATAAATGCAATTAAACGAGATAAAACATAAATAAGAAACAACCTTGAATAAATAACTCACAGTATAATCGAAATACAGAAATCAATCCAAGTTGATGGCTTCACAAATCTCGTTTGATTGAAGCTTTAGCTCCTGGACATCCTCAGCAACACAGTTTTGCAGAAAAAGAACATAAAAACTGCTCTAATCTAATCTAATTTAAAGTTGCATAAAAGTGAAAGAAAAAGAAGTAAAAACGCAGCCTTAGCCGCCCTTAGGGTTTTTGGGTTTGTATGATGTCGAATTGTTGTCTTTGTGTGCAGAAATAGGCAGGTATTTATAGAGGATTAAGTCGGTTCTGGCTGAGTCGGCGGACGGACGAGCGTTCAGTCTGGTGGCCGCTCGTTCACTTTCTTGAACTCTCTTCAGACGCTCGTTCGGCCTCAGTTCAAACTCTCTGAATCACTCTTGGCACCTTGGACGCTCGTTCGGGATTTCAGACGCCCGTTTGGTCTGGACAGAGTATGGACGTTCGTTCAGGATGACTTGAATGCGATTTTTGCATGTTTATCTCTTTTTCTTCTCTCCACTTGATCATTATCTCTTTCTCAAATCAACTTAGCTCGATTTTTGATCTCTTTTGATCATCATTTGAGCACAATAAACATACCTATAACACATGGAAAACATCGCAAACTATAATAATATTCAAATAATCATATTTTAACCATGAAATCACATAAATATATCGATATTGCGATTAAGTCTTTAAAAACATCGTTTGCTCAATATTTTAATACAAAGACCGATTATTATGCAAATTACACAACATAGAGGGAAAAACATCGTAAAATATATCCTTATAAACCACATAATTTCACCCTTAACAACTCCCCCACACTTAGCTTTTGCTCGTCCCGAGCAAAACAAAACGAAAAATTAGGCTCGAGAAAGGAAAGCAGGCATCTAAACAGATATAACATATAGATAATAAACTGATATAAACTGATAGATATGTTGTAGGTATTATCCTCTGAGTATTTCAGAAAGGTCCTAGATGCCTTCTATCATTCTTTTCGGGGTATTTTACGTTTGTAGGGTGCATCTTATAAGTGTCATTTATTGCTAGTCTACGAGAGGGTATTAGCTAGTTTTGCTTTGAAATTTTCAAGCTTGGACTTAGTGGAAGTTTTCTATGGCTTTGCACACACACAGTGGTGAACTTCTGATTTATTGGATCTATGCTATATCGTCTGAGATGTCTGTTCTTTTTCCGAGCCTTGATTTTCGTTTTGTTTTGCTCGGGACGAGCAAAAGCTACGTGTGGGGGAGTTGTTAAGGGTGATTTTATACGTTTTATAAGGATATATTTTATATCAATTTCCCCCATATGTGGATGTTTTTCATAGAAATCGAGCTTTATATTGAAATATTGAGCAAGTGATGTTTTCAATAGTTAAATTGCAAAACGTAACGAATTATGTGCTTAAATTGTGATTTTATATTATTTTGGAATTATGTTACGCTTTGGTATGTTTTTGATTATTGTAGATACACGAGATATGGATTAGAAGAGGATTTAAAGATGAATTAACTGAAGATTTATATGATGGAGAGGAGATAAAGATGGAAGGAAAGGATAAAGATAGAAGAAAATCGAAGATCAAGCCAGTGAACGAACATTCAAGGCCCGTCCATAGTGGACGGGCGTCTGAAAGGATGGACGGGCGTCTGAAAGGATGGACGGGCGTTCAGGTTGGCAAAAGCAGAACAGAGATTTTGGACATGCAGCAGACTGGCGTCTGAAGTTGCGTCCAGATCAAACGGACGTCCATAAATACTGGACGAGCGTCCAGAGGAAGGAAATCGATTCAGGATGTTCAGAAGTATTCTGGACGGGCGTCCAGCCACTTTGGACGGGCGTCAAACACCGACTTAGAATTCTATATAAAGCAGCAGCGCCCCAAACCCTAAAACACACAAATTTTTACATCAGAATTTCACCAAGCAGCCGCCGCTTTTCTGAGGTTCCAAGGCCGATCACCCGAGCCTTGTGCTCGGGTGTTCCGGGTTAGATTAGAATGCTTTTCTTTTCGTTGTTGATTCATGGAGATCATCCATTGTACCAAACTAAGTGAGTTTATCTTTTAATTTATTCAATCCTTTGTTTATTCTTATGACCTTTGATTCGTTTTGTATCTTTCTATGATTTATGATGCTATTTTGTGACTAGATCGAGAGATCGGTTGCTAATCGTTGTCTAATGTTGATGAGAATCGTTGTTAGGCTAGATCACCATAGAAAGATAGGATCTTTAATCGTTAATTCGTGACAAATTAATTGGTTAATTATCTAGGTTGCTAGATTCTAAAATACGAGAGTTAACTTGAATCTACACCTTCGTTTTGTATCGAAATTGGTCTCAACATTCGGGAGAGGAGAGATCGATAATTGAATTCACTAAGGAATTAGGAGTTTGTATCTCGTGTAAAGGTGAAACCACACTAGCAATTTAGATACGGATAAATCCTCCGAACAATTACATACGGATAAATCCTCCATAGATCGTTCGTTTCGATTCGGGATATCTCCGTAAACACTTCTCGAAACCTCTTATCCTTATTTACCATTAACCCCTAGTGATCAATTAGTTCATAACTAATATAATATGAACTCCCGGGATCGATCAGTTTCTAGGATTAACAAATAAGGGAACTGTTTGTCTACTTCCCGAGGGAAGGAATGGATTCCATATCTGTGATCGCACAGACTGCTCACTCATCCCAGAATAGAGACAACGAGAAGTGTTGGACCACATAATGCGAAGTGATCCTTACTAACACATCAAACTTTACCATAGTCTAAGCAGTTTTCTGTGATCACCTCAGGATTGAGATTAATCCATATATGATCATCTTGTGATTTATAAGACATCTCGATTACGGAATTATATCGAGAACTCAAATCAAATCGGTCCAGCGCTATATGATTATCATCATATATAAATGCCCTACTATGTACCCTATTACCGACAGTCCGGAAAAGACTGTCACACCGCAAAGTGTTCTGGGCGCATTAATAGCAAATTAATCATGAGACCCGTACTCAGATTAATAAACGCTATGGACTAAGTTAATTTTAAATACATATCACTAACTCAATCCTCTTGTTTATAGCCATACATTAAGTTATGTGATTACATAAACGAGGTACTTAGGGTTTTCAGTAGTGTCTTAATTATAAGCATACATGCATATAATAAGATGAATTATTAATTCTGTCCTAAAACAATTAGATAATTGTCTTTCGGGCACTACACCTAACAGGTTCAACCTCAGTTAATGAAGACAAAGCTGAGACTGTAAAGTTAGAATTCAGGTAAGTCTGTGATGGCCTGAATTGACCTTATAAATCTTGTATGAAGACCTAGATACATAAGGACAATGATATCTTGGATGATATAAGTTTCTATGGTGTACTCTGATCAAGCCAATAAAGATCAGATGAATACAGAGTACTAAGTTTTGAAGAAGCGTAAAAACTCAGTTAATGCTCTTAAAAATGAAACACTCGGTTATACCAGCAGGAAACTGACAAACCCAAATGCTCAGTTTCAAGCTGAAGTCACTCAAATTGAAGAAGAATCAGAACGTTAGGAAATGCTAGCAGGACCACCAACCGCTACAAGAATTCAAATTCAAACAAGATAAACGTTGGAAAACCCCTATAAATAGATCACATTTACTTCAAGAAGAAGTGCGGAGTTATGAGATTAAGATCACTAAGGAAACATTCAAATAAAAGAGAAAATAAATTAAAAGTACTCCTGCTATTTGCTATATTGCAAGCTCCAGATCAAGAAATCTTCAAAGTGTTATTAAGCATTCAAAGAAAATATCAAGATCCACACTTGAAGAAATAAGAGCTCATTGTGCAAATCATATACACTCAGAAGAAGAAGCCCATATCACAAGTTGTATCGTAGTTATTGATTCAAGTCTCAACTTTGATTTTATCAAAGGATTAGATTATGCAACTCCAAGAAGGTGTGAAGGACAGTTGAGGTGCAGTCAACAAGACTTGTGTTTGTGATGAGCTGGTGAAGAGACAATCCAACCATTCAAGGACCAGTGGAGCAGACTTAGTGAAACATAAATTCAACCTATTAAGTATCAAGGCTCAAAGATTGTGAAGCTAGGGAATAGTCAAGGTCAATCAGTGTTTAAATTTACTTTTTGTCTTGTAACTGTAAACCTTAAGAACATAGTGAATTCCCTCCAACATCACAAGAGAAGAGAGGATTGACAGGATTACACCACCTGGAACCTATATAATTTCTATCTTACATATTTATTTACTTTACGGATTTATTTACAACATTTTAGCATAATATTTCATCAGATCACAAACTCAGCAAACATCAGAAACAGAGTAAGCATTGCATATTTCTATACAAACTGATAATTGAAGTTTTAATTAAAAGGCTTTAAAATATTCATTGCCGGTTAATTCAGTTTGACTTACACTCAGCTCAATTAGCTCAACTCCACACAAGTTTAAAACTGAACCTACTCTGGTTTTTTAGCAATCAAGTTTTTGGTGACAAGTTTATTCACCCTCCCTCTAAACTTGTGTCAGCCTTTTCAAGGGACCAACATTCATTTTCTTCCACGCCTTCTTTATTACTCTGATATGACATGAGACTAACGTGGGATTTAAGGTTTCTCTAAATGTTACATGCCGAATGTTTCATGTATGGATAACGACTCGGTATCCGGGATAAGGGCGTTACATTTCTTTCCCATTTTGCAGAGGATTAATATAAGTATTATTTCATGCAATAATGACCCCCAATATGTCCTAAACATTCATGAACTTCATTGAAGGTCTCTGATGACACTTAAATTAGTATATCCTACGACATCAACATTCTAACCATTATGAGTTACAAATAGTTGTTTCGACCTACAATTATGAACAATTTGAGTTGAATGTTATGTGTCGGGTTCTTGAGTTGAGGTATTTTTCACTTCACGTTTATTTTCCCTTATTTGATATTATTTCATGCGTTATTTGATTATTTTCAGGATATGAAATAATTGGGTTAAGCATTATGGATGATTCTGGAGCGGACTGAAGAAAAATATTGGGCCTACGGTATTCCAAAACATTCCATGTTAAGTCAGTAGAAGTAAAAGGATAAAAATGCCCCTGATTAATTGGGGGTTGCCGCCGATGAATCGAGCTACCAGAATCTTAGGAAACGCGTGTGCTTGGATGAGGGGTAGTTCTAGGTTTCTCTAATTCGGTTTACTTTGCTATAAATAAGATGCCTCGCCCTCAGAATTAAATGTACAATTTTCAAGACAAGTTCTATGCAATAAAAGTTCTTCGTTCTTTATTTATTTATGAGTTCTAGTCACGGAGTTGACGGTTTCACGTCCTAAAAGAGAGCCGAGGGAGATCTACACTCATCTTCGAGGGTATGATTTTCTGTCTTTTCCAAGATGTAGATGTCATTGTTCTATTTAACTAGTATGCTTTAATTGTTTATTTAGTTTAATTATGTTGTAGTTAGTTCATTTTACCCCAAGAATGTATAGATCTGATTCGTTGGTGAAGAAATCATGAAATAGTGATTGCGTTCTTCAGATCTGCGATGCACTATATTCCTAGATCTGAATACCTTGTAAATTCTAAGTTCATGATAATCGGCGCCAGCTACGTTGATCAACATAGTTAATTTACATGCTAGTAGCCTAATTAACTATTTGCATGTCTCGTAAATTGGCATGAATGACTGTTAGTGAAGTGTTAGTTTGGACATTGTCTTGATGGATCCTTAGGAACGTGCTAGTCATAGTCGATAGCTGACTAAGGAGGTTCTCGGTCTTGAGCCGGAAACTCTAAAACTTAATGCATGTGAACTAATACAACCAATGAAGGAGGTTAGTTGCACATAGATTGTTTGTTGTCCTTACAATGGAAGTAGATAGGGTTAGGAGATTGCACCCATAGCTGACAATAAATTATAGTTTACCAACGGGGATGACTAATGCATGACATGGGGAGAAATAACTAATAACTCATAATTTGACTAATACATTAGAAACTCTTGTGTGCTCCAGTTGAATTTGCATAATCTTTTTGTTTATTGAGGCCACTTTTATTCTTCTTATATTATATTTGGTCGTATACCGTTAGTGTGACAACTCAATCTTCATTAATTTGTGTTCTTACGAGTCTCTGTGGGATTCGACCTTTACTCGCCAGAACTCTGCTACGATAGACCTAGTCCTATTTCTAGTAAGTTCTTTGCACGCGATCAAAATTTTCTCCCGCCGTTGCCGGGGATTCGTTTAAGAATAATTTTTATTCGAGATGGAACGTTTGTATATTTAGTTTCTGTAATTTTTGAGTCTGTTTTATCTAGTCTGTGTTATAGTCTGTTTACACTGGTGTCGTACAGAGTCAGTTTTGTTTGAATCTAAAATAAAATCTCACCCGATTAATCGAGGATTACCCGTGATTAATCGAGCATCCCAGATTCAGTAGAATCGGTTCTGTCACTTCAGCGTCGATTCAGTGGTCAGAGTCTATATTTTTTAGTCTGCCAGGTGAGTGTTACGCCGCCGAGGAAAGTAACTAACTTTTTTGTTTTGTTTTTGTGTCTTGTAGTATGCTACACGGAGTGAAATAACCAAACTCGAGAGATTCATACCTGAGATAAATAAGTTTGCTCAACAAAAGTTAAAGGAACCTCAAGAGATGATTGATAGGCTGGCGGACAACGTGAGTTCACATGAAGGAGATCACAGCGAGAAGGAAGAAGAAATTCCACCTTTAGAGGATACATATAACACAATGGTAGAGAATGGACAAAACGGTGTCAATGGAAGAGGAAACGGAGTAGGAGTTATGGTACAAGGAGATAGAAGAACTCTACAAAGTTATGCAATGCCCACGATTTGCAATTCATGCCAGCGTTTGTTCAGCCAGAGAATACGGCTGAGGTCTTTCACCCAAAGCCAAACATGATACGGATCATGACCAATTACACTACCTTCCATGGAGTACCGAATGAAGATCCTAGTGTACACATCACTAACTTCTTGGATATAGTTAGCATGGTCTAACCAGCAGGAATGCCTAAAGACAAAAGATATGGTTATTGTTCCCATTCACTAAGCTAAAATTGTTCCCATTCACTCTGAAAGGCAAGGCAAAGATATGGTTATTGTCTCTATCACCAAGATCGATCCAAACTTAGACATTTCTACTGCAAAAATTTATGAATAAGTACGGCCCACCAGGGAAGTCACTACAGATGAGACATGACATCATGAAATTCAAGCAAAAACCGGCCGAGACTTTCGGAGAAGCTTAGGAAAGGTTCAAGGAAGCACAATGGATATGCCATCACCATGATATCACTCTGCCCGTATGAATGCATAGTTCATATCACGGATTGTAGCCCAGTGAACAAATGAGTGTTGATGCATTGAGCAACGGATGTTTTGTGTTGCTGTCACCTGAAGAAGCTGAAGAAAAGTTGGAACAAATAGCACTTACAAGCCAATGGGGGACGCATCAAATTGAAAATGTAAAGGTAGCTGAAAGAGTATTTGGAGAAGATACATCTCAAAAGATCTTATACCAGTTAATGGCGATGAACGAAAAAATAGACGGCATTCAAGACCTTTTGCCAAGGTAGAGAAAGTTCAAGAGGTCAAAGCAACAAACACCGAAGATGTAAACTATTTAGGGAGGCAAGGAAATGTTTATGGGGGCGGATATCACCCGGGTTCTCACGAACACCCTGGTTTTCAACTAAGTGATCCTACATGTGGAGAGAGACCAAGGCAGACTAGGGGATTCATGCCTCAATTCAACAAGTTGGGTGGTTGGGAGGCAGCCATGGATAAAATGTGTTCAACTACGACTGACACGGTCCATCAACTCACAAAATCCATGACCGATCTGACTGCAAAATTCACCACATATTGTCAGGAAAATTATGCAAGACTAACCAATCAGGAAGCCTTAGTGCAGAATCTGTCGCACCAAGTGGGGCAGATTGCAGAACAAGTGTAGCCCATCCTTCGGGAGGATTACCAAGTAACACTGAGATGAATCTGAAGGATGTGAATGCAATAATGACAAAAAGCAGAAAGGAATTTCCTTGACTTGCTATCAGAGAAGAACCAGAGAACCAGAATGAACAAAACGTAGCAGAATCAGGAAGAAAAGGGATCCAATTAATCGGGACACCATGCCGTTTAATCGAGCATCTGTAGATTCAAAAGATGAGCAGACAGAGCAGTAGCAGGAAGCATGTAAGTCTTCACTAGCTGTAACTTTTAATCCTGGTACTTTACCCTATCCTCCTAAGAAATATAAACCGAATCATGATGATGCTCATTATAAAAAGTTCATAGAAATTTTTAAGAAATTGCAAGTGAATTTACCTTTGGTAGAAGCTATGGCCGGGATGCCATAATACGCAAAATTCTTGAAAGAAGCAGTCTCTACCAAAATGAAGTTGTTAGACCTTGAGACAATTTGCCTTAACGTGGAATGCTCGGCGGTTTTGCAATGCAAACTGCCTCCTAAGTGTAAAGATCCTAAGAGCTTCCTCATACCCTGCACCATTGGAGGTATATGTCTAAACAAATCCTTATGTTTTCTTGGAGCCTGTGTCAATTTAATGCCACTCTCCATTTTCCATAAGTTAGGCATAAAGAGTTAAATGATACATCTATAACCCTTCAATTGGCCGATAGGTCTATGAAGCAACCATGTGGAGTAATGGAAGATGTGATGGCAAAAGTTGATAAGTTCGTGTTCCCTGTACACTTTGTAGTAGTAGACATGGAAGCTAACCATGATGTTCCACTGATCCTAGGAAGACCTTTCCTAGAAACAAGTAAAACATTGAGATGTGCATAAGGGCGAGCTGATTCTAAGGGTAAACGAGGAGTGTATAGTGTTCAATGTGATGAAAACAATGAGGTATGCACAAGATGTGGGAGAAGCATGTTACATGCTAGATTCTATAGACGAGCTTGTTTTGAAATTAAATCAGCAAGTGGCACTAGACCCTGAAGTAGCAGAGACTTTGCTCTTGAAAAAGGATGAACAATGTAAAGTGAAATCGAAGGTCAAGTATGAGAAGTAGAGCCTATATCTTCGATGATATAGAAACCTTCGTGGCATAAAAGCATAGAAAGCCATGGGATGTAGCTAATAAGAAAAGGTCAATTATGACAATTTGGGGGAAGCATCGAAAAAAAGAAAAAGAGCCTATAAATATCATTCTTTTTTTCGTAAAATATCGTCTCCGAACTGATATAGGAGGAACAATTCATAGTAATATTATTTGATCATTGAATCTTCGTGGCATAAGTTCTTTGACTTACAATTGACTGGAAAGTTGTTAAGGTCATCGTTGGAAGAGCCACCAAGGAATTTAACGTTGAAACCTTTGCCATCTCACCTAATGTACATATAATTACAAGACGATACTCTTCCCCTCATAATTTCATCGTCACTATCACCTTTAAAGGAAGAGAAACTTTTAAGAGTACTTTAAGGGAGCATTTGGATGGACGATTGCGGATATTCGAGGAATAAGCCCATCGGTGTGTATGCATAAAATCTCTGTAGACCCAGAGAAGAAAGAAGTGGCACATCCTCAAAGGAGGTTGATGCCACAATTAAGGATGTTGCTAAGGATGAGATTATAAAGATATTGGAAATAGGAATCATTTTTCCAATTGCAGACAGTGTATGGGTGAGCCCGACTCATGTGGTGCTCAAGAAAGGAGAATTCACTGTTCAACCTAATGAGTTTGACGGATTGATCCCTATGATGCTAATTACTTGACATCGAGTCAGCATTGATTTCAGGAAATTAAACTGAATGACGTAACTCATAAAGATCATTTTCCCCTACCATTCATTGACCACATGTTAGAAAGGTTAAACGGTCATGCTTTTTATTGTTTCTTAGATGGATATTCTGGTTACTACCAGATCCATATTTCCCCCGAGGACCATGAGAAAACAACTTTCACATGTCCCTATGGAACTTTTGCGTACAATCGTATGCCTTCTAAACTTTGTAATACGCCCGCAACATTCCAATGGTGCATGAAGTCGCATTGCGGACATGGTGGAAGAATTTCTGGAAATTTTCATGGATCACTTTTATGTAGTTGGAGACAGCTTTGATAAATGCTTGGAAAACTGGTAGAGTGCTGAAGAGATGTGAAGAGACCAACCTTGTACTTAACTGGGAAAAATGTCATTTCATGGTCATAGAAGGTATAGTGTTGGGTCATAAGATCTCAAATAAAGGAATGGAGGTTGATAAGGCAAAAATAGAGGTAATAGAAAAGTTACCCCTGCAACAAACCTAAAGACGTTGCGAGCCTTTCTTGGCCACGTAGGCTTCTATAGGAGGTTTATTAAGGATTTCTTTAAAGTTTCTAGACCTTCGACGGAATTACTTGCAAAAGACGTGGCTTTTTTATTTGGAGAGGAGTGCAAGCAAGCATTCAACACATTGAAGACAATGCTTATAACCGCCCCAATTCTGGTAGCACCAGACTGGAAAAAACATTTCGAGCTTATGTGCGATGCAAGCGACACGGTAGTTGGAGCACCCCTAGGACAATGGGATGATAGAATCTTTAAGCCTATCTATTACGCTAGTTGTACCCTCAACAGTGCCCAGACGAATTATGCGACTACATAGAATGAGCTTTTAGTTGTTGTCTTTGCATTTGACAAGTTTCGACCATATCTGATATGATCGAAACTCATTGTATTCACTGACCACGCAGCTCTGAAATACCTTTTAACCAAGCAAGACTCCAAACCGAGATTTTTTAGATGGATTCTACTCTTACAAGAGTTTGATCACCTGGTGGCTGATCACCTGTCAAGATTAACTTTGCTAGAAAGAGGAGCAACCGACTGAGATTAGGGAGAGCATTCCTGATGAACAAATTTTTTCCGTCTCTGTAGTAGCTCCAGTTGAATCTCAGCCCCGAAAAATACATCAAAAGTGGGAAAGGTATACCATTGGTTCACTAACATTGTAAATTATCTAGCAGGAAGGTACCTACCACCAGAATTCATGAGTGCTTATATGAAGAAGTTCTTTACAGATCTGAATCATTATTATTGGGATGATCCCTACCTATACAAGATGTACCCTTACAACCATTCTTAGGAGATGCGTCCATGATGACAAGATTCCAAGTATTCTGAGCCAATGTCATTCAGGAGAAGTTGGTGGTCACTATGGGCCGGACAAGATAGCAGCAAAGGTACTGCTGTGTCGATTCTATTGGCCGAAAAGTCATAAATCTGCTTACAAGTTTACAAGAGCCTATCATTCCTATCAAATGACTGGTAACATTCCTAAGCGGAATGAGAAGCCACTGCATAGTATCTTAGAATTAGAGTTATTCAATGTATATGGAATTGATTTTGTTGGGCATTTCACATCGTCGAAATCAAATTTTTACATCTTGGTAGTAGTTGACTATATTTCTAAATGGGTGGATGCAGTGGCCTCACCTACTAATGATGCCAGGGTTGTCCTGAGATTTCTTAAGAAGAACATTTTGACGAGGTTTGGAGTGCCCAGAGACATAATTAGTGATGAAGGGACCCAATTCTATAATAGGTTATTTGAGAAATTGATGTTGAAATATGGGGTTAGACATAAGATTGTAACAGCATATCATCCCAGACAAGTGGATAAGTGGAGGTAACAAACAGAGAGATAAAAAGGATCTTACAGAAGACTGTGAAACCCACGAGGAAGGATTGGTCTTTGAAATTATATGACGCTCTTTGGGCATACAATACTGCTTATAGGACCATAATTGAGATGTCACCGTACATAATAGTTTTTGGAAAGTCGTGTCGTTTACCGGTATAACTCGAGCACCGAGCCCTGTGGGCTACGAGGTACCTAAACATGGATGAAAGTTTAGCCGGTGAGAAGAGATTATTAGAATTGAATAAATTGGAAGAATTTAGACTTCAAGCGTATGAGAATGAAAATGATTTACAAGGAATAAACGAAGTGCATGTACGATTAAAAGATTCTCAACAGCACATTTCAAGTTGAAGATAAGGTGCTGGTATATAATTCGCGTCCTCGTCTCTTTCCTGGGAAGCTGAAGTCTAGATGGTTTGGACCACAAGTAGTCACAAACGTCTTCAATTCAAGTGCATGTGAAGTTAGGAATGAAGACTCTGGGAAGACTTTCATAGTAAACGGCCACAGGCTGAAGCATTACCTAGAGCGCAAGTATGAACCTGAATTGGAAGTCTTTATGTTGGACGATCCAGTTTAAGAATAAAGGAGCCGAGCAGTACAGTCGAGTTGGCGACTATTAATTCAGAACTATTTCTATAAACCTTAATTTGCTGTTTTTGTTTATTTTGAGTTGTTTGAGTCAATAAATTAGCATGACAATCGCAAGGATTTTTTCATCACACATATCTTTGGTCATTTGACTAGAGATATATGTGATTTTTTTCTTTATGATTCTCATGTGATACCCTCGTAAACGTTTCCCGTCTTGCTTAGGCCAATAATGAATAAAGTGGCTTAAACTATTTTTGCGCATTCCTGAGGTATGCACAATTACCTCCACCTTATTTTCTTATTGCCCTTCGCATGTTACTCACAATTTTTGGAAGTATTTTGGAATGCAGTTAAATACTTGGAGGATGGATGACCTAGGAGCTAATGATTATGCTCCATGATTCACTATTTGATTTAGCCGGCCAATTCCAGAGCTAAGTACAATTTTCTATTTTCTGTTTAATTATTGGTTATTGGGGACAATACCTATAATAAGTTGGGGAGTAGTAGGCGGTCTTAGCTTGAGCTTGAACATTTTGAAAATTTTACACTGTTTTTAGCTTGCCTATTGACCGTTCTGAGTAAGGAATCGGTAGTAAAGGAGCCCAAGAATGATTTGAAGTTAGCTATATCATATTCAATTTAGTATGAAAGAATGAGCATGTGTTATGCTGCATGAAGTAGTAACCTATTAATTGTTATTCTACCGTTGCATTTAATTATTTGAGCACATAATCTGAGTGAGAAGTGTTTGAGATGAGATGCCAAGTTTTTTTAACCGGGAATCATTATTTGTCTGCGTATATACTTTAACTAATTGTTGTAGGACAAGGGAAGTTGATGACGGTCAAATTATACCCGTAAAAGTCATCAACGTAGACCTTAAATCGGGACGAATAACATATATTTTATGATAAATCACACGTTTATAGTTATTATTTAATGTTATGTGATTAATAAAATATAAATTGGTATTTATCCATATAACTCGGTATTTATCTATTAATAAGATATAATTCGGTATTTATCCGTTTTTATTATATTTATCCGTTATTATTTAAATATGATTTATTTTGGGATAAATATTATTTTGCAGAATTTGGATAATTATGGAGGATAAATACAAAAAGGAGAATTTAATCACAAGATAAATCCAAGTAAATCAAGATGCATTGAAGATAAAGATCGGATAAGCATGACAAAAGCCGGCAACCAATCAAAAGGTGGCGCCAACTTCCACACGCCATTTAGGGGGGGCGCACCTTATTATTTTGCGATCGGCCGGGAGTTATCTCTTATTTGTTTGACATTTTGAAGTATATCTCTTATTTAGCTTGAACACCTATAAATAAAGAGGCATACTACACGCCATATGTACACCATAGAAATACAATATTTTCAATACGAGTTCGTTGTTTTCTTTATTTTATGTTCGTTCATTACGGAGTCGTTAGAATCTCCGGTTAGAGATCGTATCGAGGAGTGGGAATCACGCTCGTCTTCGAGGGTAATGTCTACTCAATTATGCAATCTTTATTCGTAGATCTAATTTATTTCATTATGGAGTAGTCTTTTTGTGTATTGATTTCGTGATGTAGTTAATTATCGAACCCATGTTTATGTAGATCTGAGACGTAAAAGACGTTTCACGAGCAAATCTGGTTCAGATCTGAGCTTGTTGGCAGCGAGCTTATGTCTCGCTGGTAGCAAGATCTGTGATGTTCTTGATTTGTACGTGAACGGCTACGACTACGTCAGGTTCTCTGCTTTGTAATTCAAACGAGTAATTAAACTTGATCAACTTAATTATTTGTCATCGTAATTTAACATGAGACCTAAAAAGTGATTGTTATTTAGGACAGAGATTGAATCGGTGTCTAAGAAGTACGCCTAATCATGGGAATGTTGCTTAGATGAGGTTACGGTTTATACCGGCATCCCTAGTTTCGTAATTGTGTCAGAAGTTATATGAGATGGAGACTAAAAATGTGAAGTCACGTAATGGAGACACGATGATCTAGATGGCCTAACCGGAGCTAGATCTATTTTAGGGGATGACTCCCGTAGTCAGAATAATTAATCTTAAATGTCTTGTTTTGTCTCGTCGTTAATCTACATAGCATGGGGGAGTAATTACTACTAGCGTTATCAATACCGTTCGTCAATTATTCATAAAACTTATAAAAACAAGTGTCTTAGTGTCGTTGTGTCCTTTGTTGGTTTTGTGTTTCTATTGTGTCAATTTTATTTCTGCGTTATTTGTTGGTCGTAGACCGCCTTTTATTTGCTTTTTAGTTTAAATAAGTCATATTTCGTTTAAGCCGAGTCTCGTGGGATCGACCTCGACTCTATCTAGCTATACTACGATTGAACCTAGTTCTCTTGCTAGTGTGTTATTTAGGTATCGAGTTATTTTTATAACTTGACCGACATCAAGTTTTTGGCGCCGTTGCCGGGGACTCGTGTCATTAAATCAAATATAGCTTATTTTATTAAAAGTAAATTCGTAAATATTGTGAATAGAGTCCGTATTAATTTCGTTTTTATTATTTAGTCTAATTAAAGGCCTAGCCTTTAGAGTTTTTAATTGTTTTATTGTTTTTTTTATTTTATAGTACGCTACTCGGAAATCGAAGGAACCACTTGAGCCTTATAATCCCGAAATAGAGAAATTTGCAAGGCGAAACGGGAAGTTAGCTAGAGAGCGGCTAAGCAAGGAGAAGAGGATCCAAATCTTGAGGAAAGCGAGCACGAATCGGAAGAAGGACATACAAGGCGATCATTACGAGCATTCGAATCGAAACAGAAATGGAAGACATTCCTATCAATCCAAACCAGGTACCTAATCCGTTCTTAATCCCGTTATCAATAATGCTAATAATGCGAACAATCTTAATGCTAATAATGGAAACCAAGCCCTAGTTCAAGGAGCGAGGCGCACTTTGCAAAGTTATGCAACGCCCACTATTGAGCAATTCATCCCCGCTATCGTAGCACCGCAAGATCTTCGCGGAAGTCTATCACCCTAGGCCTAATGTAATCCAAATGGTGACCAACTATTCCACTTTTCATGGAGTCCAAAACGAGGATCCTGGTGTTCACGTGACAAATTTCTTGGAAATCGTTAGCACTGTGAAGCCAGAACTAATCCCGGAGGGGAACATTCGTCTTAAGCTTTTCCCTTTCACTTTGAAAGATAAAGCTAAGCAATGGCTTCTCTCTCTAGAGGTTGGATCTATAACTACTTGGGAACAATTGTTGCAAAAATTCATGAATAAGTATTTTCCTTTAGGAAAAACCTTTAAGTTACGCCAAGACATCTTAGGATTTAAGCAACAACCTGGGGAGAGTTTTGATCAAGCTTGGGAGCGTTTTAAGGAAGCTATGAGAAAGTGTCCTCATCATGATATCTCTCTTTGGCTTTTAATGCAAACCTTTTACCATGGATTGAGAGAGACTGAGAAAATTAGAGTAGACGCCTCTAGCAATGGAGCATTTGTTCTTTTATCTCCTGAGGAGGCACAAGGAAAGATGGAGCAAATAGCAATGAATAGTCAATGGGGAGGCAATGACATAGCTACTGTAAAGATGGCCGCTAACATATTTGATGATAGTGCATCTACCAAAATCTTAGAACAACTGTCTGTAATCAACAGTAAGGTAGATGGAATGCAAGAGAGGATGGCAAGAGTAGAGAAAGGGACTGGAATTGAGGTGACACCTCAAAGTGAGAATGCTGGTACGGAAGAAGCCAATTATATCGGGGGAGGGTACAAGCCTAATCATAACCATCCTGGATTCCGATATAGCGACATTAATGCAGGAGAAAGGCCTAAACCGCCTACCACTTATGTACCACAGCAAACTAAAACTTTTGGTTGGGAAGCTGCGATAGAAAAACTGAGTAATGTCGTTACTGACAATATGGGACAACTTTCAAAATCAATGGCTGATTTAGCCACTAACTTTAGCCAATATTGTCAGAAGACCGATGCTAAGGTGACCAACCAAGAAGCCATAGTCCAAAATCTCACTCACCAAATAGGACAATTAGCTGAGCAAGTCTCAACTAGACCTCCTGGAGGATTGCCAAGCAATACGGACAAGAACCCTAAGGATTTGAATGCGATCATGACTAGAAGTGGGAAAGAAGTAACTCCACCATCTTTGAAAGAGAAAGAGAAATTCGTAGAAAGTAAGGATGGTGAGCCAAGCAAGGAAGCAAACACTTCTGGAACCTTGCCTGAGCAAGAAACCTATAAGGAACCTGCTGGCCCTAGAGTTGAGCTTTATAATAATAAGTACCCTATTTTCACTGATGTCGATCCTTCAACCCTACCTTATCCTCCACCCAAACCTAAGCCGAAGGTTGATAACAAGAGGTATAAGAAGTTCATTGATATTTTTAGAAAGCTACACATCAATATACCTCTAGTTGAAGCACTGGCCGAGATGCCTGAGTACACAAAGTTCTTGAAAGAAGCTGTCTCTACTAAGAGGAAACTCTTAGATTTAGAGACCATTTGCCTAAATGAGGAGTGCTCAGCCATTCTTCAACATAAGTTACCCGCTAAGTGCAAGGATCCGGGAAGTTTTCTCATCCCCTGCACCATAGGTAACGTATGTTTGAATAAAGCCTTGTGTGATCTAGGAGCGAGCGTGAATCTGATGCCTCTATCCATTTTCCAAAATTTGGGCATGAAGGACCTTAAAAAGACTTCAATTACTTTGCAATTAGCTGATCGTTCAGTTAAGGAACCTTGTGGAGTGGTTGAAGATGTGCTCGTAAGAGTTGAGAAATTTGTGTTCCCTGTCGACTTTGTTGTGCTGGATATGGAAGCTAACTACGAAGTGCCCTTAATCTTAGGAAGACCTTTTATGGCCACTAGTAGGACGCTTATCGATGTTTACAAAGGAGAGCTGGTGTTAAGAGTAAATGGAGATCAAATAGCATTCAACGTGCTTGACACTATGAAGACACCTGATGATGAAGAGGATGCATGTTTCATGTTGGATTCTGTTGACAAACTTGTCAATGACTTCCAACAGTATGAGGATATTAAGGATTTCCTCGAGGCTACCCTAGAGTTAGAGGATGAAGTGCCATATGAAAGGAGTGAGGAAGAGAAAGTGGTATGGCCGGGATGTAGTAGAGGTACACCTATACATGTTGAAGAGATGAAATCTACCGAGGTTGAGAAGTACTATCACAGACCAACATGGCATAAGTACTTTGAACTTAAGCTGACGGGTCAAAAGTTAAAGACCTCGTTAGAAGAACCACCTACCAATCGACATTGAAGCCTCGCCGCACATTTGAAGTATGTATTCCTTCAAGATGAGACCTTGCCGCTTATAATTTCTTCGCCTTAAGTGAAATACAAGAAGAAAAGTCGATGAGAGTGTTGAGAGAATATCGCGGAGCATTTGGATGGACTATAGCTGACATCAAAGGCATTAGTCCGAGTGTTTGCATGCATAAAATCTCCGTCGATCCTTCAAAGAAAGCGGTTGTACAACCCCAAAGAAGGTTGACTCCACAATTGAAGGACGTGGTTAGGGATGAAATTATTAAGATGTTAGAAATGGGGATCATCTTCCCTATCTCGATAGTGAATGGGTTAGCCCGATCCACGTAGTTCCAAAGAAGGGAGGTTTTACAAAGTGCAAGCCAATGAGTTAAACGAGTTAATTCTGTTAGACTCATTGCTTGGTCATAGAGTATGCATTGACTTTAGGAAACCGAATGATGCAACTCGTAAGGATCACTTCCCTCTTCCCTTCATTGATCAAATGCTAGAGAGGCGAGTGGACATGCGTTTTATTGCTTTCTTGACGGTTACTCGGGATACTATCAAATTCATATCTCACCCAAGGATCGTGAGAAGACCACCTTTACATGTCCATATGGAACCTTCGCTTACAATAGAATGCCCTTTGGTTTGTGCAACGCACCGACAACGTTTCAAAGATGCATGATTTCTCTATTTTGATATGGTTGAAGATTTCCTTGAGATCTTTATGGACGATTTCTCCGTATTTGGAGATGATTTCGATTCATGTCTCACGCATCTAGCAAGAGTGTTGAAGAGATGCGAGGAGACGAATACGGTGCTTAAGCGGGAGAAATGTCATCTTATGGTTACCGAAGGTATAGTACTTGGCCACCGTATTTCAAAGAACGGTATAGAGGTGGATAGAGCAAAAGTAGAGGTGATTGAAAAACTACCTCCACCAACCAATCTTAAGACATTGCGAGGTTTTCTTGGCCACGCAGGATTCTATCGTCGGTTTGTGAAGGATTTTTCCTTAATCTCTCGACCTCTTACTGAGTTATTGGCCAAGGATGTGCCATTTGTGTTTACTAACGAGTGCATGAGAGCTTTCAATAAGTTAAAGAACATGCTTATTACTGCACCCGTTTTGATTGCGCCTGATTGGAATCTACCTTTTGAGTTAATGTGCGATGCAAGCGATATAGCTGTAGGTGCCGCCTTAGGACAAAGGAAAGACAAGATCTTTAGGCCCATCTACTATGCCAGTCGAACTTTAAACGCTGCTCAAAGGAACTATGTGTTAAGGCCATATTTATATGATTATTAAGGGTGTATTTCATTATTATTTTTCCCACATTTGCATAATTTACATGAGAATTAAGGGTTTAAGTGTAATTATGTAATAAAGATGATTTTAAGAGGGTTGTATGCAAAATTGATGATTTTAAGTGTTGATTTAATGGAATTATTATTATTTGGATTTTATTACATTTTTGCATTGTTTATTTATCATGTAGGTGTTGATTTTCGAATGCTATAAGAGGATAAATGAAGCTCAAGTCGAATTATTCAAGATAGAGTCGGAATTGGCTTGAAGAAATTGGATAAAGATGATGAAATCCGACCTCAAAGCAGTCCAGCCGAGCGTCTGCCTCCCGTCCACTGGACGGGCGTTTGATTTCATGGACGAGCGTCCAGCATCGTATTTTACATTCAGAGAGTTCGGACGGAGGATGAACGAGCATTTACTCAGCGTCCAGGCATTCTGGACGGGCGTCCACAAGTCCAGACGAGCGTCCATAGCCGACTTACTTCCAGCCGACTTAAAACTCTATATATAGCAGCAACCTCTTAACCCTAATTCATATACCACATCATTGAGATCGCAATTTTACACCAAAAAGCTGCGGCCAGAACCCTAATTCCACAGAGATGCAAATCTCCCCTTCAACAATCGTGTTCATCATGATTGTTGGCTAAACATCTGCGAGTGAGTCGACGAGAGGAAGCCTATCAACAACCAAACCAACTAGAGGAGTTCGATGCTTAAGTTTAGTGAGTTTAATTCATAGTTTTTCATTACTTTGGATCTGTTTTATATTGTTTAAGTTTTATTGAATTAAGATTTGATGAAACGATCTATGTTTAATTTATGCTTGAATAAATTTATGAAAGTTTGTTTGTTTGAGTTCTCTTTTATTCAAAGTAATGCATCTAATTGTGTTTTAAGAGATTATGCATGATTAGTTGAGTAAGAGCTTGGAAACGATCTCGTGATTTCGTGTTGATTGCATGTTTAGTTTGTTTGAAAATATAAACGAAACCCTAGAATTTGATTGAAGATATTTAATTGAATTCGTGAATAAATCACTACTAAAAACTATGTCTTTTTAATCACCGTCTAGTTGGATTGTTGGTTGATAGGTGGAACCTAGTCGCCTTGCTGTGTTTTCCTTTAATTGTTTTAATTAAATCGTTTAGATTAAGTTTAGTTAAGTTCTAGTTTGATAAACCCTGGTTTTCTGCAAGTTTTCTGCACGTTTCTGTTTCAGTTCGTAGTTGGACGTTCGTCCGCAATAGCAGACGCCCGTCCGTTAGATTCCGTTTTCAGACGCTCGTCCACAATAGTGAACGCTCGTCTGGCTTTCTGTTTTCTTATTTTGTGTTTGTTTTTATTCTTGTTTTATTTTTTTAATTCTTAGGTTTAGGTTTTAGTTAGTTTCAGCTTTAGTTTAGTTTATAATTGTGACATAATCGATAGAATAATTGTTCTTTGAATCCGATAAACATTCCACTCCCTTAGGACGACCCGTAAACACCCTATACTACGATCCTTATACTTGGGGTGTTTCGGTTATAAATTGTAAAACTCGTTTTTACCGAACACTATGCAACTACTGAGAAAGAGCTTCTGGCTGTTATCTTTGCTTTTGACAAATTTAGATCCTATCTAGTAGGATCTAAAGTCATTGTTTGGACTGACCATGCGGCTTTGAAGTATCTTTTAGCCAAACAAGATTCCAAGCCAAGGTTATTAAGATGGATTCTACTATTGCAAGAATTTGATGTAGAAATCCGTGATAAGAAAGGATCTGAAAATTTGGTTGCAGATCATCTTTCCCGTTTACAAATAGAGGATAATGAGCCAATAACCGAGATTGGAGAAACATTTCCTGATGAACAACTATTCTCCATCACGGCCATACATGGAAAGGATGATTGCGCTGAAGTATCTTCGCGTATTGAGGTTGTTAGGAGAAGAAACAACCATGGTTTAAAGACTTCGTGAATTATCTATCCGCGAAATACTTACCACCAAATCTCAACCCCCAAGAAAGAAAGAAATTCTTCAAGGATCTTAGGCACTATTATTGGGAAGAGCCCTATTTGTTTAAACTAGGATCCGACAATGTCTTTAGGAGGTGCGTGCCGGAAGAAGAAATATATGATATCCTTAGACATTGCCACGCTTATGAGGCCGGAGGACATTATGGAGGAGACAAGACTGCTGCGAAAGTTCTCCAATGTGGTTTTTACTGGCCGACCTTGTTCAAAGATGCGCATCAATATGCTAGATCTTGTCATTCTTGCCAGATGACGGGAAATATCTCGAGAAGGAATGAAATGCCACTGAAGAATATCCTAGAGGTGGAACTCTTTGATGTTTGGGGTATTGATTTTGTGGGACCTTTTACTTTGTCTTTGTCCAACCGCTATATCTTAGTTGCAGTCGACTACGTGTCCAAGTGGGTTGAGGCCATTGCTTCGCCTACCAACGATACCAAGGTTGTACTAAAGTTCTTAAAGAAAAATATCTTTACGCGGTTTGGAACCCCTCGTGCCATTATTAGTGATAATGGAAGCCATTTCTGTAATAGGCCGTTTGAAAAGTTGATGATTAAGTACGGGGTTAGACACAAGTTAGCTACTGCTTATCACCCTCAAACAAGTGGACAAGTTGAGGTTACAAATCGAGAAATAAAGCGCATTTTGGAGAAAACCGTGAATACGACCGAAAGGATTGGTCGTTGCGATTAGATGATGCTTTATGGGCTTACAGATCGCTTATAAGACGGCCATTGGTATGTCTCCTTATAAGATTGTTTTTGGAAAAGCATGTCATCTACCGGTTGAACTTGAACACCGTGCCATGTGGGCTACGCGTATGCTTGAATTTTGATGAAAGTTTAGCATTTGGAGAAAAAAGGTCGTTAGAGTTGACTCGCCTAGAGGAGTTTCGTCCGGAAGCTTATGAGAATGCAAAAATCTTTAAGGAGCGCACGAAGAAATTTCATGATAAAAAGATATTGGACCGCACCTTTAAGGAAGGCGATCTGGTTCTTCTTTACAATTCGCGTTTGAGACTCTTTCCTGGCAAGTTAAAATCACGATGGTATGGCCCTTATAGAGTGAGTAAGGTTTTCCCTTCGGAGTCGTCGAATTATTGAACCTTAAAGACCAATCCACCTTTGTGGTTAATGGACACCGTGTGAAACATTATGTTGGTCTTGGTCAAGGAAAGGAGGAGGAAGTCTTCACTCTTGAAGATCCCACCTATACTTAAACCATCGTTGAGTTAAGTCGAGTGGCGACTATAAACTCAGAACTATTTCTTAAAAACTATCTTTTGTTTTTGTTTTGTTTGAATAAAGTAGCATGCGACTGCTAAGGTTTTTTTCATCTCGCCAAGTTCCGATTCTAAGTTCGGAATAAACGAGGTTTTTTCCTTGATAGCCGACATGTGAGTGTTATAGTTTTAACTCTTTGGTTTTCCATGTCGTTGGTTGTATGAAATAAAGTGGCTTAAATTGTTTTTGGATATTCTATATCTGATTACTGCCACATTATAACTTCCATTGACATGTTATTAACGGTTTCGTGGAGCTTCTGTTTGGTTTGCTTAAACAGGTTTTTGTGTGCTTCTCCACGACGTGCTTGGTCTACAACTACATTCTGGCATCTACTTGAGACCCTTTCCAGAACTTAATTCTTTTTCTTAAAATCTCATTTTTCTTTGTCATTGGGGACAATGCCAAGTTTAAGTGGGGGTAGGAGACTTAGCCATGATGAAAATTGTAAATTTTTGAACAAATGCCAAATTAATTATCTCGTACCCTTAGAATTGTGAGTTCTTATACATAGAATTAATAGGGAAGGAACCAAGTTGCATGATTACATGATCATTTTATACTTATATGAATGTAAATTTAAGGATATTCATGCCAACTATTGCAAGTAGTTATTTATTATTTGCTTACTCAATTTGAATCGACGAATACCGCACAAATCATAATAAATCTGAAGAGTTATGTGTACATTGCGTAGATGATTGGTTATGCGGACCTAGAGTCGGTATTTATCCGTCGATGTATTCTTATCTTCTAGCCATCTAAGCGGAGTAATAAGCTTGAGAATTATCTGTGTTTTGACAATGAGTCAAACACTGGGTTTGTAGTAACATTACCAAAGTAGCCCCGCGCTTGTGGTAATATTCGATGCTATGCATGATCTAAGATAGGGGGATGCTCTAAAAATTTTTCTTCCTTGAGATTGATAGTATTTGAAAAATATGAAGATATGAAAAGAATATTCAAATTTTTAAGAGGCTTGAGTAATTTTCTCGGTCTCCAAGTCCAAAAACCTTATGGATGACGCTCTTGCTTATTGCACCATGTCTTTAACCATTGCGAGGCTTAAGAAGTGGGAATGCTGATGTTGGTAGGTTAAGACTTCGAAGTTAGCATAAACTTTAATCTTGCCACGAATATATAAAACTAAATGCACATGCACACATCACTTCGATTCATGACGAGTAGTGAATAATGGGTACCTTATGAGCATAAGTGGTATGAGTTGACTCGAGTTTCTTGTATAGGTATGATTTGACCATGGAAAATGTGTCTTGGGGAATGACTTATTGATGCTTTGTTCGGGACGATCAAAGTCTAAGTGGGGGGTAGTTGATGACGGTCAAATTATACCCGTAAAAGTCATCAACGTAGACCTTAAATCGGGACGAATAATATATATTTTATGATAAATCACACGTTTATAGTTATTATTTAATGTTATGTGATTAATAAAATATAAATTGGTATTTATCCATATAACTCGGTATTTATCTATTAATAAGATATAATTCGGTATTTATCCGTTTTTATTATATTTATCCGTTATTATTTAAATATGATTTATTTTGGGATAAATATTATTTTGCAGAATTTGGATAATTATGGAGGATAAATACAAAAAGGAGAATTTAATCACAAGATAAATCCAAGTAAATCAAGATGCATTGAAGATAAAGATCGGATAAACATGACAAAAGCCGGCAACCAATCAAAAGGTGGCGCCAACTTCCACACGCCATTTATGGGGGGCGCACCTTATTATTTTGCGATCGGCCGGGAGTTATCTCTTATTTGTTTGACATTTTGAAGTATATCTCTTATTTAGCTTGAACACCTATAAATAAAGAGGCATACTACACGCCATATGTACACCATAGAAATACAATATTTTCAATACAGTTCGTTGTTTTCTTTATTTTATGTTCGTTCATTACGGAGTCGTTAGAATCTCCGGTTAGAGATCGTATCGAGGAGTGGGAATCACGCTCATCTTCGAGGGTAATGTCTACTCAATTATGCAATCTTTATTCGTAGATCTAATTTATTTCACTATGGAGTAGTCTTTTTATGTATTGATTTCGTGATGTAGTTAATTATCGAACCCATGTTTATGTAGATCCGAGACGTAAAAGACGTTTCACGAGCAAACGGTTCGATCCGAGCTTGTTGGCGCGAGCTTATGTCTCGCCGGTAGCAAGATCCGTGATGTTCTTGATTTGTCCGTGAACGGCTACGACTACGTCAGGTTCTCTGCTTTGTAATTCAAACGAGTAATTAAACTTGATCAACTTAATTATTTGTCATCGTAATTTAACATGAGACCTAAAAAGTGATTGTTATTTAGGACAGAGATTGAATCGGTGTCTAAGAAGTACGCCTAATCATGGGAATGTTGCTTAGATGAGGTTACGGTTTATACCGGCATCCCTAGTTTCGTAATTGTGTCAGAAGTTATATGAGATGGAGACTAAAAATGTGAAGTCACGTAATGGAGACACGATGATCTAGATGGCCTAACCGGAGCTAGATCTATTTTAGGGGATGACTCCCGTAGTCAGAATAATTAATCTTAAATGTCTTGTTTTGTCTCGTCGTCAATCTACATAGCATGGGGGAGTAATTACTACTAGCGTTATCAATACCGTTCGTCAAATTATTCATAAAACTTATAAAAACAAGTGTCTTAGTGTCGTTGTGTCCTTTGTTGGTTTTGTGTTTCTATTGTGTCAATTTTATTTCTGCGTTATTTGTTGGTCGTAGACCGCCTTTTATTTGCTTTTTAGTTTAAATAAGTCATATTTCGTTTAAGCCGAGTCTCGTGGGATCGACCTCGACTCTATCTAGCTATACTACGATTGAACCTAGTTCTCTTGCTAGTGTGTTATTTAGGTATCGAGTTATTTTTATAACTTGACCGACATCAGGAAGCAACTTGAATGCCAAAAAAGGTAAACCGGGACAAAACGGGCTTGCGAGAGTGAGAGAAAAAAATAGAGAGAAATCTTCCAAAAGAAAAAGCAAAAAGAGAAAAAAGAAAGAAGAAGAAAAAAAAGCATATGATATAATAAAGGCAGTGAGGGAAGCGAACTCATAGCAAAAATGGCATGACCCTCGAATAAAAAAAGAAACAACGAGGACCTAAGACAAATACTCGGTCCCAGAGTCCGCCCGGCCCGATTAAGGTGCCATGTTGGGTAACCAAGTCTGAAGGCAAAGGGAGCGAGTGTATGTATAGGTAAGTTAAGATTGTAGGGTTAATACAACTTGATTCTCTTCACGAACGCACTATCACGAAGGATTTATCACACGACACATTGATGCATGGAAAGTAATGATTAATGGGGAGCTTATGGATTGTTTCTTGATGTGTGTTCTGCCGGAAATCTTTATTGAATATGTGGTAGTTGATGGGGATTGCTCTTGGAGGTACATTCCGCCTTGATACTTTGCTCGAGGACGAGAAAAGATCTAGTAGGGGGCAGTTGATGACGCTTAAAATAGTATATCATACGACATCAACGTTCTATCCATTACGAGCTAAAAATAGTTGTTTCGACCTATAATTATGAACCATTTGAGTTGAATGTCATGTGTCGGGTTCTCGAGTATTTTGTAGTTCACATTTATTTTCCCTTATTCGATATTATTTTGTGTGTTATTTGATTATTTTCCGGATACGAAATAATTGGGCTAAGCATTGTGGACGATTCTAGAGCAGACTGAACGAAAAGATTGGGCCTAGGGTATTCCAGAACCTTCCAAGTTAAGTCGGTGGAAGAAAAAGGACAAAAATGTCCCGATTAATCGGGAGTTGCCGCGGATTAATCGAGCTACCAGAATCTTCCGAAACGCGTTTTCTTGGAGGAGGGGATGTTCTAGGTCTTTCTAAGTCGGTTTACTTAGCTATAAATAAGAGGCCTCACCCTCAGAATTCAATGTACAATTTTCAAGATAAGTTATATGCAATAAAAGTTCTTTGTTCTTTATTTATTTATGAGTTCTAGTCACGGAGTTGACAAATTCACCTCCTAGGAAGAGAGCCGAGGGAGATCTACACTCACCTTTGAGGGTATGATTTTCTGTCTTTTCCAAGATGTAGATTTGCCGTTGTTCTATTTGACTTGTATGTTTTAATTGTTTATTTAGTTTAATTATGTAGTAGTTAGTTTATTTTACCCCATGCATGTATAGATCTGATTCGTTGGTGTGGAAATCATGAAATAGTGATTGCGTTCTTCAGATCTGCGGAAGTCTATATCGCTAGATCTAAATACCAACAAAATTCTAGTTCATGATAATCGGTGCTAGCTACGTTGATCGACAGATTTAATTTACATGTTAGTAGCCTGATCAACTATTTTCATGTCATCGTAAATTAGCATGAAGGAATATTAGTGAAGTGTTAGTTTGGACATTGTCTTGATGGATCCTTAGGAACGTGCTATTCATAGTCGATAGCTGCCTAGGGAGGTTCTCGGTCTTGAGCCAGCAACTCTAAAACTTAATGCATATGAACTAATACAACCAACGAATGAGGTTAGCTGCACATAGATTGTCTGCTGTCGTTACAGTGGAAGTAGATAGGGTTAGGAGATTGCACCCATAGCTAGCAATGAATTATAATTTACCAACGGGGATGACTAATACATGACATGTGGGGGATAACTAATAACTCATAATTAGACTAATACATTAGAAACACTTGTGTGCTCAAGTTGAACTTGCATAATCTTGTTTATTTATTGGCACAACTTTTATTCTTACTATATTATAGTTGGTCATAGACCATTATTATGACAACTCAATCTTGATTAATTTGTGTTGTTACGAGTCTTTGTGGGATTCGACCTTGACCTGCCAGTACTATGCTACGATAGACCTAGTCCTATTGCTACTAAGTGCTTTGCACGCGATCAGTCTCATGAATTTCAATTTAGGTCAATGGAAATAAATTATAAACATATGGTGAAAACATTAATTAAGACACTGGAATATAAAATTGGGATATAATGAGAAATCCACAGTTGGCTGCCCCAAATACATTGTTCACTACAATATTTTACAGTGGAATAGACATCAAATATATTGTTCCACCATTCAGTGTTTTTTTTTACAAAAATGACCTCAAAATAGAGCTGGTAACGAATTATAATTTACCAACGGGGATGACTAATGCATGACATGTGGGGGATAACTAATAACTCATAATTAGACTAATAAATTAGAAACTCTTGTGTGCTCAAGTTGAACTTGCATACTCTTGTTTGTTTATTGGCAAAACTTTTATTCTTCCTATATTATAGTTGGTCATAGACCATTATTATGACAACTCAATCTTGATTCATTTGTGTTGTTACGAGTCTTTGTGGGATTCGACCTTGACCTGCCAGTACTATGCTACGATAGACCTAGTCCTATTGCTACTAAGTGCTTTGCACGCGATCAGTCTCATGAATTTCAATTTAGGTCAATGGAAATAAATTATAAACAGATGGTGAAAACATTAATTCAGACAGTGGAATATAAAATTGGGATATAATGACAAATCCACAGTTGGCTGCCCCAAATACATTGTTCACTACAATATTTTACAGTGGAATAGACATCAAATATATTGTTCCACCATTCATTGATTTTTTTTACAAAAATGACCTCAAAATAGACATCGGGAAAATATCAAATGAGATATCAGAATAAAGAGGACGAAAAAAAAGGAATATATGATGAAAGAATTACGATTTTTTGACATTTGGATCAAAATATTTATCTCTTGTTGTAATTGAGTAGGAGAAAACATAAAATTCATTGTAATAAAAATTGTCCTTTTTGCCATTTAAAATATTCCACTAGATTAAGTGATTATTTTCATCTCCACCTTGTCCTTTTTAACATTTGTCTATTCCAATTATCGTCACTGTCCTGTATTATGAAAAGAAAAATTATTGGCTATCCACATTAATTGACCAAAATAGCCATTCTTGTAACGTCCCCCGACCCCGGGCCTGCTAGCGCTAAATGAGTCATAAATGGTCCGGTCAACTGCTTAGACCGTCGTCCTCGCTTGGTCTAAAAGGGCTAACCCGAGTTTACATGACCTTTATGTCTCACACTTATATGGGGGTGAGCATTCACTTACTTTACCGATGTGGGATATCACATTCTACCCCCCCCCCCCCCCCCCGCCTATAAAGGGACCCGGCGTCCTCGCCGGGACGGCCAAGACTTATCCCCGTGGACTTGTCCCGGTTCGTCTCTACCATAGGACTCAGAGGTTGCCCGTTATAAGGGACTGGCGTCCTCGCCAGGACGGCCAAGACTTATCCCAGTGGACTTGTCCCAGTTCGTCTCTACCATAGGACTCTAGAGGTGGCCCGTGGCACTTAAGTTCGTCTAGAGGTGGCATGTGGCACTTAGGTCCGTCTGATAGTTGGTTCTGAATACCATTTTGTAACGCCCTCAGACCCCGGGCCTGGTAGCGCTAAATGAGTCATAAATGGTCCGGTCAACTGCTTAGACCGCCGTCATCGCTTGGTCTAATAGGCCTAACCCGAGTTTACAAGACCTTTACGTCGCACACTTATATAGGAATGAGTATTCACTTATTTTACTGATGTGGGATATCACAATTCTTTTCGGTTCTTTGTAAATGGCTAGAAACGATTTTTATGAATCTTTTATAATCTAAGATCATCAAGATGAATAGTACGTTTTCCTAAGAGAAACACGTGTAATTGTCCGAGTCTTAATTTCATGATCTTAATTAGTTCACATATACCAGAATATCACTATCACTTTGTGTGATGTCATTCCAAAGGGTGAATTAAATTTAAAAGAACAATACAATTTGTGGTATAAAGAATTCTTACTCAATGTGTACATGTTGATAAAACTTTGAATCACACCATTTTGATATCTGATAAGAATAAGAAATTAATACTTAAAGTCGGTACCTATGAACCGAAAGCAATGACCATTTTTGTAAAATATTGTGGATAGCAATTAAATTTTGTTTATAAATACATGAGGGTGACAATAATTAAAAATCATGAGCAATGAGACCATTGAATGAGGTTCATTAATGTTTGGGGGCACTTTAATTATTTTTCTAATACACCGTCTATATGTAAGAGTTTCAACTAATTCATCTGCGAACAAGGTGATTTATTAATTGCAGTAATGTGAAATGTAGGTGAGAAAAGTAATCCATATTCAAGATGACATGATTGCTTTCAAGCGTTATGTGGTTTGTGCACATCTTGAATTGGAAGAAGACAACCGGGCTTTCATGAGGGTTGACATCACTCGTCCATCCTCATCTATTCCCCCCCTTAGACTCAGCATCAAGTTGTAACTAGAGGTGGCCATTTGCGTGATCCGGACCGAACCAAGCCGGAACCGCCGGTTTTTCTCTTGTCCGGTACGTGGCGGTTCTTGAACCGGCGGTTCACTGTTCACAGAACCGGCAATTTACAGTTCAAAACCGACGGTTCAACGGTTCATACGGTTTCCTTCCGGTTCAGATCACGGTTTTAAAAATTATTAATAATTTTATTACATTATAATATAATACTTATTCTTTTGAGTACAATAACAAATTACTATTCTTTTTACTATAATTACCAAAGCGAATGTAATATATATTTTTTTATAAATAGTTTTTATTCGGTTTCAAATATATTTTTTTATTTTGTTATTTTTTTTATATGTAAATTATGTTATTTTTCAAATCTTCGGTTGCCTACGTATCTTTTATATGTAATCGTGTCGGAGGCACGACACATATAAAAATATTAAAGCGAACGTAGTTCTTATAGTTTTTTTTAGCCTTTTATAGTTTTTTTCATAGGTTATTATAGTTTTTTTTTTATTGTATTTTATATTTTTTCGTCAGTTTTAAGTATAAGTTGATTAAAAATGTTGTTTTATTAAATATTACGTGAGAGATATTGTGTTATTTTTCTTATATGTAAGTTATGCTATTTTTTCAACGCTTGTATCGGTAATTCGGTTGTCTACATATTTTTTATATGTAATCGTGTCGATCGGAGGCACGACATATATAAAAAAAATCAAAGCGAACGTAGTTCTTATTGTTCTTTTTTTTTAGTCTTTTATAGTTTTTTTTTATAGGTTTTCAAAGTATTTTATAGATTCTTATAATTTTTTTAGTCGGTTTTAAGTATAAGTTGATTAAAAATATTTTTTCTTGAATATTATGTGAGAGATATTGTGTTATTTTTCTTATATGTAAATTATTATATTTTTTCAACACTGGTACCGGTAGTTCGGTTGGCTACGTATCTTTTATGTGTAATCATATCGGAGGCACAACACATATAAAAATATCAAAACGGACGTAGTTCTTATTGTTTTTTTTTAGTCTATTATAGTTTTTTTAATATAGATTTTCAAAGTATTTTATAGTTTCTTATTGTTTTTTTAGTCGGTTTTAAGTATAAGTTGATTAAATATGTTGCTTTATTAAATATTACGTGAGAGATATTGTGTTACTTTTCTTATATGTAATTATGTTACTTTTTCAACGCTTGTACCGGTAATTCGGTGCCTACGTATCTTTTATATGTAATCGTATCGGAGACACGACACATATAAAAAAAATCAAAACGAACATAGTTCTTATTGTTTTTATTTAGTCTTTTATAGTGTTTTTTTTATAAGTTTTTATAGTATTTTATAGTTTCTTATTGTTTTTTTAGTCGGTTTTATTTATAAGTTGATTAAAAATGTTGTTTTATTAAATATTACGTTAGAGATATTGTGTTATTTTTCTTATATGTAAATTATGTTATTTTTTCATTGCTTGTACCAGTAATTCGGTTGCCTACGTATTATTTATATGTAATCGTGTCGGAGGCGCGACACATTTAGAAAAATCAAAGCGAACGTAGTTCGTATTATTTTTTTAGTCTTTTATAGTTTTTTTTATAGGTTTTTATAGAATTTTATTGTTTCTTATAGTTTTTATACTAGGTTTTAAGTACAAGTTGATTAAAAATGTTGTTTTATTAAATATTACATGATAGATATTGTGTTATTTTTCTTATATGTAAATTATGTTATTTTTTAACGCTTGTACCGATAATTCGGTTGCCTACGTATCTTTTAGATGTAATCGTGTCGGAGGCACGACACATATAAAAAAATCAAAACGAACGTAGTTCTTATAGTATTTTTTAGTCTTTTATAGTTTTTTTATATGTTTTTTTAATTTTGTTTATAGTTTTTTCTATAGTCTTTTACGGGTTTTTAGAGTATTTTATATAGTTTCTTATAGTTTCTTTTGTTATAGATTTTATTGTTTTTCATAGCATTTTATAGTTTCTTATAGTTTTTTTTTATAGTTTTTTTACGTTTGTATAGTTTTGTTGTGGTTTTTTTTTATAGATTTTTATAGTTTTTTTTTGTTGTCTTTTTATATGTTTTTATAGTATTTAAAGGTGTTTTTTAAAATTTTTTTTTAGACTTTTATAGTATTTTTATGGTATTTTTTGGGTTTTTATAGTTTTTTTTTATAGTTTTGTCAGAGTATTTTATAGTTTTTTAGGTTTGTATGGTGTTTTTATAGTTCTTTTTTATAGGTTTTATATACATTTTTTGTAGTCTTTTTATAGTTTTTATCGGGTTTTTATATGGTTTTTTTGTAGTCGTTTATCGGTTTTTTTATATAGTTTTTAGTAGTTTCTTATAGTTTTTTTTAGTCTTTTATAGTTGTTTTATAAATTGTAACAAATTTTCAAGTAAGATATAAATTGCGTACCTTTAATCTTCAAAATTATCGATGTCGGTATTTCAACCGCTTGCTCCTCCTGAAGTTTCGGTGTCACCGACTTTGAACTGTGACTCATCTTCTGACTCAATGTCTTGCACCCTCTGCTCGGCTCGTACCCAATCTTGACAACACATTTGCTTCTCTAAAAGGGTGGGATGAAGCGAACATCTTCTCTCTGTAATCACATTTCCTGCCATGCTGAAAGCTCGTTCAACAGTGACGGTCGAAACAGGGCAACTTAAAAACTCGGCTGACATCATTGCTAGAACCGGAAAATCTTTAGAATGTCTCTTCCACCACTTCAATAAGTCGAAGTCGAAATCATAGGTACCGGTTTGATAGACTTCAAATGTTGTGTTTAAATATTTGGTTATCTCTGTACGTTGATCGGATGACCCTGTCGCTCATTCTGTCGTTTCATATTCATTTTTCCAGAACTTTTTGAATTCCCCGTAGGACACCTGCAGGGTTAGTACAAGCACTTGCGGATGGATTGGAAACCGCTTCGTTTCTCATTCCATACATACTCTCATATTCAACATAAAAGCGTTTATTAAATTTTCAAGTCTATCTACTTCAGGTGTATGATCTACTGGGGGCACATTATTATTATCAGACAAAGCTTCATAGTAAGCGCTTAACATGGGAGATACACCTATTAGTCTTAAACGAGGGTCGAGAAGAGAACAAATGAGATAAGTGTCAGGAATACGCAACATGTATTTTTCCATTTCTCCCTCATCGGCCCTAAACATTGAAACAATCTGGGTCATGTTCCAAGGTTTCAAACAGGTCGGTTATTTCTACACTAGCAGGAAAGACTAAATGTGTTGTGGGTTGATAACACCTTGAAAACAATTCAGTAAATTTTTTGAATACTTCAAAAACATCCATCAGATTCTTGCAATCAGTCCAAACACAGGGAAACAAACGATATTCGCTCGCAGAATGTTCATTTAAAAAAGCACAAAAAGCATTTTTAACTTTATTTGTTTTTTCCAAAGATCATAAGTGGTGTTCCACCTTTGCGGTACATCTTGCGGCAGTTTGACATGGCGATGACCTTTCTCTTTAAGATATTTATACCACTTATTAACAAGAGTATTTCTACCTAACACATTTGAAATCGAAGTTTTTATCGCAGTAATATTATAGTCAAAAACTTTTAGACCTTCTTTTACACATAAATTAAAAATATGGCATAAACATCTAACATGAAAAAATTTACCGCTACAAAGAGGATCACATATTTGGATAACTCGGGAATAGAAGCAGTGTTGTTTGAAACATTGTCAAACGCAATAGGAAAAACATTATTTTTAAAATCGTATTCGTCAAAAATATCAACTAATAATGATGCAATGTTAGAAGCATTATGAGTTTCATTAAATAAACGAAAAACAAGTAACCTTTTTTGGACAATACAATTGTTGTCAATCCAGTGACACGACACGCTCAAATAATAATTGTTTGTCCTCGCATCCTCCCAAATATCGGCACATACACATACTCGGAATTTATTTGTCTTCAAACTTTCATTTATAATATTTCGTCGTTTAATAATTTTTTTTTTTGAAATCCCTAGTAAACGTTGGACGAGGGATACAAGTAAAAGCTGGTTGCAAAGCCCGTTGTACGTAACTTTCAAAAATAGGATGCTCGGGAAAGCTGAAAGGAAGACCCATCCCCGCAACATGATCTGTGGTTTGATCTCTACAATTATCACGAGTGTAAATAAAAAGTGGATTAGTGTTACCTCCACTGGAGCTCGGCATGTTTAGCTGGGTTTGAGACGTGTTGTCTTCCAATTTTTTCGGGTGATTGCTTATAATGTGATTCCGCATCGATTCGTAAAAACCATCTGCTTTAAATTTGTATTTAGTGCCACAAAAATTGTGAACCCTGTAGAAAAACTTTCCGGGGTTAGCTAATGCTAATTCATCAGTCTGAGAAAACTTTGTGAAAAATTCCGTAAACATTTTCAATTTTAACCTTGTTTCTTGTGCTCCGTCTGAGGTACTTTCATCACCATCTAAATAGACTGTCTCGGGAGTAGGATTTGCACTATCACGACGCGGTGTTCTTACTACAGTCCCACGATTCCTACCACATCCTTGTATAGGACGGGAAGCAGTCTGAAATACGTCATCATCATCATCAACGCCGGTTTCATCATTACGAGGCTCATCATCTCCATCTTTGTTAAGGTTGATGTTAAAATTTTCAGGTTGAGACATAATATCGTCGTAATGACTATTAAAATCATCTGGATTGAAATCTAAAGGTGTCTCGATGTGAAGAATTGAAATGTGACTACAGGTGACAAGGATTGTAAAGTGTGGTACCACGGGTCTATAGCACATCACCCGATTCCGGCACCACCGTGTCATCACGGAAAGTAACATTTTGATTGCCTTGTGATGATTCACCTCTTTTTGACGTTGTACAAAATCTAAATTAAATTTAACGGTTATAAAAAAAATGAAAAAAACTAACCAATTTTATTTATAACTAAAATCGAATTGAAGTAAACGATTAAATCAGAACAACTTCAAATATCGGTCTAGTAAAGTAAATTTGATTATAAAATGGAATTTGTTATACACTACAAAAAAAAAAGTTGAATAAAATACAAATCAAATTTACTTATATCCAAATCTGTATTGAAGTAATAATTAAATCAGAACAACTTAAAAAATGGGTATCATAAAGTAAGTTTAATTGTTGTTTTTAACAACTAAAGTTTAGAATTGAGAGAAGTTTAGAATTTAGAGAAGTAGAAGTTTAGAATTGAGGAAGAGAAGAGTAGTGTAAAGAATTTGGAAATTGAATTGGGTATTTATAGGAATTTTTGAAATGGTTGGAAAATATAAAAAAAATAAAAATGAGCCGTTGAAAACTAGCCGGTCCGGTTCCGGTTCCGGCCGGTTTGACACAGTCCCGGCCGGGCCGGTTGAACTACCGGTTTTGGTCCCGTTCCGGTTCCTAGAAATCCCAAACCGTCTACAAACCGGTGAACTGCCGGTCACCCGAACCGCCGGTTTGTCGAACCGCCGGTCCGGTTCCGGTCCGGTTCCGATTCCGGTTCACGATACGCCGGTTTTTTGGCCACCTCTAGTTCTAACACAACCGCCTCGTATAAAATCCTTTGAGGTAATTTTCTATTGTTATATGAGGTCATCTTGTCTTGTTATATGACTTTCTCGCTCCAAATATTTTTTGATAAACACCGGGACAACATTATTCAAAATTTCCAAATTTGTTTTTGGCCGTTTCTTAATTTCACAAGTATTACTCTATCTCAAAATAAAAGTGGTTTCAGAGGTTATAATAAATATTGAGAAAATAAATAAATGTCACAAATGTTTGTTTGTCTAAAATATCACTGGAGTATTATTAATTTAATAATCTGGTACTTAGCAAGTAATTTGAGGTTATAATAAAGATTGAGAAAATAAATAAATGTCACAAATGTTTGTTTGTCTATCATTTGAATGTTATTAATTTAATAATCGGTTATCAAGAGAATGATTTTTTTGTTTTTTTTTTACGGAAACAAAAGATACACACCCTTTTTCGTCTCGATTGAGCCAGTTGCCAAAAACACGCTTATTAAGAATATGATTTAATTTTATGACATTAAGGATACAATGACTAAAAAATCTCTATGATACAATTAATACAGTTTTCTTTTTATCTTCTTACCTATTACTAAATAAGAGTATAGAAAAATTAGCAATAAATATTATTTTGGAAAATGTTCTGCTTCAGTTATTTTGGAACAAATTTTTTTAAAAATTGTCTTAGTTATTTTGGAATGGAGGGAGTACTCTTGAGGAATGATAGCTTCCTAGCGTTAAGTGGTTCGTGCACATCTTGAATTGGAAGAAGACAACCGGGCTTTCATGAGGAATGACTTCACTCGTCCGTCCTCATCTATCTCCCCCTTAGAATCAGCATCAAGTTGTAACACAACCGCCTCGTATAAAATCCTTTGAGGTCATCTTGTTATATGGGGTCATCTTGTCTTGTTATATGACTTTCTTGCTCCAAATGTTTCTTTGATAAACAACGGGAAAGCATTATACAAATTTTCCAAATTTGTTTTCGGCAGTTTCTTTCCGTAAATAAAAGTGGTTTTAGAGGTTATAATAAGATTGAGAAAATAAATAAATGTCACAAATTTTTGTTTGTCTAAAATATCATTTGTGTATTATTAATTTAATAATCCGGTACTTAGAAAGTGATGTGAGGTTATATGAAAGATTGAGAAAATAAATAAATGTCACAAATTTTTGTTTGTCTAAAATATCACTTGAATATTATTAATTTAATAATCTGGTATTTAGAATGTTATTTTTTTGTTTCCTTTTTACGAAAACAAAAGATACGCACACCCTTTTTCGACTCAAGCCAGACTCGAACCTTAGTCACTGTCAGGTTAGGACCTAATGTTAACTACTAGACTGATACCTTGTTTGCATTTAGAAAGCGGTTGAATTGAAAATACATTGAAAGACATTTCAAAAAAAAATTACATTGAAAGTATGACAAGATAAAATTGCACTTATTTAGGAAAAAATAAATAAATTAATGACACTTATATATAGAGGAATGTAGTATTTATTATTCCCTCCATTCCGTAATATAAAACCTTTTAACTTTTTAAACTTTTCCTATATTATTAGGCCTTCTCACATCCTAATTCAATATTAAATTCATTGGACACTCCCAGAAAACAATACAATATTTTTCTTCGAAATGTTAAAAAGTAACTATTTTATGAGATTTTTTAAAACTGTGTAGAAAAAATTAAAACCCCTATAATACGGGAGGGGAGAGTATTACTTTTGTTTTTTTTAACTATGTTAGTACTGTAACGCCCCGTTCCCGGACACCGATTCCTTATCCGGAAAAGGAACGTTCGGCACGTATAAAATAAAAACAAATTCACTTTATACGTAAGCCTCTACTACGTCGTATCAAAAATAAGCAAACGGAAGCAAAAGACTCGGGTATGAAAAATTCCAAACATCCATGAATAGAAACATGAAATCTAAAGATGGAAATGTAACTTATTACATTCAAGGAAAAATACGAAATCCAAAGGAAACATACGATATTCTCAAAATAAACGTAAAAGTACTACAAGTCTCGAAAGACCAAAAGTCTAACACAGTCTAAAGAAGAATAGTAAAAGAATAGGAGTAAAGTCTTCAATGAGGCGTCTTCAAACGTCATCATCGAACTCCTCCTCGTAAACATTATTGACCTGTTCGTCTTCTCATCCCCAAACACATAGAAAACATGCATTTGAGGTAAGTACAACGTACTTAATAAGGAAGAGAAGCTATGACAACAATTATACTTTATAAAGAAAAGATATTTAGAAGTTTAGTTGTTTATATCTGACCGACTCAATCTGGGGTTCATTTCATGTCCATCAACATGAATTGACAAAAGGTTTTTACTTAACTTATCTATGTTACAACCGCACTCAAGGGCACTACGCGTATCCACTTTTGGGACACTCTTGGCAACATATTAGTGGATCACACCAATATCCACGAAGTCTAGAATAGGTAGACTCCGATAGCACGCGCGTCTCAGTGGAGTCACCCGAACTTGTGGTTTTTTTGACCTAGGGTTCTTCCACCTTCAGAGGTAGCACACACATCGCGATATAGACTGGTGCCTATCCAAGAGAGACATGTTATTTAATCTTTTACTAGTCAAGTACGTATTTATTAGGATGATTAACTAACCACCTAAGTGTTTTCAATTAATCTCGCTCACCTTGACTACTCTCTTCCTAGACCACTAGACATAGACAAGGCCTAGCAATTACACAGACATTGATGAATGCTAATTCATCAAAGCACAAGCCTATCATGCTCTTCCGACGGATCCGAACTTCAACTCCCTTTAAGAGTGCATTCGGTGTTTTAACTGAATGAATCAGAAGCTCAATTCAGGCTTGTTTATGTTTATACATTGTTAACATATCATAATTAAGGGTTTAAAACAATGAAAACACGATTATGAAGCCGAAAACCAAGATGAAATGCAAAAACAGTAAAAACAAGGTAAAATAGGTCAAACGCCCGTTTGACATCCTATGAACGCCCGTTTGACATCGAACGCCCGTCCACTAACCCCAAACGCCCGTCCGTCAAAAAAGGCTACATCCTAAATCAAAAGTCTAACCTCAAACGCCTGTCTGCCTTGTGCAAACGCCCGTTTGAGCTGCTGTGACCGCAAACGCCCGTTTGCCTGGGTTTTTCCCAAAACGCTAAAATCTTCAAAACGCAATTTCTAAACCGTTTCTAACCTAACTAACCTCGATTTCAACACAGTAAAATGTAGAGAAACATATCTAAACATTCCAAAACATCTGTGATCCTTTGATCAACGAAAAACACATCTTTCTTGCATCTACGCGTCTTAAAACATGATCTAAACATTACGAATCATAATCGAGATCATAGGAAGAGTCTCTTACTTGATTGCAGCCAAAAATCAAATTCAAAAGCCTCTGAAAATCTGCTGCACTTCCCACCAACTGATATCCAAACGTCGCCATTCTCACAACGATTCCAAATCTCTTGTCTGATCTGAAAACGGTTAAGCTTTGCCTCAGAAATTGCGAAAACAATCCAAGCCCTATTTCTTTTCTCAAAGCCGCAGAGAAGGGACGTGAAACTGATTTTCTGATTAGTGTTTAGGTTATGGGAATTATCTGTGTTAATTTTCCTTAAATTCCAATTCCCAATTAATCCCATTTTCCTTAATTGCCCTTAATTACCAAATAATCAGATTTTTCCCTTAATCATATATATACATATAACTCAAATATATATATATATATATATATATATATATATATATATATATATATATATATATATATATATATATATAATCAATTAAATACTTAACTCCCATAAAAAAAAAAAATAATAATATTTCGTTTTCGCAAAATGACACGTCTACCCTTTCCCAAAAATCGGAATATTACATTCCTCCCCCCTTAAAAGGAGTTTCCTCCTCGAAACTAGAACATACCTGGTAGATCAACAAACTCTTGGAATTCATTGGTCATGTCATCTTCAACCTCCCAAGTTGACTCCTCGGGTGAATGATTGCTCCACTGAACCAAAACCAATGGGATCATCCGCCTCTTAATCATCTTTTCCTTCTGGTCCAAAATCTTGATCGGTCTCTCATCATAAGCAAGATTGTCTTGTATAATTTCCGGATCAATTGTAGTTTCAACATCATTCTTCGTCAGACACTTCTTCAACATTGAAACGTGAAAAACACTATGGACTCTTGACATGGATTCCGGTAACTGAAGCTTATAAGCCAACGGTCCAATCCTTTCCAGAATTTCAAATGGTCCAACATACCTTGGACTTAGCTTTCCCTTTTGTCCAAAGCGTTTTACTCCCCTCATCGGTGAAGCTCGTAGATACACTCTGTCACCGACTTCAAACTCAAGCGGTCTTCTTCAAATGTCTGCCCAACTTTTCTGCCTGTCTTGAGCTGCCTTCAGATTCTTCTTAACCAACTGAACCCTTTCCTTAGCTTGTTCAACCATTTCCGGCCCTGTGATCTGTCTTTCCCCGACTTCATCCCAAAACAGCGGCGTTCGACATCTTCTCCCATACAAAGCTTCAAACGGTGGCATGCCTACGCTTGTATGATAAATGTTGTTGTAGGCAAACTCCGCTACGGGTAGGTAATCATCCCATGATCTGCCTACTTCCAAAACACAAGCTCTTAGCATGTCCTCGAGTGTTTGGATGGTCCTCTCAGATTGTCCATCTGTCTGAGGATGAAAAGCCGTACTCAAATCCAACTTAGTTCCGAAAGCTTCTTGTAAACTCTTCCAAAACCGACTGACGAACCTCGAGTCATGATCCGAAACTATCGAGATAGGAACTCCGTGTAGCTTCACTATGTTATCCAAGTATAGTGTCGTCATCTTCTTCAAAGGCATGTCCACCTTATACGGTAAGAAATGGGCAGATTTGGTCAGTCTATCCACAATTACCCAGATCGCATCATGACCTCCCATAGTCTTTGGTAAACCGGTGATGAAATCCATCGTAATCTTATCCCACTTCCATTCAGGGATATCCAATGGCTTAAGCATTCCTCCTGGTCTTCTATGCTTTGCCTTTACTTTCTGACAAATGTCACACTCTGCTACGAACTTAGCTACTTCCAACTTCATCGAGGGCCACCAAAACCTTTCTTTCAAGTCCCGACACATCTTAGTAGCACCTGGATGAACTGCAAAAGCTATCCTATGTGCCTCTTCCATAACTCTCTGTCATAAGTCGCCAACATTAGGCACACACAGACGATCCTGGTACCAAAGGTTTCCATTCTTGTCCAAGACATAACCCACTTTGTAGGCTTCTCTCTAGCAACTCGCTTCAAATCAACCAAAGTTTGGGTCTTCATCTTGCATCTCCCGAATATCATCCATCAACTCAGATCTTGCTAACAGCGGCGCCACAAACTGTCGATCCTTAATCCGATCAAACCCGCGATTTCCAGCCCATCTAACCTTTCTGCCACATCTTCCACGCTTGACACTGCAAATACCGGTTTCCTGCTTAAGGCATCTGCCACTACATTGGCTTTGCCTGGATGGTACTGAATATCCAAATCATAGTCCTTCACGAATTCTAACCACCTTCTCTGTCTCATATTTAGATTCTCCTGCGTAACGAAGTACTTTAAACTCTTGTGGTCGGTGAAGATCCTTGCCTTATCTCCGTATAAATAATGCCTCCAAGTCTTTAATGCAAACACCACTGCTGCCAACTCTAAGTCGTGTGTCGGGTAGTTCTTCTCATGCACCTTCAACTGCCTAGATGAGTAAGCAATCACTTTCCCTCCTTGCATCAATACACAACCTAAACCCTGCCCCGAAGCATCCGTGTAGACATCGTAGTTATAAAAAATCTCCGGAACTGCCAAAACTGGGGCTGTAGTCAACTTCTTCTTCAACGTCTGAAAAGCTATTTCACACTCTCTAGTCCATTCAAACTTCACATTCTTCTGTGTAAGTTTAGTGAGTGGAGTAGCTATCTTTGAAAAGTCTTGTACAAACTTCTTATAGTAGCCAGCCAATCCAAGAAAGCTTCTTACTTCTGAAACTGTGGTAGGTCTAGGCCAATTCTCAACTGCCTCAATCTTGGCGGGATCAACTTGAATACCATCCCCAGAAACGACGTGACCCAAGAAACTGACTTGTTTCAACCAAAAGTCACACTTGGAGAACTTAGCAAACAACTGGTTCTTCTTCAAAGTATCCAACACTATCCTTAAATGTTCCTCATGTTCTTTCTCATCCTTGGAGTACACTAGGATGTCGTCTATGAACACTGTTACGAACTTATCCAGGTAAGGCATGAAAACTCGCTGCATTAAATCCATAAATACAGATGGAGCATTAGTGAGTCCAAAAGGCATAACTAAGAACTCATAATGATCGTACCTCGTACTAAAAGCCGTCTTCTGTACATCTGCCCCCTTAATTTTCAACTGATGATAACCAGACCTAAGGTCAATCTTAGAGAACACTTTCTTGCCCTGCACCTGGTTAAACAAATCATCAATCCTCGGCAAAGGATACTTATTCTTGATGGTAAGGTTATTCAGCGCTCTGTAATCGATACACATCCACATGCTACCATCTTTCTTCTTCACGAACAAAACAGGGGCTCCCCAAGGTGAAGTACTGTGCAGAATTATATTCCTCTCGAGCATATCCTTAAGTTGAGCTTTCAACTCTTTCAATTCAGCCGGTGCCATTCTATAGGGTGCCTTAGCAACTGGTGCCGCTCCCGGTATCAACTTGATCGCAAACTCGATTTCCCTATCCGGCATGTTACCCGGTAATTCTTCTGGAAATACCTCAGGGTACTCTCTTACTACTGGAGTTTCTTCTAACTTAGGCTTCACTTGTTCCACATCCACTGCATACAACAAGTAGCCTTGACAACCCTTCTGACAAGCTCTTATTGCCTTAACCGCTGAAATTATCGGATGTTGCTTCTTACTCGGCTTGTACACATTATCATGATACGTCTTATCTGATTTCCCTGGTATCTTGAAGGTCACTCTCTTTTCTCTACAATCCAGGTGAACATAATTCTCGGATAGCCAGTCTATTCAAAGAATCACATCAAAATCTGGAAAGTCTAGAACCGTAAAGTCACTCTTACAACGATAAGATCCAACTCGAACGTCCACTTGAGGTATCATCATATTTACCTTTGTTACCTTCCCTAATGGTGTAGTTATCTCCAAGGTGTTTCTTAAAGTTTCCGAGGGTAAACTCAACTTCTTAGCTACCTTGGTCGACACAAATGTGTTAGACGCTCCCGTATCGAACAAAGCTCTGACCACTAGATTATCTAAGATTATCGTACCTAAGGTGCATATTCATTCATTTAAATAAAATTACAGCATGGATAACCGTGCTATAAAAATATCTTAATAAAATAAATTAACAACAATAAGGTACCTGAGATAACATCATCCTCTGGTTCTGCATCCTTAGCGTCAGCTGCAAAAACTCGAACTGGTCGGCTCGAGCTGCTTCTCCAGTTCCCTCGGATCGTACTCCCTTTATTCCCCTTATTGGGACATTCCCTAGAAAAGTGCCCCGGTTCTCCGCAAAGGTAGAAACTATTTGTGTTCTGTCGGCACTCGCCTGAATGATTCTTATTGCACTTGGAACACAGCGGTGCACTGGTTGGGGCCTTTGTTGCCGTAGGAGCTGTCGTCTTCTTGACGTTCCGTTGTGGTGCTCCTCGATAATTGCCTTGACTAGTCCCAAAGCTCCTCTTGTTCCCAATCACAACTGTAGCCTTCTTCCTGAAGGTCTCAACCTCCAAGGCTTTATTCAGTAACTCCTCCATAGTTCTAGCTGTAAATCCCAACATGCCAGACTGAATTTCTAGGCCAACCCTTCTTTGTAAAGGGCCATTTTCCTTTCTTCCACTTTCATCAGCTCAGGGTAAAACCTTCCCAACTCATTGAACCTGTTGGTGTACTGAGATATTGTCAAGTGATTACCCTGCTTATGTTTTAAAAACTGACTTGCCTTATCTGCTTGTACTGTTGCCGGGAAGTACTCATTGAAAAACATAGCTTTAAAAAGCTTCCCAGTCTGTGATCTTACCATTACTACTCTGAATGGCATCTATCCAAGCTTATGCCGCCCCCAAAAGGAAACTAACCGCCAACTGGGCCATCTCTGTTTCAAGAACATGTATATTCCTGCATGCCTTTTCGAAGATTCTTATCCATTCCTCAGCCTTTGAATGTTATACATTCCCATAGAAGTTTTCAACCCGATTCCTTCTCAATCTTTTATACCAATCCACAGTTGGTGCTTGCTCAAATGCCGGTCTAACCGGTGGAACTGGTGGGTAAACCGAAGGGTAACCAAAAGGTACTTGCTTCTTTGATACTGGCGTTCTTGCCGAGGTAAGTTGGATTCGCTTGAGGTTCGAGGCTGAAAAGGGTAGTATCCCTGATGGTAATTTTGGTGATGCTGTGGGGTTGGCTGGGGTTGTTGAAAACCAAAGAGGGAAAGAAGGCATCTTGGAGCTACAAAGCTAGATCCAGAAGAATCAGACAGCTCACTGAATTAATCTCTTGATTAATTCTAAACCTAACCTTTGTGAAAAAGGGTTGGATGTGCATAGTTTGAAGAGAGAAATTCCACCTTTCTTCATACGGTTGCAACTTGGTTGCCACAGCTGTTGGTGCAGTCTGCGGACTGTGTTTGTGTTAGTGGTGAGCTGGTGAAGGTGCAATTCCACCTCCGAAAGATCAGTGTGCAGAATGAAGTGAGCAATCCTACATTTCTTCATTATGTGTAGACAGTGAAACTAGGGTGTCGTGAAGGACTGTCATTGTGTTAGGATTTTGTAACGGTTATCTCAAGATTCTAGTGATACCTCCTACACCACAGGATAAGGGGAGACGTACGGTATTACACCACCCGGAACTTCCATAAACAAATCTTGCGTTGATTTACTTTATGCACTTGTGTTTGTTTTATTTGTTGCATTATCACGCAGCAAACACCAGACACTGAGTCAGCACAGAACTGATACATAGAAGGTCTAGATTTTTATTGACACATCTATTGCACAAAGGCTAGTTATATCCGCTGCCAGTTAACAAGACTAAATATAAGTCAGTATTGACTTATACTCAGTTGAGTTAGCTGAACTCCATACAAGTTAAAGGACAGGAACAAAACTGAGCTGAGCATCAGTTTTAGTTTGGCAAAAACTCAGTTCCTGGGGCTTTTTCAGTTTTGGGAATGTTTTTGGTGACAAGTTTATTCACCCCCCCCCCCCCTCAAAACTTGTGTTAGCCTTTCCAAGGGACCAACAATTAGGACAAATGTTGGATATTTTGTTGGGATTGTAGGAATCCCCTGTGTCTAGTTTGGAGGCTGCTGAAGAAATGGCTACCGATGGCAAAATGGACCAGAAGTTGCTGAAGAACAATCTGAAGAACAACTTCTTGATTATGATCTTAGTGATAAGGAATTTCAATTGCCTTAAAAAGAAGAAGAAGAAACTCAACAGGTAGAAGAAGAACATTTCATGGAGCAAGTACCAGATTAAATGTGGAAGGTCCTGAGCCCTATGTATGGGATAGGACAAGAGCTATTGTGGTGAGAGTACCAAGGGCTGATGGCAATGCTGAAGGATCTGCTGAGAACTTTGCTGGTGGTATGGTCGTCGTAATACCAATACACATTTTGAAAGAGTTAAGAGTTGTCAGAGATGATATCACACAACCTAAGAACTCAATTGACAAGAAGGAGCAAAGGTTTGAAGATTTTGTCAATCTGGTGGAGAATAGAGGAAGGACTACAGAGACTATTGCATCCAATGTCACCTCTGTTCAATTTTCCATCAATGATATGCTTAGAGAAGTTGGTTATGTCAAGTAGGATGTTGCAAAGAAAGACAAATTCATGGTTTAGTAGATTTCTTCTTTGCACAAGAAAGTTGAAAAGTTGACTGAGACACCTAATCCTGCTGCACTTGATCCTATGCTCACTGATAGAATAAATCTGCTGGAGCAAACAAGGAAGGCCATATTACTTCAGTTGATACTAGAGCAGAAATAATGGAGGTACAACTGAATAATTTGGTTAACACACAAGAAAGTGTTATTGGCCAACTGAACCATTTTGTTGATGATGTCAATAAGGGGGGAAGAAGGTCAAACATCAGAAGCAAAAGAAGCTGCAAGAGTTTACAATCAGAAGAGGTTTTAGGCTGACATCAACGCTTTTAGAGCACCTGCACCTGGTAGAGTACAATTAACAGATGATCTGCTGAAGGAGTTTAAGGCTGTTTTTGGTACAAAAAGGAGACCTTACCACGATATGAGCTTCATAGAAGGTCTAGAAGCATTTCTTGCAAACAACCGTGGGAGGCAATGATCAAATCTCTAAGAGTTATAAAAAGAGGAGGTCGAGTGGAAGATCAAGCGGTGATAGAGAGGTGATCGCTAAACAAAGAGCAAATGCTTCCTTGGATGAATTGAAACATATCTATATGAGACAACGATTCAACTTTCAAAGAATAAGGTTGACTCTACCTGAGGTCTGGAAGAGATGGAAGCTGCTACATACCTGGATTGACTTAACTTTACTTGAAAATGAATGGATGTTGAATATGGTCAAGGAAATCAGAGGATATCAACAGAAGAAGACCAAGACAGAGATAGAAACTGGATCAGCAGACACATTTTCATATCCTTATCTTTTTGCTGATTCTAGTTGTAATAATTTTGAACAAATTTGAACTTAATGATATATGAATGAAATTTGTTCTGTTTTTGTGTTTTTATCTTTTTGCGTTGCTGTAAGGAGGGTATTGGCATCATCACTAAAAATGGGGAAATTGTTAGACATATTTTAGTTTTAATGATCCGTGCCAGACTAGCTATTATAGAGCAAAGGCAAAAAGATGTATAGATTGAATGAATAGGTTTACTAGAGTTTGATATTTGTATAGGTTTGATCAACCTAGCACAGTAAAGTGGTCAGCTGACTTGATCAGAAGACCTATCTAGGTTAGTAGAGTGTCTAGGTCCTGTTGATGGTTGAAGGCTAAGGGTTCAAACTCAGTATTGAAGGCTAAGGGATCAAACTTAGTATTTAAAAGTAAAGGTATGGGATCAGAATTTAGGGAAGTCTGTGATGACCTAAACTGATCACATATAGCTTGTGTAGAAGGTCTATGTTCCATTAAATGTAAAAGTGGTGATTGGAACTTGGTTATGTTTTAAAATGGTGTACTCTAACTTCATTATTAAAAGTTAGATAAGGAGCAGTCAGCTGAGGTGTTTCTAAAACACAGCAGACTAAAGGTCAGCTCACATACACGGACATCAGAAGACACATACAACAGGTGTCTGCTGAATGCAAAAGTCGGATTAATCCAAGTTTTTCTAAAAGATTAAATGGATAAGGATGAATTACAAGCATTGGATTAATCAGTCAATCAATGGCCAAGATGAAAGGGGCATTGTAAGGATTTCAGAGCCATACCAAATGGAATTAAATCATTGACACACTGGACTGTCAGAAGGACACTGACAGTGTCAGTAAGGTACATTAGAGGGATTTTTAGGAATATTCAGACAATCATATAACGGTTGTATTTGAAATTCAAATTCAAATCACAGGATCTACACCCATAAATAGAGGACTCTTGATTCAGATTACAACACACAACACTAAGGCAAGAAACCAAGGTTTTGTGCAAGAAATTGAACAAAGTGCTATCTTACCCTGCTAATACTAACAGTGCTTTAATTTACTGATAAAGAATTTTCTTCAAGTGTTTCTGCAATCAAGTCACATCCAGTATTTACACTTGAAGATTACAAGCTGCTAATCTTATCATCATGATCAAAAGCTTGCTGAAAGCTGAATCACTTTCTGGATTCAACCCCTTCTTTTTAAAGAAGAACCTGAAGACAGAGAAGCACTGCTGAAGTGTGAAGAACTGTTGTGCTTTTTGGTGGAGCTGGTGAAAAGGAAATCCTACCTTCAAAAACCAGTGGATTTCTGAAGAGCAGCAATCCTCCCGGTTTCTAGTGTTCAGTTTGTGAAGCCATAGTCATTGGTCAAGAACAAACATATTAGAGATTTTGTAACGGCTATTGTTAGGTGTAGTGCCCGAAAGACAATTATATAATTGTTTTAGGACAGAATTAATAATTCATCTTATTATATTCATGTATGCTTATAATTAAGACACTGCTGAAAACCCTAAGTACCTCGTTTATGTAATCACATAACTCGGTGTATGGCTATACACAAGAGGATTGAGTTAGTGAGATGTACTTAAAATTAACTTAGTCCGTAGCGTTTATTAATCTGAGTACGGGTCTCATGATTAATTTGCTATTAATGCGCCCAGAACACTTCAAGTGTGACAGTCTTATCCTGACAGTCGGTAATAGGGTACCTAATGGGGCATTTATATATGATGATAATCATATAGGGTTGGACCGATTCGATTTGAGTTCTCGATATAATTCCGTAATCGAAAAGTCTTATCGAATCACAAGATGATCATATATGTATTAATCTCAATCATGAGGTGATCACAGAAAACTGCTTAGAGTAGGGTAGAGTTTGATGTGTTAGTAAGTATCACTTCGTAGTATGTGGTCCAACACTTCTCGTTGGCTCTATATTAGGATGAGTGAGTAGTCTGTGCTATCATAGATATGGAATCCATTCCTTCCCACGGGAAGTTGACAGACAGTTCCCTTATTTGTTAATCCAAGAAATTGATCGATCCCGGGAGTTCATATTATATTAGTTATGAACTAATTGATCACTAGGGGGTTAATGGTAATAAGGATAAGAGGTTTCGAGAAGGGTTTACGGACATATCCCGAATCAAAATGAACAGTCTATGGAGGATTTATCCGTATGTAATGATTATATCATTGGACACCTTATAAACTCATGGTTGAGTGTAAGTTATCTATATTCGGCAGAGTTCAGTTTCGGGTTTATGGTGGTGTATTCCCGGAATTAATAGATTGAATATTACTGTTCGGTCTGATGGATAATATTATTTAATTTATTGTAGCTACTGAATATGGGTCTATGGTCCCCGACGTGACATAGCATATGTCTTCTCGTCGTTTCACCTCAATTATAATTAAATAGTTGGATTGGACTATTTAATTGATATGTGGATTAATTGTTTAGTTGGACTAGATAATTAAATACATGGAAAAGAAATTTTTCGTGAACTCGGCCCAAGTGTGTGAGATGCGTGGATGACCTAATATATTATGGTATTGGCCGCAATTTTGGATTATTATTTAATTAGAGAGAAATTAGTTTTGTTGGATAATTATTTAATATATGATTTAATTATTTATTTGTTAAATGATAAATCATGGAATATTGGATAATATATTTATTTATCCTAATTTGTTTGGGATATATATTATATTTAACTTATATTTAAATTAAGGATTATTATAATTGATTATCCGTTAATTAAATAAATCCTTGGAGGAAAAGGTTTACACTCCTACATAAAGAGAGTTCTCCCAACCTATTTTCTTATGCCTAAGTTCGATGGCAATACACACAAAAAGGCTAAAGGGGTTCGGCCCCTAGCTTATGGTTTTCGAGTTGAGTAATCCTCGGGATTATTCCGGTAGCATATCGAGGAGGTCAAGCGGCTTGAATCACCATCCACTTGGTGTTGCTTGGAGATACACGTCGGAAGACGGTGGCTTCTCAATTCTTGGATCTTGGATCTCGGATTGTTCTTGGTGTTTATTCACAATAAACAGGTAAGCAATCTAAACCCCCTCGTAGGATTAGATCTATTATTTTATGTGCTTTGGTTGACTAGATCTAGATCTTGTACTTTCCGCTGCGTAATCGGGTGGATTTTGATCCATCCGACGATATTACATTCTACAAGTGGTATCAGAGCATTTGATCTATCAATCAAAGTATGTGAATTTTAGATCTAGGAGTGGAAAAAGCATGTTTAAATTGTTTTTTGTTTTTCGTTTGCTTTTCTATATGCATCGAAATTTATTCATGTATGTTGCCTTGTGATTGTCGTGGTTGAAGAGATGGATTGAGGTTGGTATTTTTACTCATTAGATCTATTGTAAACTCATATAAATTCGCTTATATGAGTATAGGAAATTTTGTAATTTTAGTTTCTAGAAGTAGATCTGTTTTGTTTCTGTTCGGTGTTTCATTTTTCTTCGGAGATTGAGCCGTTGAAACGACAATCCCTCCGGTCAGAATGAATACAAAACGTTGAAGAACCGTTCCTCAAAATTTCGTGACGATCGGAGTCCATCCCGATTTCCAATCGTTACAATAAAGTTACTGCTGTGTCGTAAAAGCACTGCAGCCCCAGCTGTCAGTTCGTCGAATTTCTGGAAGAGATTAGACCGTTGAAACAAAGATCCAACCGTTCAGATTGAAGTAGGAGGAGTGAAGAACAGGTCCATAAATTTTCGTGACGATCAAAGTTCTTTTGGATGTCCGATTGTCGAAAAAACGCGGAAGCAGCAGATTAGAAAATAGTAAACCCTAGTTAGGGTTTGTGTTTTTTTTAATAGATAAGATACGGGGGTACCAACGATCCATCTCGGTGTTTATTTTCTCCGTTATTTTTTCGTTTATGATCAAAATTATGTGATAAAAACCGGAAAATTACCATGACATGCATCATATCATTATTCCACTCCAATGCATACATGTAGCACTACAAGAAAACAGGTTAGAAGGGACGACAAGACATTTTGTCGTCCCTTTAAAGTGATTGTCGCCCCAAAAATTGTTTAAAGGGACGACATATCGTCCCTATAAAGCCGTCCCTTCCGCTTTGTCCCTTTAAACAACTGATACATTTAAAGGGACGACAAAATCGTTCCTTTAAAAAAATGATGACGTGGCACGAAAGTTTGTAAGAAAATTCAACATGCTGACATGGCATGATTTTAAGGGACGACATTGTCGTCCCTATAAACATGATTTATTTAATTTAAAAAAAATTTATTATCAGGAGCAAAAAATAAAATTTATTCAAAACATTTTTTGGGACGACAATGTCGTCCCTTAAAAGATTTTATGTTAAATTTTCATAATAAAATTTAATACGAAAAAATTTATTTATTTTAATAAACAAGTTTTTTGGGACGACAATTTCGTCCCTTAAAAGATTATATATTTAAATTTCATAATAAAATTTAATACGAAAAAGCACAGCAGCCATAAAAACCCTAGCTGTGAGTTCATCGATTTTCTGGAAGAGTTTGGAACGTTGAACCATAGATCCGACCGTTCAAATTGACTAACACGGAGTTATGAACAAGCCCTAAAAATTTCAGGTAGATCGGGCTCTGTCTTGATGCCCGATCGGCCTCGGGAAGACACTGCTACGCCGCAGTTATAAACAGATGCAGCAATTACATCGGCGGATTGCTGGAGAACATTGTGCCATAAAAAATCAGATCCAACCGTCCATATTGAAGCAGGAGGAGTGTAGAAAAGGCCCATAAAGTTTCGTGACAATCAGAGTTTGTTTGGATGCCCGGTGATCGATGAAACGGATCAGCAGCAGATTGTATTAGAAACTAGTAAACCCTAGTTAGGGTTTATTTATTTATTTTCTAATAGGTTAGATACGGGGGTGCCAACGGTCCATCTTGATGTTTATTTTCCGCACTAGTATGTATGATTAGGAGGTATGCGTAGAACCGGAAAATTTCCATGACATGCATCATATCACGAATTCCACTCCATATGCATACATGTAGCTATTTAATTCTGGATAATTAAATAGGTATGTATTCAACTCGATTAATTAGTTTAATATTTAATTAATTTTTGTAGGAATTAATTATTTTAAAAACTAATTAAAGAACCGAGGAATCGGGTTTTGTCAATCGTTAAGTTTTCGGTGATGGATTCTCGGTGAATCCCACCTTAAACCGGAACGAGATTACGGGTTTGTTCCGTAGTGTCTACGGGAAAGTTTGACAATTTAAGTAATTAGAAATCATGATACATGGGTTCGGAAATGGTCTAACCATTGTTGGGTAAGTTCAACTAAGCTATGGCTCGATCGACTCACCCTCCACGTGTGGCGATTGCATAGGGGTTCGGCAAGACTTAGCATATCCGACAAGCCTTTACAGCTAAACGGGGCTTCTCTTAGCCGGATCCGACCGACAGTCACATATGTTCCAACGAATAAGACGGTTAGGCTTGCCTACATCACCGACACCATTCGGGTACATGATTTGTTGTTTCTTAAAATATTGTCAAGTCCAAAACCGCAATCAGGAAACCCACCACTTTTTCAAAATACTGAGTGGGAGCGGGGAAGGTGACAGCCGACCCCACGGCCTCTACTATAGATGCAAGCAAGTGAGAGAATGGTTACGCCTCGTGCCGCTTTGATTTCGGCCCCCTTCGGAAGGTGTTCACCGCTATCAAAATTCAAGGCTTGGCCTACAAAAAAATAGGATCTTGAGGACTCGCCGGGTCACTGATCTGCCCTACATAGGCATACTCCGGGCGTACATAAAGGTCTGATATAGTAGGTCACACTCATCAGTATATTTTAGGAAATATCTTGCCTGAAAAAGGAAGGTAATCGACGATTAAAGTATGGCATGTACGATTCCCATGAGATGTTAGATTCTCAAAGTTTAATCATCGAGAGAGATTGTCTCAGTTTAACCGTCATCGTGCTGATACCGACCCCCTAGGCGGCGGTACGATGTGAGGTTAAATCCTTTGAATGGTAGGATAGACTTTTACAGTTTATAATTCCTAAAATTTTTCTAGTCGAGTATGTATGAATTTTTTTTGTCAATTTTGTTTACAACTCTCATCTCTAGGCTACTAAACTGCTCGTGTAATGACTTCGTCAAAAGTGGAAAGTAACAAGAACGTTGAACTCATCGAAGAATGCAATTAAATTTCGGAAGAGATATTTCTCTTGAGCCTTTAAATCTTAAGTGACAGAGTATAGGTATGTCACTGTTGTCACTCGTGTTGAACGAGAGACGCACTTAGATCAAAGATGATATAGGACTATATAAAATTCTATTAGTGAATTTTAATTTTGTGAGTAATCACACAAGAAATTTCTAATTGAAAAATTGGAAAATCATAAATAAAGTGTTGCTAGTTAGACGGTATTTGGAACCGATAAACTAGTGGGAGTTTTATTCTTATGATTTGTTGTTTTTCTGAATCATTAGAAATGCGTAAGAGACTGCACAAGAGTTTTTTCCATTCCGGGAAAAACATGAACAAAGCATTACTAGTTAGACGGTATTTGGAACCGATAAACTAGTAGGAGCTTAGTTCTGGTGATTTTCTAATCTCTGAAAAATCATAAATAAAGTATTGCTAGTTAGATGGTATTTGGAACCGATAAACTAGTGGGAGCTTTAACCTTATTATTTGTTGATTTATTAGAAAATTCAAATAGTCCAAACGAGTAACACTATCATTAGACATCCCACAGTTCACGAGTAGTGTCTACTCAAATGAACTGCTAGTCCAAGACTGTTTCCATATAAGGAAAGTCAATAATGGGAAAGAATGTCTATACGTGTTAGTTATCTAAACTAAGTAGTTTTAAGGCTAAACCGGAATATTAATAAATAGAAAATTAGAGGAAAATGAAGGTGATTTCGGATCACTGACCAATGCATCCTTAACGATTTCCTCGAAAGCTAAGTTCTTTGGAAGAACAAGGTAGCTATGCATTAAACGATAAATAGAGTAGACAACGGGTAGTTATTTCAGCTAGAATAGTGGGAGTGATATAAGGTAATGAATTTCGGATTCAATCCTTGAATATCACAGAAAATTTATTTTCTGTTTTAGATTCGTTGGAACAAATGGATTCACTATCAATTCAATAATTTGTTTGTCATATAGACATTGAATATGACATTTGTAGCACGAATCCAAGACTCGGACTTTTGTTTGATAAAGTCAGAACCACTAAGAAATGCTGAAAGGGTACATGTAACACATCTTAAACTATTAATGGCAAAAGGTTTCCGTATTTAGATTAAAACTTCTTCATACTCTATTAATTAGTGTATATTTCCAAAATACAAGACTGGCTTAGGGTGATTCCAATCTCCCAGTCAAGGAACACTGTCTCAAAGGAACAATGACTAAGCTTCCTTTCAATCGGGAAAGGGTAAGATTTAAAGAAGTAACATAGCTTGTTCATAATGACCTTCCGGGTCTTGTGAAAGATACAAGTTAGAAGGAGCTTCTGAGTAGTGACATCTCGTCAGACAACTACTCGAAATGGCAGTAAGATTATCTAAAATATTTTGAGGTATATCTGATTTCACCAGAGATAGAGTATTCCACGCTCAATAATAGGCCATAGCATAGTCTTGGGACTGATGCTCGGCCAGCCTCCTAGTGGAATTTATCCACTGAGGGATAACACCATAAATTTGCCTCATATAGTTATTAATGTGATTCCTATCTTCCTTAACTCATTTAAGATATTGGTTGCAAAATAACGGTTTACACTATCATGTAAAACCGAGAAGTCTACCTAGAAGATGCTTACAAATTTGTGGATAAGGAGTGAATTCGGTTCACCCCACTTCCGTCAATATAGGCATTTAGCACTTAGTGCTTGAAGGTAGGACTGGAAATTTTGCGTAGACAATCAGATGATGACTGTTCGTGCCATATCTTATACGTTGAGTAAAGGTTGGTTATAAGATTCTTAAAGATCAGAAAGTGATGGTTACACTGTCAAAACCCCTTCTGAAAGGATCTATGAATAACAACCTTGGACTTTGGAGTACAGTTACTCAAGGTAGTTACTAACTAATTAGATCAGACCACATCCAACATTGGTTGTTTGTGATAACACTGATAGTTACTACTAGATCAGAATATCGATCCACCAAGAACACAATGGGAGTATGGTTTAACCATTACCTATTGTGGTTTTCTGAAGATTTTGCAGTTTACCGAGGTGATTAATAACCTATGGTTCCTTGAGGGCCGTATAGGATTCTGATCAATAGAGGTTGGTTTAAAAGCCATAACCCTGTGTATGGAGTTTTGGTACTCCAGTTCCGTTCACACTCTAGTAAAACCACCTGAGTGTCTCATGCCCAGTGGGAGTAATTGGATCTATATGATAAGAGTCGAATGAATAGAAAGTTTAACTTTCGGTACAAAGCTGAGTGGTCTAGGGGTGATTCCCTAATAAGTAGAGAGTTAACCAGACCGTGAACTCTCTCACCACTCGGTCTTGTTTGATTCCATTAGAAAGCAGAAAATAGGGGTGATTCCCTAAGACTTTCTTGCCGTACAAACGGAATCTGAATTCATTCGGAACAGAAGGGTTTTAGCTAAGAATAAATGCATGATTTCGTTAGAAAGCAGGACATAGGGGTAACTCCTTGAGACTTTCTTGCCAATCAAACGGAATCTGAATTGATTCAGGAACCAAGGCTTATATCCTTTAAGGATCAAAGAAAACCTCTGGGTCATTTAAAAGTCACATATTTCAAGTATGTGGACTTGACCAGAATATTGATAAGTCTTTTATAGGCTGGATGTCAGTATTGGTAAAGTAGTAGATACATTAGTGTTCATGAATGGTAACACTGAAACAATTGGAAACAACATGGGTGTGTTATCTGAAGTCGGAAACTGACATGCCAAGATTCTCTTTATGAAAGAATCAGACTACATTCTAATGGATTTGATTCGGTCAAATTCCCGAGAATATGTGACTGGCAATCCCATCTATCCTCATGGTTAAGATGATTTTGCATATCGGTATGCAATATTCAACGAAGTAGTCCTACCCTACCTCTCACGGAATGCTTCTCTAAATCTGAGGATGAATAGAAAATGGTATAGACTCTCTTTTGGTAAGAGAAATTCAGGTAATTACAAGTTAGTCAAATCTTGGATTCGAGTAGTTAATAGCGAGTTTAGTACGTCCTCAAGTATCTTGGGAGAGTACCACCTGATTGGATGGACCGGAGACGTTTCGATCCAAAAGATCGTCTCGAGCTGACAACCTAACGGATCAGTATACTAAGTCGCGTGGCATTTAGATGTTGCATACTCACCGAGTCATTGACCGACCCTGCGACTGCACACTCGGAATGTATTTTGACATCTAAATGGTTTGATGCACTTGGCGGGTACAGAATTGAGGGATATATCTCATTTGATTTTAGAGCAAGTGGGAGAATGTTGTGTATAAGGGGTATGCTCTAAACAATTAATCACTTGCCTTTCGTGCAAGTGGGAGATTGTTAAGTATAGTGCCCGAAAGACAATTTCTGTAATTGTTTTTTACAGGATTTATAATTCATCTTAATATTTGCATATATGATTATATTAATACACTGCTGAAAACCCTAAGTATATCGGTGTGTAATCACATAACTCAGTGTATGGCATACACACGTGGATTGAGTTAGTGATGATATGCTTAAAAATTTTTAGTCCGTGGTGAATTTAATCAGAGTATGGGTCTCATGATTAATATACCAATAATGCGCCCAGAACACTTAACGGTGTGACCGTCTTATCCGGACCGTCGGTATAGGGTACCTAGTAGGGCATTTATATATGATGTCTATCATATAGGAGTGGATAGATTTGATTTGAATTCTCGATATAATTCCGTGATTGAGAAATCCTATCGAATCACAAGATGATCATATATGGATTAATCTCAATCCTGATGTGATCACAGTCTACTGCTTGGTTCAAAGTAGGGTTTGATGTGTTAGTTAAGGATCACCTAAATACATGTGATATGAACAGTTATCATTGGCTCTATTCTGGAATGAGTGAGTAGTCTGTGACTTCACAGATATGGAATCCATTCCTTCCTGCGGGAAGTAGACAGACAGTTCCTTTATTTCTTAATCCTAGAAACTGATTGATGAGCCCAGTTCATATTATATTAGTTATGAACTAATTGATCACTAGGGGGTTAATGGTAAATAAGGATAAGTTGTTTTGAGAAGGGTTTACGGAGATATCCAGAATCAAAACGAACAGTCTATGGATGATTTATCCATATGTAATGATTATATCAATGGACGCTTTTAGTCAATGATTAGAGTGTAAGTATATATCTATAATTGATAGAGTTCAGTTTTGGGTTTATGGTGGCGCAATCCCGGAATTAATAGATTGAGTAAGAATTGTTCTGTTCGATGAATAATTTTATTTAATTTATTGTAGCTACTCGTTATAGGTTCATGGTCCCCGATGTGGCTCCTAACATGCATATGTTTCTTGATGTTGCGCCTCAATGATAATTAAGTAGTTGGACTATTTAATTGATGTGCGAATAATTATTTAGTGGGCTAAATAATTAAATGCATGGAAAAGACATTTTTCGTGGACTCGGCCCATTATGTGAAATTTCGTGTGCTAGCCTTATTTGACTAGTGCATGGTGTGTTGCGACATGTTGTAATTAGAGAGAAATTAGTTTTCTTGGATAATTACATGTCATGTGATTAATTGTTTATTTGTTAAATTATTAATCGTGAGATATTAGATATTATCTATTATATATATCTAAATTAGTTTTAGAATATATTAGATTTATCTTTTATTTAATAAAGGATTATTAAGATTGATTATTTAATTAATTATTAAATCCTTGGAGGACAAGGATTTCTCTCCTATATAAAGAGAGTTCTCCTAAGCCTTTTATTATGACATAATACACGCATATACACACAAAATAAGCTTGGAATTTTCGGCCAAGCTTAGGGTTTTGAGTTGGGAAAATCTTCGGGATTTTCCGGGTACCACATGAAGGAGGTCAAGCATCAAGGATCAACATCCACCGGTTGTTGGTTGAAGATACACATCGGAAGATCGTGGCATCTCAAATTGGATCTCGACTTCATCAATCTTTTGGATCTCAGTTTTGATTGGTAAGTAGATCTCACCTTCTTGTAGGTAGATCTTAAATTATGTAGTTTTTTTTGGTTAAAGGTAAAATTTTTATAACCAAGGTATGCAAAATACTAGAAATTACATCCTAATCAGAATTTGAACTAAAATAACATCTACACAGTGTTGAAAAGAGGTTAGGTTGGTTGATTTCAAGCTGCATAAGACCCCTGAGGTTATATGCAACAAGAAACAACAGACACTAAACACATAACAACACCCAAAAACGGTCAAAAGGGGTCATGTGAGAGCATAACTCACAGAGCCTATCCCAAGGTGTGTAGAGAAACAAAATAATCTCATACATCCACCAACAAAACCTACTAGAAATCACAAAAGATATACAAAACCCTAACATCATGGGGTGAAGATATACAAAGGAAAAGCAGCCTGCATTATATAAAAGATGTGAGTTTTAATACAATGCAGTACATCTGTGATCTTCATGTTAATACCATAAAAAACCTTCTTGTTTCTCATATGCCAAAGCCAATACACCACAACAGAAACAGAAGCCGATCTTGCTACATTCCTATGGGAAGTACCCCTACACTTCCTACTAATCCATCTTACTGCACCAGTAATAGTTTCCAGACTTCTGTTGATGCCTAACCACAGCCTGACCTTGCCCCAAACCATATAAGATATGGGACACTAGAAGAAAAGATGAGAGGCTGACTCATTGACCAAACCACACAGTGAGCAGGCCTTATCATCAAAGTGCAGTTTATCAGTGGTCAGAAGATAGTTCTTCATAGCCATCCATAGAAGAAAACAGTGTTTAAGAGTTGCCCTAGGATTCCAAACTGTTCTGTACCACCAGACCTTTTCCCCATGATGCCTGAAAAAATTATAAGCCCTAGAAGGCATCAACTTTGATCCAAAGGACCAAGATTGCAATAAAGCAACAACAGCTGCAACAGAACCAGCCTGTACAAGTATCCTGTCCCTGATCTTAAAAATAGCCTTGATAAGAGCAGAAGCACCCTTCTTACACTGATACACCCACAAATCCACATTCTTCAAGTACATTTCACTGATCCATTTCACCCAAAGACTATCCTTTTTACAATGGAAGTTCCATAGAATCCTACAAAGAAATGCTAGATTCCAGGCTTCTAACTGAAGATCCCCAATCCACACTCATATTTAGGCAGACAGACCTCTTTCCAACCAACAAGAGACTTCCTTGAAGAATCACAAGAACCACCCCATAGAAACCTTCTGCACATTTGTTCCACTTTCAACTTCACACTACTAATTATAGGGTAAATCCCTAGCCAGAAACATTCAACTCCCTGAATTACAGATAGGATCAGCTGTAGCCTACCAGCATAGGACAAAGAGGACCCTTTCTAGTTGCCAAAGCAATTCCTCAAAGAAGTAAATAAGGGATCATAATGCACAACATTTAATCTGACAGCACAAAGAGGGATACCAAGGTACCTGATAGGCATTATACCTTCTTTCAAACCAGTGATTGTCAAAAGCACATCTTTGTTATAATCATCCAAACCAGCACAAAACATCTCAAATTTTTGCATATTAGCCACCAAACCTGAGCACTGGCCAAAAACAGCAAGGCATTGCATCAAGAGATTGACAGAAATTGGATCACCCCTAGCAAATAACATCAAATCATCTGCAAAAGCCGAATGATTAATTTTCAGGTTTTGACAACCAATATGAAAGTGGAAATCAGAATCCTCTCCCAAGATCCTCAACATTCTAGAGAAGTATTCCATACCAATAACAAACAGAAAAGGGGATAGGGGATCACCCTGCCTCAAACCCCTTTTTCCAGGAAAGAATCCCTTTAATTCACCATTAATAGAAATAGAAAAGGAAGCAGTGGTAACACACAACATAATCCATTTTACAAATCTAGCAGGAAAACCAAACACCTTCAAAACAGACTCAAGAAAGGACCAGTGCACTGAATCAAAAGCTTTTTTGATATTCACTTTTATCATACATCTAGGAGGTCCTCTGGTAACACCATATTTCCATATCAGCTCCTGATAGAGGAATATATTATCAGACATTGCCCTACCATCAACAAACCAGTCTGTGATTCATCAATAAGATCAGGAAGACAAGCAGACAATCTGGTAGCTAAGATCTTGGAAATCACCTTATAATTAACATTACAATAGGAGATAGGCCTGTAGTCTCCAACAGAAGCAGCATGAGTAGTTTTAGGAATCAAGGCAATAATAGCATGATTAACCTGTTTCTGAATTGCATCATTGTTAAAGAATTCCAGAATGGCCTTGGTGAAATCAGATCCAACAATGTCCCAAGACTTCTTTAAAAAAACCAGCAGAAAAACCATCAGGACCAGGAGCTTTATTGTCAGAAAAGCAAAACAGAGCCTCCTTCACATCCAAAGTAGTAACATCCTTCACCATATTGTCCATCTGATCCTTAGTGATAGAGGGCCCAACATTGACCACATCCAAATCAATAGAAGTAGCAGTGCCTTCAGAACCTAGAAGATCAGTATAAATTATGTAGTTTAATTTTATATGATCATGATCCCCTTGTTTATTCCGCTGCGTAATCGGGCGGATCTAGATACATCCGGCGATATTATATCCAACAAATAGAACATTTTGAGATAAAGATGGTGAGGTTTGTGGAACAAACTAGTCTACCCCCCAAGTTTGCTACTTCCTCATCCGATTCTTTTCTTCCCTTTGATCACTCTCACCAAAGAGCTAAGTATTTTCAATTGGGTTTATTTGCATCTTGTTTTGCATCATTCAGATCTTGTCCTTTTACCCAACCCTGATTTTCTCATGCATCTCCTCTGTTTCCATCGTTATCATCATTAATATCGTCACTAGAGGAGTCTGAATTATATGGCATGTAGATTCAAGATTTTCTCTCATTTTCTTGAGCAGCTAGGTTGTGATTATCAGAAGTATCCATGGATCAAATAGCTCTAGAAAGCATGTTTCGGAGTGTATCGCAAGCTCATCTGTGCTGAGCAGATTCCTCACCCATTCCTCCTCTCTTCTCATGTAATATTTGTCAGCCTCATCTAGTATGAAGATTGGACTTAACTTCCGTTTCATCCATTCAATAACACTCATCTTCTCATCATATAGAGCATCTGCTGGATCCACATGACATGGATTGATCTTTGATATTCCTATTCATAATAATCATTTGAACATAAAGCTTCAATGTTAGAAAGATCCATGCTTACCTATTATGCATTTTAATGTTGGCTAGATCTGCTGGTGTTTCTTGAGTCATCTGTTCTCGCTATGGAACAGACTTCTTTCTTTCTTTTTCTACTGTTTGTCTTTCCACCCCTGGAATAGACATTTCAACCAACACTTCTGGTGCATCCCCTGATGCATCAACATTTGCAGATTGAGCAACAATTTGCTTATTACTTGGTTGCTTGCTTGTTTTAGCTGGTGTTGCAGTGGGCTGGACTGAGCCCTGAGTAGGCTATCTTGGTACTTGACTGATAAGCACTAGAGTGGTCTTATTCTAATTCTTATCTCTCTCCAAGAAGATTTTCTTCCTTTCTGATAGGAACATGTCAGAATCAGCATCTGTCGTCTCTTGTACAGACGACTGAGCAGCCATTGGTGTGACACTTCCCATATATCTTAGCTGTGTTATGGGTATCATGTCCTCATTTGAAGAAGGTATCTCAATAATATTTTCATATGTTTGAGAAACATGGGATACCTGTGATGGATCCGCTTCAGCCACTGTCTTCATCTTCTTTGTTGGCCTGCTTGAAGATGCTTCTGTTTTAGATGATGAAACCCGTCTTGGAACAATAGGGATTGTAGAAAATGATGTTCTTCGTGCTAGTGCCCTAACCGATATGATATTTCTTTTATTGGCATTTATCCTTGCCATTATTTCTACATCTAGTAAAAATAGGATTTGTAAATTTGGAACTGCAGTTGGGTTTGTCATAATGACTTATTCTCAGCAAATGAGCCATTAGCCTTTCTTCTAATATTTCTTTCTTCTTTAACTACTTGACAGATCTGTCGAAGATGTATTCACTCTAGTTGAATTTTGCCTTTGTATAGATAATATACAACAGTCCGAGTCTGTCTTCAGTGAGCGTGTTTTTGTTGCCTTTTCCTTCAGATAAATTCTTAATAATCATATCAAGAATTAGACGTAAATTCTTTTTTCATCTTCTCAGAATTGCAGCCAACTGCAATCTCAGATCCAGGACCTCATTCAACTGTTTGAAAGAATGCAGGTGGGTTGATGATGTGAATACTTTGAGAAGTTGCTGATGGACCTGTTTCTAGTTTCATAACTTCATGGAATGTATCCTTATTGATTGCGATGTTTCTTCCTTGTACCCTAGTGACTATTTGATTTTATAGAGGATTGTGGATGGCATTTCTCCAGAATTCACCAATATCCTCAGGACTGTACATTGGATTTTTATAGTCAAGAAGTCAATCAATCCTGGTTCTCCTTAGATATTCAACCACTATTCAGGAAATTGCAGATTTCTCAACTGCTGATAAGTATCCATTTAAATGGTAATATTAAACAATGATAACATGTTTTACCTAAGTCATTTGAGAGAATATTAGATGAATTTCTAGTAGAAAGTATGAATAGTACTAGAAAATTCTGAGAGTGTTCTTTAGAAAAAGGGTTCACAAATTCTGAGAGGTGGCATTTGAAACGAGTGGGTGAAGGAGTTTAATAGATAATGGACGGTGGAGATTTAAATGCTCCAGTGATTGTATATATCAATGAGCCATCCCCGGTTATTGGGTCATAATGATGATTTCATCTCTAAGGGATTGTGAGGGATGTCTTACGTCACGACTTATGGCTATTTCGAGACGCAAAGCGTCTTTCAAAGCTATCAGAATTTTCATCCCCAGACGTCTCTCTAATAGATGTGCTCCACATTCACTTTTTTATTGGGACTCCACATAAATATCCCACTAACATCATGTATCAAGTAGTAATGTGACAATTCATGTTATGTAAGATTTGTTACACAATAACCTTGTATTATAACATGTCCATAAATCCTTTGTATTAAATTCAAATTGATTTGATATTTCACATTAATCTTTTCTACCCCATTTGATTGAACTCGTCTATTTGACCATCTTCTATGGCTTTTGTACTTAGTCGTCTGGATTGTCAGAAGTCATCTGTTTTATCCACAATCTGCTGATAGTCTTACTAGTCTATTTTCATGTGCTCGTCTTCTTACTTCAGACTAGTCTGATCATTAAAATTGTTAGGGAGACCTAACAAATGTTTAATGCCAAAGTTTTGGGTCTAGATAAATTTAGAAAATCATTAAACTCAGTGATTGATCTACCAAGTGAGGTCACCCAATATGGAAAAGATCAAATCAACTGGTTAATTTCAAATGACCAGTAGGATTATGAAAAATTTATAAGTCCCATGAGACTTCTTAATTCTGTACATCAGCTCTCACATAGAGGTTTGGTGAAAATATCTACCAATTGATCGTATGTCTAGATCATATTTACATCATATTTTTTTAGGGTCATCACCTTTTTAACATGGTCCCTTATGAAGTGATGTCTGATATCAACATGTTTTGTCTTGGAATGTTGTACATGATTTTCTAATATTGATATTGCGCTGGTGTTGTCACACATGATTGGAATATCATTCTCTTCAATATCGTAGTCTCTGAGCTGTTGTCTTATCCACAAGATTTGAGCACAACAACTTCCTACAGCCACATATTCTGCCCCTGTTATTGATGTAGATATAGATGTCTGTCACTTACTGAACAATGATACTAGTCAGTTTCCTAGCATCTGACAAGTAGCTGATGTAATTTTTGTGTCCACCTTGCAACCAACATAGCATCAATATATCCAACAAGTCTAAAATCACCTTCTTTTGGATAGAATAACCTGAAGCCAACTGTGTCTTTCAGATATTTCAACATTCTTTTTGCAGCTAATAAATGACTTTCTTTAGGATCTGACTGAAATCTTGCACAAACTCCAACGGTAAATGAATTGTCAGGTCTGCTGGCTGTCAGATACATTAGTGAACATATCAGTCCTCTATAGTTAGTTTGATCCACACTTTTCCCATTTATGTCATTGTCCAACTTTAGATTTGCTGACATAGGAGTTGCAGCTTTTGAACTTGTCTCCATCCCAAACATTTTGATAAGATCCTTGATGTATTTGGTTCGATTGATGAAGATTCCATTCTCCGTTTCTTGACTTACAGACCATGAATGTAATTGAGTTCTGTTAGGAAAACTTTATAGTATTGATGATGGCCATGCTAGCAGTTGTAGAAAGCTTGAAATATGTTAGAATCAATTGTGTAGGTTTTACTTAGAAGTCTGACATGTTGTATAAGTTCAGTCAAACAAGCACTGTACTAGTCTGGTAGGCCAGCTCAATGAAGACATGAAGACCAGCTGAGTAAAGGAACCAGAACAATGATGTGAAGACCTATGGACTGTCTTACAACCAACGAAGTCGGTGATGACCTTAGGTAAGTATAATATACAAATCAAGTGATAGAAATCAATTTTATCAAATTTTGTGTACACTAGTCTCACCCGAAATAAGGATCAATGAAGTAAATCTCTAACAAAGAAATAAAGCTGATAAGTACTAGCAGTGAAGTTATAGCCAATGTTATCAAAGATATGGAAAGCTGACCTACAATAGCTAAGTGAAATGGAAACAACAAAGTAAAAGTAGCCAAGTAATCAAAAGTTCAATAGACAAGTAAACAGTCACTTGACTAGTGAAGTGAGTAGTGTAACAAAGCAACAGATTAGTAAATCTGAATAGCATAGTAATGGAAAGACAGTAGAGTCAAGTAAGCTGTCTACACTTAATTAAAAATGTGGAAAATATGAGGATTACAACATTTAATGGTGAGAATGTCGACATTATTGTTGGTAAATAATGGTGTTTATATGGTGGATATCTTGCTAATTTGTGTGTTTTCTCCGATGGTTGCACGGCGGTGCTGATCGTGTGCAAAGCACTTATTAACAAAAGGACTAGGTCTATCGTAGTAGAGTACTGGTGAGTCAAAGTCGATCCCACAGAGACTCGTAAGAACGTCAAATTATCAAGATTGAGCTTTTCATAGTTAATGGTCTACGACCAACTATACTCTAGACGGTAGTAAAACTGGTGCCACGAACTAACAATACTACGCTAGTTCTTACAAAGCAAACAAGAGTTTCAAAGGTATTAGTTCAATTATGAGTAATTAGTTATTCCCCCCACACACGCAATAGTCCTCCATATTGGTGAATTTTAACTCATTATCAGCTACGGGTACAACTCCTAACCCTTTCTACTCCGACCATGGTAGTAGACAATCTAAACGCAAGCTACCCTCCTTAATTGGTCCGTAATAGCCCATACGCATAAAGAACTAGAGTTGTCGATATTGAGCACTAACTCATACCGCAAACCCGCCTAGACAGCTGTCGACACTGATCAGCACGTTCCTAGGGTCCATCAAGATAATGTCCAAATTAACACTTCACTATTCGTATTTCATGCTAATTTTATGAAGACATGCAAATAGTTGATCAGGCTACTAACATGAAAATTAAATCTATCGATCAATGTAGCTGGCGCCGATTATCATGAATTAGTAATTTACTAGGTATTCAGATCTAGCGATATAGACCGTCGCAGATCTGAAGAACGCAATCACTATTCCATGATTTCTTCACCAACGAATTAGATCTATAACACATGGGGTAAAATAAACTAACTACTACATAATTAAATTAAACTAAAATAGCAATTAAAACATACTAAGAACGACAGATCTACATCTTGGAAATAGAAAATCATACCCTCGAAGATGAGCATAGATCTCCCTCGGATCTCTCCTTAGGCGGCGACTCTGTCGTCTCTCCGACCAGAACTCATAAAATAATGAAATAAAGAACAAAGAACTTTTATTGCATAATAATTGTAGTTGTTGTGTGCTACCAATGTTACATTGAGTTCTGAGTCGAAGCCTCTTATTTATAGCTACATAAACCGACTTAGAAACACTTAGTTCTTCCCTTTGTCCAAGAAAACACGTTTTGGAAAGATCTGGAACCTCGGTAAGTCGGTGCATGACCTCGGTAAACCGAGGGCAATTTTTCCTTTTGTTCTCTGCCGACTTAGCTTGGAAGGTTCTGGAATACCCTAGGCCCAATCCTTTCGTTTAGTCCGCTCCAGATTCATCCATGATGCTCAGTCCAATATTTCGTATCCTGAAAATAATCAAATAATGCACGAAATAATATCGAAATAGGGAAAATAAACGCTAAGTGAAGATTTCTCGACTCGTGAACCCGACATATGATATTCAACTTAAATGGCTCATATTTAAAGGTCGAAACAACTATTTTTAGCTCATATTGGATAGAATGTTGATGCCATAGGATAGACTATTTTAAACGTCATCAACTACCCCCACTAGCCTTTTGCTCGTCCTCGAGTAGAGTATCAAGGCGGAATGTACCTCCAAGAGCAATCCTCATCAAGTACCACATATTCAACAAAGATTTCCGGCAGAAACATACATCAAGCCACAATCCATAAGCTTTGCATTAATCACTACTTATCATGCATCAATGTTGCGTGATGAATCAGTCGTGAACAAGTTTATTCACCCCCCCTCCTCTAACTTGTGTCAACCTTTCCAAGGGACCAACAATTGGTATCGGAGCGAGGTTCTTTAACAAGCCCCTGTTAAAATCTCACCTATTCTGATTAAACTCTCTAGATGTTCTCCTGAAAAAGCTCATTTTTCAGCTTTCAGTTGTTGCATAAACTCACTTACACTATTGATAACAATCAGTATGCCAGACAGATGCTCATGTGTAACATGGACCGCTTTGATGTATATAGACATCGTTTGCAGTCTTTTCTAGCTGCCACTCATGATGAGATGATGGACATACTTACTGATGGACCTATCCATATCACTCACATGCAAATTGTCAACGGTGATTGTTACGTCGAAAAGTCTTAAGGCTCTACTACCTATAAAACTTGTTTGCGGTTAAAAACAAGTTCTAAAATTTATTTAAAAACCGACGTCAGCCCCAAGTGCAAAAGCTTGCAGCTAGTGGTGAAACCGGGTCGTATCCGCAGGGACTTGTATGAAAATAACTTTTCGTTTCGATTTCTTTTTAGTGATGATTATGATCTTGAAAACTAGAAATAAAGTAAAGGTTGCAAAAGTGAAAAGAAAGACGATACGTGAAAATTTGTTTAGAGAAAGATTAAAACAACTAGAACACACCGTTGATCCACCACCCTACCGAAATTAACAAGAAAGACACACATTCATTCGTAAGTCTTGGATTATTATCTGCTAAAGAGGCATTTTCCCTTTCGGTTCATCGCCTTTTAATTAGTTCACCATTCTCGGTACAACTAAAGCATTTACGGATCAAAGATATGGATATAAAATCCTAATCTAACAATATTCTCCCTCAACTTACGTATGTTGGAAGAATATCATCACTCTCCTTCACGGTAATCTACGAATTCATCAACTTTCGTATCTAAATTCGATTAGCATGCAACACACATATAGTTCATACACATTGCACATAGACAAAGTAAACATGAAGGAAGAACAAGAAAGCTTACTAGAACAAATGAAAACGAAATCCTTGTTTATTCGGTGATGGTAGCTTCACAATGGTGGTTCTAGCCTGGAGTCCTTAGCCAATCATCCTCGATTATGATTTCGGATTCGTGGCCGTAGCTCCGGCATTACAACAAGTACTACTATTCTAATTTATTCTCGGCATAACGCCTACGGAGTATTTACATAAAAGACGGGAAAAGTAAAAGCTTGGCCAAGAGTGACCAAGGAGGGGCGCCTATTACAAGTGAAGGTGGGGGGTTTTATAGCCTAAGCATCAAGGGAATATGCTTAGAATATCCTAAGTTTGTTAGGAGGCATGTGGGAGGTGATGATTACTTAGCATGTGAAGGGGATGAGTCATACAAGAGTTAGTTACAAGCATGTGGAGTTTGTTGGGGAGGAATCATTGCCATCATTAGTCTTCACATGGAGTAACATGCAACCATGTGAGCTAAAATTATCTCCGGTTCGTCCGTAATTCCAGCAGTTCGGTAAAAAACTCATAACTTGAGTTGTAGACCTCCGATTGACGTGATTCAAATTGCGTTGGAAAGCTCATTTTATTATCTACAACTTTCGTCAAGAACTCTTCCCCTGAAAATGCCTCTAAGTCGGGTAAAATTTCTATCGAAAAACAGGTTACGGTAGAAGTGCGTTGGACAAAATTGATTCGTCTAACTCGTAAACTCGTGGCATCTTCTTCAAAATCCATCTTTTAGACCTCAAAACATATTGTTACATGTGATATTTTGAAAACCTTGGTCACCAAGTTTGGGCCGAATCGAATCAAGCTTTCTTTATTCGAATCGAGCTTTCTTCTTAATCTTCATCCGATCTTCGTTTAAGCTCCTCATTTAACATGCAAGCGTACCTACATTTATGATAACATCGTGAAAAATGTAACATCTCATATTCAAAGATTTTTATCAATGAAACCACATAAACAACACAAATTTGCACTTAAACACTTTTAAAACTCATTTGCTCAATAATTCGATTAAACCCTTAATTTCTATGCAAATTATACGAATATGGAGGAAATCGTTATAAAATATAACGTTATAAATCATGTAAAATCACCCTAAACAACTCCCCCACACTTAGCTTTTGCTCGTCCCGAGCAAAAATAAACGGTAACATATAAAAACTACAATAAAAATGATATGCTTGGTAGATTAACTTTCAAGTTAACAAAATATCATTTCAATATTATAAATATATTAAATATATCTTTCTTAGAAATTAATAAGATAAAAAGTGTATATAACTTAGATAAATTATTTATCAAATATCATTTAAATGAAATTCTACACAATTTACTTAGTAAATATAATAAAAATTAAAATTATTCTCTAATCTTAACTCGTATGAAATAATTGGAATCAAGGACTTAGTATAACGATCAGGATCTGGGTGTTTGATCAAAAGGAAAAATAAAGAATTATCAAAAGAAGAAGATAGGTCGTACGTACTTAACTTTCATCTCAAAAACCTTTTTTTATCAAATTACAACCCAATATTATTTAAAATTTTTTTTTAATCGTCGCGTCTCAAAAGTATAACACTCTCCCCAAACTTTAGAGGCAGTCACCCTGAGATCACTCAAACCCATACTGTCCAAGGTAAACCACACTCCCCAATTGGGGCAGTATCCAAATGGACTCGAGGTGATTTGTTTTTTTTTTTTTTCATAGAATACTAACATATCCGAACTCATTGACAGAATCGACTATTTTGCAAGTGTCATGAGGTGAGGTCAAATATATTAGCACCTATCTAACTTTATTATGCCAAAAATCGTCATCCTTGGTCTGATTCCATATTCATACTTATTTCGAAAAGAAAATTATTCTAACATTTCATTATAAATATAAGCATATCCGTCTAATTTCAAATCAACAATACTCAATAATATTTATGTATAGTTACATATACTTAAGATCTTATAAAAATCTAAAACTCGACATAATTAATATAATCATAATACATCTAATCTATTTTACTTAACTAAAACTTATTCTATCAACATATATTAAATTTATTATATTAATTATATACTATCTTATTTCTACTTTAGGAAAAATAAAACTAAGTGTTAAGCAATCAATATACTTATTTTAATTATAGCATTAATTTTTAATATTTTCAAAATTTTATAACTTACTCTACTCCCCACTTACGAATTGACATCGACCTCAATGAATAATGAGTGGAATATAGTAGTTATAAAATGAAAATATGCACATAATCATATATATATATATATATAAATAGTATAAACGTTTAAAACCAAGACAACATATATAACCCTCCCCCACACTTAAGTTACATGATGTCCTCAGCATGTGCAAAATAAGAAATACTTAGCTGGTTGTAAATCGAAGGTGGCAATTCTGGAAGTGGTCGCGAATCAGATCCAGAAATGCTTGATGAAAGCAGTAGACTGTGGACCATCCACCGGTAAACTGATTTATCTAAAAGCTCACAATTGCTATCGCAAATATCCTGCACACCATGGAAAAACAAGACGTACCTCGGGGATAGGGGCACAAAAGATGATAGACAAGGCAATATCATCTAAACATTAGCAACAACTAGAGAAACAAAACAGAAATAAACTACACACAAAAAAGAAAAGATAACTAGGTTACCGTCCTAGTAGGGCTTAATTAATTATAGTCGGGAGCTCGACTAGACAATAAAATGTCAACTCGGGTTAGCTTTGAATTTCCTATTCCCTTAGTTTCATAGTAGTTGAACTAATACATGTCACACATTATTTGAAAATTTAAAACGAGACTAGATCATGATATGAAATATGTGACAAAGTATTAACTATGAGTCTTTTATACCCAGATCCTCAAGGGTTATTTCAAATTGTTCTAACAACCTAAATCTAAGAATTGATGTATTTGAATTTTATCTTTGTTGTATCTCGGGATTTTCGGATAACCACCTAATCGTTCCCTCTTTAATGACATTCAAACATTCATCCTGAGACTTGGCGAAACAAAATGAAAATCAATCCGAAGTATTAGAAAACTATTATCCAAAGTATGAGTAAAGTATCATCCAAAATGTAGAGTTTTTGTTTTTTTTATTTTTTTTTTATTTTTTTTTATTTTAAAAAAATGGGTTGCCTCCCGGTAGCGCTTTTGGTTAATTTCGTTTGCTCGACAACCCAAAAATTTTCAACCCGGGTCAGGCCAGTGAGGCCTCTTTCCGGAATCATTCTTGATTTCATTGGGGTCAATAGTATGGATCCCACAAAAACAAAGTCTCGCCAATGTATTGGCCATATCAGTAAACTTCTGTATCCACTTAGTTCCTATGATTCTTCTCTTCTTCTTTTTAGATTTCAGTTCCACAAGCCGAGGTGTATCATCAGTAATCACAACATCATCAAAGAAGTCACAGAGATGTAAATCATCAGGTGCCGAAGAATCGGAGCTATCTTGACTAGGGACGTCTTTTAGATGGAAAACCACCGATCGTTCCTTTTGTTGACCAATATAGTGTTTCAAACGATGACCATTTACTCGAACAACTCACCCCGCTTATTTTTCAATTCGACCGCTCCACTAGGGAAAACCTGAGAGATTTGAAAAGGGCCAGACCAACGGGTGCCTAGCTTACCAGGAAACAGATGTAACCTGGTATTATATAGTAAAACCCATTCGCCCGCTTTGAATTCTCTATGCTTGATTTTCTTGTCGTGAAGAAGCTTAGTCCTCTCCTTATTGATTCTTGAGCTCTCGTAGGCCTGGAGTCTGAACTCATCAAGCTCCTGCAACTGCAACAATCGCTTTTCTCTGCATAACTGGCTATCGAAATTCAAGAATTTAATAGCCCGGAATGCTCTGTGCTCAAGCTCGATTGGCAGGTGGCAGGCCTTACCATAAACCATCTGAAACGGAGACGTGCCAATAGGAGTTTTGAAAGCTGTCCTGTAGGCCCAGAGTACATCATCTAGTTTTTGACTCCAGTCCGTCCTATGAGAGTTCACCGTCTTCTCAAGAATTCTTTTCAGGCTTCGGTTACTTACTTCAACTTGTCCACTCGTCTGAGGGTGATAAGGGGTAGCAGTTTTGTGTTTTACCCCATATCGTTCTAAAATCTTTTCTAATGGAGTATTGCAGAAGTGAGTTCCCTCGTCACTGATGAGAGCTCGTGGACAGCCAAACCGTGTAAAAATATTTTTCCTCAGAAAGTTCTTGACCACCTTGTGGTCGTTCCGTGGTGTTGCTATTGCCTCTACCCACTTTGACACGTAGTCGACGCAGACCAGAATGTACTTGTTCCCATACGAGGATGGAAACGGTCCCATGAAGTCAATACCCCATACGTCGAAAACCTCGCATTCTTGAATGGGGTGGAGGGGCATGTCCATTCGCCGAGAAAGTTTACCGGTGCGCTGGCACCGGTCACACCCTTTTACAAAAATCTCTGTATCCTTAAAAATTGTCGGCCAGTAGAAACCGGATCTGAAAAATCTTCGCAGCTAGCGGTCTTCCCGGCTCCATAGTGACCTCCCACAGTCCGTCATGGCATTGCTCCATAATGTCCCTCTGCTCGAACTCAGGGACACACCTACGGAGTAATCCATCCTTACAACGCTTGAAGAGAATAGGGTCGTCCCACACATAATAGTTCAAATCCGAAAAGAATTTCTTCTTTTGCTGATATGTCAGGTCAGGGTCCAGATATCTGCCACTCAAGAAGTTTGCAAAGGGTGCAAACCAATGAGAACCTTTTCCCGCACAGGCAGGAGCAACCTCGCACACATCAATGGTCATGAGTTGCTCAGTTGGAAAATCAATTCCAATCTCATCTGACTCTACACGAGGATCATCGGTCAGCCGAGACATGTGATCGCCTACCACATTCTCGCTACCCTTCTTGTCCCGGATATGAACATCAAACTCTTGTAAAATCAAGATCCATCTCAACAAACGAGGCTTGGCATCGGCCTTGCTCAACAGATACTTTAATGCAGAATGGTCTGTCCAAACCGTAACCTCCGACCCAAGAAAATAGCTTCTAAATTTATCCATGGCAAAAACTACTGCCAACAACTCCTTCTCAGTTGTTGCATAATTTACTTGTGCTGGGTTTAAAGTGTGACTAGCGTAGTAGATAGGTTGAAACTTGCCGTCCACTCTCTGACCTAGCACCGCTCTGACTGCATAATTAGAAGCATCACACATAAGCTCGAAGGGAGCTTTCCAGTCGGGTGCTATAAGAATTGGCGAGGTAATCAACTTGTCTTTTAATTCTTTAAAAGCTCTTTCACACTCAGGGGTGAAAACAAATTTCACATCCTCTCTTAAGAGAGTTGACAAAGGCTTGGCTATCTTAGAAAAGTCTTTAATGAACTCGCCTATAGAATCCGACATGACCCAAGAATCCTCTTACTTCTCTTACAGTTTTGGGGTATGTCATTTTTTCAATAGCTTTTACCTTCGCTTTGTCAACCTCTATACCTTCCTTGGACACCTTGTGTCCAAGAACAATTCCTTCTTCCACCATTAGGTGGCACTTCTCCCAATTTAAGACTAAGTCCTTCTCTATGCACCGGGACAGAACTTTTTCAAGATTGTGTAAACAGTGGTCGAAACTGTCCCCGAACACAGAGAAGTCATCCATAAAAATCTCCATCACCTTCTCCACTAAACCATTGAAGATAGCCAGCATACATCTTTGAAATGTAGCCGGTGCGTTACAAAGACCAAATGGCATCCTTCGGTAAGCGAAGGTACCAGAGGGGCCGGTGAAGGTAGTCTTTTCTTGATCAGTGGGGTCGATAGCTATCTGAAAGTATCCGAGAATAGCCATCCAAAAAACAATAAAATTGCTTTCCACTAAGCCTCTCAAGGAGTTGGTCAATGAATGGCAAGGGAAAGTGGTCTTTTAAAGTTACCTCATTTAGTCTTCTGTAGTCGATGCAAATTCTATAACCAGTGACTTGTCGTAAGGCAATCTCTTCCCCCTTTTCATTCTTTTCAATAGTAATCCCTCCTTTCTTTGGCACCACCCGAGTGGGGCTCACCCATTCACTATCGGCTATTGGGTAGATGATACCCATGTCAAGCAATTTGATGATTTCCTTCTTAACGATTTCCTGCATGTGAGGGTTTAGCCTTCTCTGAGGCTGTCGCACCTTCTTCGATCCCTCAACAGTCCTGATCTTGTGCATACAGATATCAGGGCTTATCCCCTAGATATCTCCCACTTGCCAACCAAAGGCGAGGATATTATCTTGCAGCACTTTGATAAGCTTTTCTTCCTCCTTCGGTTCTAACTTAGATGAAATGATCAAAGGGAGCTTATCACCGTCCCTCAGAAAAATGTATTTCAAGTGTTGAGGCAAGGGTTTCAACACTAAATCTGACGGTGGCTCCTCCACACTTGGTCTCAATTTATCTCCCTTAAGCTCTAGATCTCCAAGCTTATCATAAGGGCTCTGAAGCATCATGGCCTCCCAGCAGATAGGGGTACCATCTCCCTTTGCAAATCTGGGCATATCACCATGCCTCTTCCTCATTATCTTTCCTACCACTTCGTGGTAATCAGAACTTTCCTTGTCAATCTCTTCTAAAAATTTTATCCACTCCTCATTAGTCCAAGTTGCAGATAGTTTATTGAATTCTTCCTCATCCCAACTACCCATGAACACTTGTTTATCATACTCATCAGTGAAATCGTCCTCAATAGCTAAACAAGTGTCACTGGACGGGTGCTTCACTGCATTGCCCACATTGAACTTTATGCTCTCATCCTCCAAATGTAGGGTTACTTCGCCACTGTAGGAATCTAGTAAGGCACGGGCAGTTGCAAGAAAAGGTCTTCCAAGGATCAAGGGGGTTTTCTCATCATTGGTCATATCCATGATTACCCAATCAGCTGGGTATATGAAGTTCTTAACCTTGACCAACACATCTTCTACAATTCCCCTTGCATATTTCACACTTCTATCTGCAAGTTGAAGAGAAATAGGTCTAGGAGTAATAGATTGATCCAATCCAAGAGATTGGAAGATCGACGTAGACATCAGATTGATTGATGCTCCCGAATCGCATAGAACATTGTGAAAATCCCTGTTCCCGATAGTACATGAAATCGTAAATCTACCAGGGTCAGGACACTTCACCGGAAGTTTAGTCTGGTCGATTGCGGAACATTCTCCATTCAACACTATGTGCTCGATCTCTTGAAGCTTCTTTTTCGAACTTACTGCGTCCTTTATAAACTTTGTATACTTTGGCATTCCTACCAAAAGATCAACTAATGGAATGTTTGCCTCAGTATTCTTGAGCAAGTCGATAACCTTCTTATATTCTTTATCGACCGTTAATGACTTGTTCTTGTTAGGTGGGTAAGGGAGATCGCAAAGTCTTCCTCAAGTAAAGTGCTTCTTTGCCGTCTTATCATTGATTGCTTTGTCTTCCCTATCCTTCCACCTCACATGCTTCCCGAACTCAACTTAGATTCGACTTCTTCTCGAGTATTCTCTTCATCATCGAATTCTCAACTTTCATCTTTTCTTCGAAATTTCTCTTTCACTTGGATCAATAGTAGTCCCAACATCCTTCGAGGAGAACAAAGATCTTCCCCTCCTGCGTCTCTCGCTCGCGAGAGGGGCTACTCGTTTCCCTGGTTGGCCCGACCGCCAACCGCTTTCCCACTCCTCGATTTATAGCATTCGGCTCATCTTGACCATAGTTCCATGGTGCGGACAGATCGGTGCAAGTATTTCGGTCATTTTGGACCGGATTAACCCCTCGGGGTTCTTCTCAGTAAAACTCGGCAGCTGACCCTGAGGTCGACTTGCTTGCTGCCCCGAAAGCTGTCCCATTTGCACCTCCAAATTTCTCACTGTACTGGTCAGAGTACTTAAAGCATTTGCCAATTGAGTGTTGGCCGTGATTTGCTCACTCAACTTTTGTTCTAAGATCTGAAATGATTGATTTTGATTTTGCGGTGGATTGGTGTTCCATCTTTGGTCGATAGTTGGATTGAAAATTGCTTTGATTAGGCCTAGGGGCCGAAACCGATGGGGGTTTGTCGCCCTAGAAGGGTCACTCCATCGGAAACCGGGGTGGTTCCGGTTGTAATTGAACCCTTGAGTGTTTTGATTCTGACCCGAAGGTCGATAATTTTGAGAAATGAATACATTCACCTCTTCTGAATGCAACAATAGATGACACTGATGGAATGTGTGACCAGCGGTATCGCAATTTTGGCAAACAACATTGTTTTGAACAGCTTTGACCTATGAGATCGGGTCAAGCTGGAATTGATTACTACAATGGCCTTGGCCATGGCAGTTGTCACACACAAGACTTTGAACATTCATTGCCGTCACTTGCTTCTGTAGTGCGGCCAACTGAGCTTTTAGAGACGTGGTCTCATCTACATCATACTTCCCTGCAGTCGAGCTTTTCTGATTGGACGCACCTGCATAGGTAGGGGCATAATTATACTTTGCAATATCTTCAAACAACATCCATCCCTCATTAGGTGTCTTTCTCGAAATGCACCTCCCGCGAACTATTCACCATTCCTTTAGTCAATTCGGTCAAACCACCGTAGAAAGTGTTGATCAATCTTTGTTTGTCCGGCCCATGGTGGGGGCACTTTCTCAAGAGAGCCTTAAATCGTTTCCACGCATCGTAGAAAGATTCCTTCTTGGATTGCACAAAAGTGAATATCGATTCGAGAAGATGAGCCGTCTTTGCAGGTGGAAAGTACTGGCTCAAGAATTCTTTCTCCAACTCCTCCCACGAAGTAATGGATTCGACTAGTAAAGATTTATACCATTCTTTTGCTTCTCCCTTCAGTGAGAAAGGAAAGAGTTTCATTTTCAGGGCGTCCTCAGTGACCCCTTTGATTAAAATAGTCCCGCACGATTCTAGAAATGAGTGAATGTGATCGTGCGGGTCCTCAGTGGAAAATCCATGGAATGTGGAACCTCTCACCAGATTTATTAAAGAAGTTTTGAGTTCGAAATTCTCAGCCGTGATTTCAGGAATTACGACCGCAGGATTAACTTTCACAATAGATGGCATGGCAAAGTCTGCCAATGTCCGTTGATCTGCCATTTCCTCAACCTGGGCTCCTCCTTGAGCTTCTCCCTCAACGTATCCTTCCGTATTGTTTCCTTCCGTGGTTCCCTCGTCTATCGGTCTAGTGATCCGAGCCCAACGTCTGTTTGGTCGAGCGATGGTTCGCTCTATCTCCGGATTATACAAAAGTGGTTCCCCGTGAGTTCGAGTTTGCATAAACTACGTTTGGAAACCAACACCTAAATCACGAGGTTTCGGGATTTTATCCTTTATGCTTCCGCAGAGTGGGATTCACCGAAAATCCATCACCCAACCTCAATGATTGAAACGTGTTCCTTGGTTCTTTTCTCTCTTTTTTTCTCTCTCGGTAATTACCGAATTCACTCGGTATTTACCGAAATTTTTTTTTAAAATTTTTTAGAATTAAAAAAAACAATACTAAAACAGGCTCGAAACAGGTCTGAACAGCGTAACAGAAACAGAATACTATAAAACTAATACAGAACAGAAACAGAACGAAAATTTTATTTTTTTTTCTCTCTCGGTAATTACCGAGAATTTTTTTTTTTATTTTTAATTTTTAATTTTTAATTTTTAAAATGAAAACAAAAACAGATAACTTAGTTGACAACAAAACCGAAAACGAAAACTTTCCGTGCCAAAGTCCCCGGCAACGGCGCCAAAAACTTGTTACGTCGAAAAGTCTTAAGGCTCTACTACCTATAAAACTTGTTCGCGGTTAAAAACATGTTCTAAAATTTATTTAAAAACCGACGTCATCCCCAAGTGCAAAAGCTTGCAGCTAGTGGTGAAACCAGGTCGTATCCGCAGGGACTTGTTTGAAAATAACTTTTCGTTTCGATTTCTTTTTAGTGATGATTATGATCTTGAAAACTAGAAATAAAATAAAGGTTGCAAAAGTGAAAAGAAAGACGATACGTGAAAATTTGTTTAGAGAAAGATTAAAACAACTAGAACACACCGTTGATCCACCACCCCACCGAAATTAACAAGAAAGACACACATTCATTCGTAAGTCTTGGATTATTATCGCTAAAGAGGCATTTTCCCTTTCGGTTCATCGCCTTTTAATTAGTTCACCATTCTCGGTACAACTAAAGCATTTACGGATCAAAGATATGGATATAAAATCCTAATCTAACAATATTCTCCCTCAACTTACGTATGTTGGAAGAATATCATCACTCTCCTTCACGGTAATCTACGAATTCATCAACTTTCGTATCTAAATTCGATTAGCATGCAACACACATATAGTTCATACACATTGCACATAGACAAGGTAAACATGAAGGAAGAAAAAGAAAGCTTACTAGAACAAATGAAAACGAAATCCTTGTTTATTCTGGTGATGGTAGCTTCACAATGGTGGTTCTAGCCTGGAGTCCTTTGCCAATCATCCTCGATTATGATTTCGAATCGGGCCGTAGCTCGGCATTACAAGTACTACTATTCTAATTTATTCTCGGCATAACGCCTACAGAGTATTTACATAAAAGACGGGAAAAGTAAAAGCTTGGCCAAGAGTGACCAAGGAGGGGCGCCTATTACAAGTGAAGGTGGGGGGGTTTTATAGCCTAAGCATCAAGGGAATATGCTTAGAATATCCTAAGTTTGTTAGGAGGCATGTGGGAGGTGATGATTACTTAGCATGTGAAGGGGATGAGTCATACAAGAGTTAGTTACAAGCATGTGGAGTTTGTTGGGGAGGAATCATTGCCATCATTAGTCTTCACATGGAGTAACATGCAACCATGTGAGCTAAAATTATCTCCGGTTCGTCCGTAATTCCAGCAGTTCGGTAAAAAAATCATAACTTGAGTTGTAGACCTCCGATTGACGTGATTCAAATTGCGTTGGAAAGCTCATTTTATTATCTACAACTTTCGTCAAGAACTCTTCCCCTGAAAATGCCTCTAAGTCGGGTCAAATTTCCATCGAAAAACAGGTTACGGTAGAAGTGCGTTGGACAAAATTGATTCGTCTAACTCGTAAACTCGTGGAATCTTCTTCAAAATCCATCTTTTAGACCTCAAAACATATTCTTACATGTGATATTTTGAAAACCTTGGTCACCAAGTTTGGGCCGAATCGAATCGAGCTTTCTTTATTCGAATCGAGCTTTCTTCTTAATCTTCATCCGATCTTCGTTTAAGCTCCTCATTTAACATGCAAGCGTACCTACATTTATGATAGCATCGTGCAAAATGTAACATCTCATATTCAAAGATTTTTATCAATGAAACCACATAAACAACACAAATTTGCACTTAAACACTTTTAAAACTCATTTGCTCAATAATTCGATTAAACCCTTAATTTCTATGCAAATTATACGAATATGGAGGAAATCATTATAAAATATAATGTTATAAATCATGTAAAATCACCCTAAACAGTGATCAAGTCAGAGTCCCCAAGCCCAAAAGCGAATTGAACAATGATGATAGAAAAAGAAACAATCAAAACAATGTTGCCATGGATATCATCCTCAAAACTCTCGACAACAACAAGTATCCTAAATTCAAAGATTGCACTACTGCAAAAGAAATGTGGGAGAAACATCAGCTGGTGTGTGAAGTAATTGATTCCATCAAAGAAAAAAATATCTCAGTTGCCAAACAGAAGTTTGAGAATTTCAAGATAAAATCCAGAGAAAACATCGAACAGATGGAGACAAGATTCAGCGCAATAATGGATGAACTAACACTACTCAAGATTGAATATACCAAGAATGAAATCAACACCAGAATTTTGAAAGCTTTACCGATGTGCTGGAAAATGAAATTCACAGTTATAGAAGAGTCAAGAAGACTTGATATAGAAGACCCCTTCAAAATCTTCTCAGATCTGAAAGCTTATGAATTAAGTGAAGATTTCACAATGACAGCAGCAGTGATCAAAGCTCTAGAGGAACCCAAAACAACAGCTCTTGTAGCAGCATCCAATGACAATCAAGAAACTTCCTTTAGCAATCTCTAACAATTAGATGAAATAGAAGAACATATGGCTCTCATGATGAACAAAATTAGAAAAATGAAAAATGGACATCTAGTCACTCATAATTACATCAAAAAGACTCATGAGAAAAGAAAAGATGATGAATATCTTTGCTTTACCCGCAAAAAGCCTGGACATTACAAAGCTGAATGTCTAGAGCTGACTGGTAAGAAGACTCAGCAACGAAGAACCTGTAGAAGGGCTCTCTTAGCTGGAGATGAGTCAGACTATGAAGCTGGCACTGAAAGACTCTCAGATGGTATAGCTCTGATGGCTCAATTGAAGATTCAATAGAAGTATGTGAATCCAAATCTAAGTATTCCTCAACACAGGTTTCCATGCAAAATGCTTGTTCTTCAACTGCTGATTCCAACCAAGAAACATAGAATTAGAAGAAACTCTTGATGAATTGATGAATCATCTAGTGACTATAAAATCTGGTTAGGAATCAATTAAAGTAGAAAAAGAAGATCGAATTCTAGAAGTCGAAAGATTGAAGGCTGAATTGAACATGTTTAAACTGACCAGAATTGACAAAGGAAAGAATCAGTATCAACCTACTGCATCAGCTGCAGTAACTGAATCTTTTGGTCAATCAAGTTTAGCTACCGGATTTAAATCTGGAAAGCCATATGGAGACAGAACTGGCCTAGGATTTGATACACAGCAAACTTTGAAGGAATGAACGAGTAAACCAGTTGAACCTAATGTCAAAACTGGCGTTAAGTTTGTAGCTGAGCAATTATCTCAAACTGAGAAGCATGCTGAACCAGTAAAACCAGTTCCACGTGAATCAACTCAGTTTCAGCATCAGTTTTCCAAGAAGTCAGCTGCGTTCAATAACAAAAGCACATCTAAAGGCAATTCAGCTGCACATCAAGGAAATAGAAATGGTAGATCAACTGGCCGATCTACAAAAGCAGATCATGTCAAGAATCAGAAAAACTTCAGTCAGAGTAAATCCAAGAATGTTAATCATTCAAAGATTCACACAGTTAGGGGGAAGCCAGGTTATTTCCCACTAATGATTGGAATTTCTCTGAACCAATTATTAAAACTGATAGAAAAATTCATTCAAGACAAAAACAAATTACCACAAGTTTCTGTCTATTACTCAGCAAAGGACTTACCCTAGTCTTCAGCAAAAGACTCAGTACGGAAGTCAGCACAGACCTCAGTACTGACAGAATGATAGTTATTACTCAGTCTTGAATAATAGAAAGCATCATGGAAACCTGTTTCTGCCAAAAGACTTGAGAGATCATACCAATAAGGCACATTCTAGAAAAAGATACTATGGGAGTGTGGCTTATATGTATGAAAACAAGTGCAACAATTTCCAGAGAAGACCTTTTGGAAAAATCCCCCGAGTTGTACTTACAACTGACCCATATGGACCCAAATAGAGTTGGGTACCTAAAACCTTTTAATTTGTCTTGCTGGATATTTGGTATTTGGACAGTGGATGCTCAAGCCATATGACAAAGAGCAAAGAATGTCTAGTTAATTTTGTTGCCAAGGATGGACCTCAAGTCAATTTTGAAAGTAAGGACAAACCTAGTTATACAAGAGGTAATGGAACCCTGAAATGGACTTACAATCTAGAACATATCATATGTGGAAGGACTACACTACAATCTTCTCAGCACAAGTCAATTCTGTGATATGGGATATATAGTCACATTTGATAAGGAGTTTTGCATCGTTGTCAGTGAATCAGCTTTTCATGTAGTTCATGCTAGAAGAAGAAAAGCGAATATTTATGTTGTAGATTGGTCAACGGTAGTTTCAGAGACCTGTTTTCTTTTGCATACCAAATCAGAAGTTAGCTGGCTATAGCATAAGAAAGTGAGTCACCTCACATTGATGACATCGACACACTGGTCAAAAAGTAATTAGTAATCGGGTTACCTGAGATTTCTTACAAGAAGGAAAGCTTATGTGATGTTCACGAAAAAAGGAAAGCAAGTAAAAGCAAGTTTCAAGACAAAATCTCAGCATTCAACTTCAAGAGTCCTAGAACTTCTACAGATGGACTGATGTGGACAAGTCACACCTATCAGCGTTAGTGGGAAGAAGTACATGAAAAGAGCTCTCATGAACAAAAGACATGAAAAGACACCTTATGAGATTTGGAACGGAAGGAAATCAAATGTCTCATATTTTCATGCCTTGGGAAGCAAATGCTTTATCCACAATAATGGTATGGATCGGCTCAAAAATTTTCAGCCCAAAGTTGACGAAGGAATATTTTTGGGATATTCAAGTGTCAGTAAAGCTTTTAGAGTACTGAACAAACAGACACTTAAGCATGAAGAATCTATACACGTAGTTTTGATGAACCAAACTTTCCTGGTGAAACAACTGAAGATAAACAAGAAACAGTTTCTCAGTCTCAGTTACCAAAGATACCAGAACCAGTTTTTGTCGACCTTGAGTGATTTAGAATTTCAGAATCCTCAGATCAGGATTAGCCTCAGTTTCCAACAGCAGAACCTACACCTGACCAACATGAAACTGACCCAGTTCAAGATAATCAAGCTCAAGGAAAACAAGAAGAAGCTCATGAAGATCCAGTTCAATAGAATGAAGACCCTCTTAGGCAACCCCATGTATATCAATGGATGAGAGATAACCCTAAAGATCAAGTGAATGGTGATTTTCAACAAGGAGTTCGCACAAGAAATCAGTTAGATGATAAGATTGCTTGCTCTTTATCTCAAAATGAACCTAAAGAGATAGAAGAAGCACTGAAAGATCTAGATTGGATACTAGCCATGCAAGAGGAACTCAATGAATTCCAAAGAAAACAAGTATGGGAATTGGTGGATAAACCTGATCATGTCAACATAATAGGCACCAAATGGGTTTTCAGAAATAAGCTTGACGAAAATGGAAATATTGTTAGAAATAAAGCAACGCTTGTAGCCAAAGGTTACTCACAAGCAGAAGGCATAGACTTCGATGAAACTTATGCTCCAGTTGCATGGTTGGAGGCAATCAAATTATTTCTTGCCTTTGCAGCTCATAAGAAGTTCAAAGTGTATCAAATGGACGTTAAAAGTGCATTTTAGAATGGGATACTTGAAGAAGAAGTCTGTGGACAGCAACCACCCGGTTTTGAAATTAAAGATCAAGCTCATAAAGTCTTCAAACTGAGAAAGGTTCTTTATGGACTAAAGCAGGCACCAAGAGCTTGGTATGAAACTCTATCTCAGTTTCTGGTAGACAAGGGATTTATCAAAGGAACCATTGACAATACTTTATTCAGAATGAAAGTTGAAGAAAGTACTCCGTTAGTCCAAATCTATGTTGATGATATTAATTTTTGGATCAGAAAATGAACAACTCTGTGAAAAATTTACAAGTTTGATGAAGAGCAAATTTCAGATGAGTATGATGGGAGAATAAATTACTTTCTTGGTTTAGAAGTGAAACAAATGGATGAAGGAATATTTATTCATCAGACCAAGTATACAAGAGAAATGATAAAAAAGTTTGGAATGGAGAAATCAGTTGGCATTTCAACACCTATTGGAACCAACATCAGATTCGATGAAGATGGCAAGGATGTGGATCAAACTCTCTACAGAAGAATGGTTGGAAGTCTACTTTACCTCACAGCAAGTAGACCAGACATATGCTTTGTAGTTGGTGTTTGTGCCAGATTTCAATCCAGACCTAAAGAAAGTCATCTTACAGTTGACAAGAAAACCTTGAAGTATTTAAAAGACACAACAGGAGTAGGGATATGGTATTCAAGAGAAGAAGAATTCAAGCTGATATCCTACTCAGACTCAGATTATGATGGATGCAAGGTGGATTGAAAAAGTACTTCAGGCACATGTCAGTTACTAGGAAATAGACTTGTGTCATGGTTTAGTAAGAAACAAAACTCAATCTCAACATCAACAGCTAAAGCTGAGTTTATAGTAGCTGGAAGCTGTTGTGCTCATGTTTTATGGATAAGGCAATAGTTAAGTGATTACGGGATAGAAAAAGGACTAATTCCTATCATGTGTGATAATACAAGTGCAATAGCTATAACTGATAATCCAGTTTTGCACTGAAGGACAAAGCACATTGATGTGAGACATCACTTTATAAGGGATCATGTAGAGAAAAAGGACGTTACAGATCTCTATGTCCCAATTGAAGATCATTTGGCTAACATCTTTACAAAACCACTGGACAAAGAAAGGTTTTCAAAGCTGAGAACTGATTTGGGAATTATCAAAGTCAGCTAAGTCAGTTTAAGCTCAGAGAATCGTCAAACGGATTGATCTTTGTGAAGCTGGGTGAGCTTTCATGACAGATCAGTCATTGACATCAACAATCTCAAACTAAATAGTGAAACTGAAGAATGACAGAACTGAATTCAGCAAGGAACTAATCTCAGCATCAGTTTTTTTCCAGTCAAAGGAAGTCAAAAGATAAAAGGATAAAACCGGCAGCGGTTACATCGCATGTAATTACCGCCTTTTTTGTCAGAATTTTTAGCGTGTATACCCCCACTAATGTCATATAGTACATGCATCGGTTACACAACCACTCAGTATAATTTGAAAATTTGGTATAAAATCCTCAGAAGATCGTGGATTCAAATCAGAAACCGTCAGTCCAATCTATACACTCTCTATATAATTCCTCATTATCATATCTCCTCCCTACAGAAAATTCAAATTTCCTCTATCTCTCAAAACCTAGAAAATTCTTACAAGGGCCACCTTGAAATACACTCAAGAATCCAGATTAATCACCACTGTAGAAAGCCTCTCTTTTGAAGAATTTTAAGAATTTTCCAACAATACTCTTCTCGCTAGTCATCTATGCGAAAAGATCCAGAATACACAAGGCTTGAGAAACCTTTTGGAGGTAAAATTGAAAACAGATATTGACTTGGAAGGAATATTGCAATTCTGGGAAAATATGAAGATGGTGAAAGACTCCTTGATAACAAAAGTTCATGGAGAAAAGGTTATTATCAACGAAGAGATAATAAGGCACCTATTCGATTTCAAGAAACCACTTATGGAATCAATAGACCTAGCCTATTTACCGCTCAAGCATGAAGCTTTTCTCAATCAAGTTTTAGCAATAGATCAACCGGCCACCCTTAATATGAAGCTCAACAGTCTCAAAACTGAGTTTGCCCTACTCAGCAGATGGATCAGCAAGCATGTCATAGGAACTCATATGGGATGAACTTGAATTCACATGGGCAGGATATGTGTTCAACCAGATCAAGAAACTCTTGTGTTAGCAAGACCAAAGCTGAAGGAAGATGGTTAGTTGGTAGATTTTGGTTGAAGAAATCACTCAGCAGAGTAATTCATCATTATTTGGAAAGACTCAGTGAAGGTAAAAAGGCAGAACAAACTGTTGTTGCATCTACAAACACTGAGAAAATTGCTGCAGTGGGAAGTTCAAAGGTACAAACTTCTCAACCTGAAGCCAATAAGAAGACTGTGTCTCAGCAAATAGCTCAACAAAAAGGAGTTAAGCGGAAAGCTGACTCACAGAAAGTTAATGCAGTTGGAAGCCGTTTGTTCCCAGGTACTTCAAGTGAGATAGCACCAGCTGAGGGGGAATAACAGCTTACAACTGAAGACAATCAGTTTGTTGAAGATGTTACTCAAAAGAAGCAGAAGATTTCAGAGAAACAAGTTTCTGCTATAGATGCTAATCTAGAGCAACAACAAATTCAGCAGCAGCAAACTCAACAACAATCAGAATACATCTTTGACCTATAAAGAATCATCAATCGGATGACAATGAAGCTCAAGACAGAAGATTCCCAAGAATCTATCAAAGATGTTTTGCAGAGTGAAGAGAAGCTATATTTGGACAACCTTGAAATAGAAGACATATATGCATTGTTTTCTATGGGTGAATCTCTCACCAAATGTTATAAGAGAATCGAAGAAATAGTTTAGAGAAAAGAATCAGTTGCATCATCTATACCGAAGGATGTTTTAAAGAAGAAAGATGATGATAAGGATGATGATTCAAGGCAAGAAGCAGAACAGAGTACATTTTTACATCAAGATGCACAACTTGAATGTCAAGAAAGGCAAACTGATACTCAGTAAGAAGGATTGCTAGTTGGAAATCAGGAAAATGACAATCAAAAGGAAGCATAAGAAGCTGATAATCAACAACGGATGGTGTTAGAAGATGACACTCAGTCTTTACTCAAAGAAGAAGAAGATCCAACTGAAAGATTGATAGCTGAAGAACTGAACAAGGTTCAATCAACCTTGGACAATATGCTCAATCAGAAAGAAGAGTACAATGCTCTACTGTCAAGAATATCTGGATATTTTGATTACAGGAAACAGACTGATGTCTTACTTCATACAAAGCTGGACACTATCGAGAAGACAACTTCTAACTCAGGTTTCAAAAATTTTAAACTAAAGGAAAAGTATGAAGTCACAACCATGGAGGATCATAAAATTCAAGCAAAAGCAGAATGGCACCTGAATCAGAGAATTTATGGCCTAGAAACTCAGCTCAAAGTAGTTCTAACTTCTCAAAAAGGCATAGCAGAAGATCAGAAAGAAACTCATATCTTGATCAATCAAATGTATGATGCCAAAAAGGGGAAAGTAGAAGAAGAAAAGCTGAAGTTACAAGAAGAGAAACTGAAGATGGAAGCTGAATTGACAGACTTGAAGAAAGGAAAATCATCAGCAACCGAATCCTATATCAGATAAACAGAAGAATTCAGTTATGAGCAGCTCATTTTGAAATACAGCCAACCAGGAGAGAAAAGAGCTACTTTAACACAGGATTTGTGTATGAAATTTGTCAGGTATTACAATCATACCAAGGCTAAGTACATGTACAGGAATTATGAAGAATCTCTTAATTACTTTTTGTCTGATGTAAATTACAATCAGAAAATTGCAAGTCACAAGAAAACGAGAAACATGAAAGCTATGTTTGCCCACAAGAACATAAAGAAACAAATGGAGATCGATGTTGAAGAATTTAAAAAGTACTACAGAGACAACACTGATCTTCCTAAGGTAATTCTTTGGAGAAAATGGAAGTTATCAAGTCAAGTTGATTATCTCAAGGCCTTCTCCAAGAAAGATACAAAGTTGGAAATTAATATCGTTTCCATGACAAACAAAGAAAATTCATTCTAGTTACACAGAAAGCTGCTTACCTTATTTTTCAGTTTAATTGACAATGTGTAACTTGTTCCAGTTTTTGTGAATCTTAATGATATATCCAGTTTCCAGTTTTACCTTGTTTTACATTGTTTTTATCTTTAAGATTTTCTTTTAAGGAGTGTTTTGGCATCATCAAAAAGGGGGAAATTGTTGGAAATAAAATTTATGTTTTGATGACGATTCATCTTATTTATCTATTTGTTTACACCCCATTGATAAAGTGCTGAAGCTAGCTGTTATAGTGAAAAGCTAAAAGATGTCTGGAACTGAATGTATAGTATTTTTTAGAGTTTGATAATTGTATAGGTTATGTTAGACAAGCACTGTAATAGTTAGAGTGTCATAAAACTGAGAATTGGATATCATCTAGAAAACCGGATATTGACTAAAACTGAATGTATCACTCAGAACCTAGAAACTGAAGTTTACTCAGAACTGCAGATGGTAAGTTCGCTGAGGGGCACATACTCGGTTGACTTATCTAGAAGATGAAGAACTGAGGGAACAAACTTAGTGGATGAAGAACTGAGGGACACAGACTCAGTTAACGAAGAATGAAGAATTGGGGGTTCAAGCTCAATTATGAAGATTAAAGCCGAGACTGTAAAGTTAGAATTCAGGTAAGTCTTTGATGGCCTAAAGTGACTTTATGGATCTTGTTTAGGTCTTGATACAATAGGACAATGTTACCTAAGAATCATAAGGACAATGTTATCTTAGATGATTTATTATGGATATGGTGTACTCTGATTTAGCCATATGAAATCAAATGAATAGAGTACTATGTTTTGAAGAAGAGTAAAAACTCAGTTAATGCTCTGAGTCAGTTGACAAACTGATATCTGACATACTTATATTAAAAGTAATCAAGACACCCTGTTTTAAAGTCAGTCATCCATAGAAGTGAACTTACATTTGAACGTTAAAAGTTAAGAAATATTATTGGATGAAGCACAGACATGTCAGAATGGTCACTGACTTCTGAAAATATAGTCTTTGATAGAATTCAAAATCAACCAAGATGAACGTTGGACCTCACACTATAAATAGAGGACTTGGTATGAAGGATCAAACACACAACAACGCGAAAATACAAGTATTATCGTGTCCAAGTCTTATTCATCCGAATTGCTATCAATATTTGTGCTCGATCAGATCATATCCATAATTCTTTAAGTGTCCAAGCTACAAAGACTCCATCCAGATTTTGACACTTAGAAGAACCACAAGCAAGAATCAATTTATTGATTCTCAGCCCCACTTTGTTTTTTATCAAAGGTTTAGACAGTGAAGCAATCCGGTTTAGGATTTGCCAAGGACAGTTGTGTTGTTTAGCAGGCAGGTAGACTGAGTTTGTGGTGGAGCTGGAGAAGAGGCATACAACCCTCTAAGGACCAGTGTTTCAAGCAGTTGCAGAGGAGCAATCACACATGTTCTATAGTTGTTTAGATATTGAAGATAGGGATTAGTCAAGGACTATCAATTAGGACTTTTTGTAACCGGCTACCTCAGAAAATTCTTGTGGAATTTTCCTCCTTCATCATAGGGGAAGAGTGGACTGGTAGGATTACACCACCTGGAACCACTATAATTCTTGCCTTACTTACTTTACGCATTTACTTTCTGTTATTTAGTATATTAGTATTTGTGATTGTTTTTCATACAGCATAACTGAAAAAACTGATTGTTATTCACTCACAGTTCACAAATTGACATTCACCAGAATTCAGTTTTGCATACTCCTCAGGTTTTTCTTAGAAACAAAAAGATCCGCATAAAGTCTAAAACTTATGCATTGCCGGTTGACTCTGTTTCAGTATAAGTAAGTTTTGATTTATACTCAGCTAAGTCAGCTCCACTCCACACAAGTTTAAAACTGAACTAATCAGACTTAATATCTAGTTTTTTGTTACAAGTTTATTCACCCCCCTCTAAACTTGTGTCAGCCTTACCCAGGGACCAACATTTAACCTGCTTAATCTATACATTAGGGGTGGAGGACAGGGTGTCCGCTTTGTCATCCTTGTGTGGTGGGTTAGTCTTAGGGGTGTTATCTTCAGCAAGACCTTCTTCTCGCCCCTTGAGTGCTTGACCAAGCATGCTTTTGAACGCAGGCATATCTAGGCTTCTTAAACCCTCTAATAAAACTTGTTGAGCAGGATCATGAAGCACCTCTTCCTCCGGGGGTTCATGCTGGCTAGTGGTGGTGTTTGGATTTTTCTCCCGCCAGCTGTATGGCCCGCCGTATTTGCAGTTGGATCAGTTTCCTGGATCAACGGATCTTGAGCCAGGGTCCTTTTTCCTGTATTCTTTGTTGGTGCCATTGCTTATTTATTATGAAACTGTCGATAGGTCCCTCCTTCTAGCACCGATTGACGATGCTGGATATCGTCTATTCAATAATCCGGGCCAAATTAACTCCTATGACAATTAATCCCTGAATAACAAACAATGGGGATGGTTATTTGTGTTTATTTTAGACTGAGCCTGAGAGTTATTTCTCTCAAGTTGCCTACGTACCCAATGTGTATAATTGAAATCAAGTGATTCGTACCTCCTTCGGGATTAATTATTTAGGAGGCATCTCGCCTATTTCTTGTCCTACAAGTATTAGGCTATATTTCTTAATCCCTAAGGATTATGTCGAGCCAATCCCATTGATTTAGGGATAATTATGATTATATTTAAATGACATGATCAACGTCCCAATATCAAAGGATTGTTTCCATGTTTATTTTATTATATAGGCACACATTTAAATATTGGATAAGGGAAGCTCTACCCATCCTGCGTTGAGCTCCCCAGGTTGTTCCAACTTGACCTCGATTAGAACCGAGCCGTCCTGTAGTGGTCCTGTTCGGAGGAACAGGCAGACCTCCCACCTGGGGTTAGGCCCGGTTTACTTATTATAATGGGGCCCATGTCCCTTGTATTTATTGTTCTTCTGTCTCTTTATTTATGATGCAGTCATTCTCTGAATGACACGTGGCAAGGTCTAATCCGACTGTTGTCGTGTATCATCACTCTTGTTCAATATACCTAATATATCCGTAATTGTTTTACCTAATATACTTTCATTTTTCATGTCTTTTTCCCCTCACTCTATTCTTCTTTATTTCTAGTCAGAATATTTTAATTTATATGTGATGCTCACAAGTATATCACTTAAATGGTAACAAAAGGAGTATCATTGTGTTGGGGGCTTAGCCAACCCCTCCCCCCTCTTTGCACCAATATATATATATGTCATTTTTTTAAAGGAAAAGAAAAGAAATATTCTTGGATATATGTCATTTTTTTAAAGGAAAAGAAAAGAAATATTCTTGGATATTGATAGTATGGTCTAATAAATTAGAAATTTTATTAATAAATACTACATTTTAACAACACATCTTTTTTAAAACCTAAGTAATATTAGAATAGCATGAACATGAAGATGTAAGATACCTATATACACTGGTAATGACATAAGATAATACTATAACCAATGGTCAATTTTATCATAGAAACATTAACGTGGAATGCTTTTGGGTTACCAAATGCCATTACTCAAATAAATCATCTTGGCATAAAAGAATACTCCGTTCGTTTTTTTATCTATAACATTTCAGAATTGGTTCTCTTTTTATTTATATGTCATTTTTCATTTCCAATGTATCATTTATTATTTTTTGTTCCTCCTTTACCAAAAAACTATTTAAATCTCTAATAAAAAAATACATTTCCAATACTAAAAACTCTTTTACCAACAAAGTATTTACATCTCCGATAAAAAAATACATTTCCAATACTACATTTTAGAAATGTTAATTATTTTCTTAAACTGTGTGATTCTTCTCTCTACGATTATTTTCTTAAACTGTGTGACATAACGATTATTTGTACCGTTAATTATAATGATTTTATGTAATATCCCGACATTTCGAAAAAGGGCAGACATGTCTTTTTGCGAAAAATGGAATATTATGATTTTCGGATTAAAGTATTTTAAGTTTATTTATAAATATGGCCGAAATATATAAAATAATTTGAGAAAATATGTTATTTGATAATAAGGGTAATTATGGAAAATAAGGGATTAGGTTAATTATTGAGATCTTCCTATTTTAGGAAAAATAAACCTAATCAGTTTCCCTAACCTTTTGAATCAGAATTTCACCTCCTAATCTTCCCCTCTCGTGCGTGTAAGAGTTTTAGAAGAAAGGTTGAGAGATTTCTTCCGTTTTTAAGTCAAATCTCAACCATTTTTAGATTCGAGTAGAGCGTTGGAATCGTCATCAAAGAAGCATCGTTTCAATACTCAAAGTTCAGAGCTTTGTTAAGGTATGCAATTTCAACCTAGATGATGTTTTGGATGAGTTTGAAGGATCAAAACTCATATCTTTCGTAGTCTTGTGTTAATCAAAGCATGTGATCAAATCTAACCCTTTTTGGAATTGTTCACATAGGCTACCTGCAAGAAAAGATCTGGTTTTGCTGGTTTTTCTGAGGATTGGGAATTGGATTAGCTTGCTAAAAGAAAAGAGGATCTTCCTACAAATTACTTACGGTTTCGTGGGGTTTATGTAAGGATTGGATGTAATTTTATGCAAGAATTGTTACCTTCGTGTAGCCTAAGGATGATAGATAAAGGATGTGTTTTTATGCTTTTTTTCTGAGTATTATGATGTTGGACAAGTTTGAGAACAATTAGGGATCGATAAGAGGTCAAAAACCGAGTTTTTAGAAGTTGCTGCGCTTGGTGCGGGCGCACCAAGCCCAGTGTGGACGCACTGGAGAACCGGAAAGTGAAATTTTACATACAGAGTTCTGGAACTGGCGCACCAGCCCCAGTGCTGGCGCACTGGACGACCAGATTTCCAGTTTTTACATACTAGAGGCTTAGTGCGTGCGCACTGGACCTCTTTTTGATGATTAAGATGATTTTTAAGCTATGTAATGAGTTGTAAATGTTAATCCTTTAATCTAATAACATTAGTTAAACATAAACAAGCCCCGATTGAGTTCTGATGCGTTTGGTTCCGGCACCGGACGTACCCTTAAAGGGATTTAAGGTTCGGGACCGTCGGAAAGGCATGAAAGGGCTTGTTCTTTGGTGATCTAGAGTTCATCAATGTCTGTGTAATTTCTTGGCCTTGTCCGTGTCTAGAGGTCTAGGAAAAAGATTTGAGTTGTGAGGGAGATTACTTGAAAACAACTAGGTGGCTAGTTAATAACTAGAGATGATTACATACTTGGCTAGTAAAACACTAAACATCATGTCATTCTTGGATAGGCACAAGTTTATATCGCAATGTGTAGGCTTCCGGATAAAATGAGTAAACTTGCTGGCCTCTCTAGAGGCACTAGTAGTAGAGGGTACTCGTGGATGGATAACTTTGCTGGCTATTAGAGGGCACCAGGAGTAGAGGGACTTCACCAAACGCGTATACTATCGGGACTAGCCCGTGGCTATTGGTGTGATCCACTAATAGGTTGCACCCAGATACTTCATGGTGAGTAGCACCATGCGTAGTGCCCTAGAATGCGGATGTAACAAAGATAAGCTAAGTTAGAAACAGTTAGTCATGACATGTTGATGGACATGAAGTGAACCCTAGATTGAGTCGGTCTCATAAAGATAATAATTTAACTTAAAACATGTTAATGAGCATTAGATAATTTGTAACTTCTACCTCTTATTGAGTACTTTGTACTTACCTCAAATACATTGTTTTTCTATGTGTTTGGGGGAGATAAGACGAACATGTAAATCCGGAGTTTGAGGCAGACTTTGATGACGACGTTTGAGGACGCTGGAGTTGAAGCGTTTACTTATTATGTTTTCTTTTATATACATTAGATATGTTGTTCTTTGGGAAACGATGTATTTTATTTTAGTATCCTTTTGAAGGTTTCGTACGTTTTAGTTTTCGTTTGGCTTTCTGTTAACGGTGAATTTTATGGTTTTTATCGCTTTATTCCGTAACAATATTCTTCGTATTTTATTACTTTTTATAGAAAAGTAGGAGTTTAATTGAAATATTTAGGGGTTGTGTATGAAAAGGATTAAAATGCAAATTCGAGCTATTTATGTGGTTTATTAGTCATTTTCTATCTATAAATATATTTCTACAGTTTGCATGTTTTTACCCCCTTGTAGATATACATTTTCGAGCTAAAAAGAGGATTAAAAGTGGTGCAAGATCGGATTTATATGATGGAGAAGAGATAAAGATGAGGAAATCAAGATTTGATCGAGACTGAAGTGGCGTCCAAGTCCCGTCCGGTGGACGGGCGTCCACTATGTCAAACGGGCGTCCAGGAGGAGATATTTGATTCAGAGTCTTGCCAACATTGCTGGACGGGCGTCCAATCGCCGACTTAACCCTAGCCGCCTCAAAATCTTATAAATACCAGTTGCGCCCCAACCCTATTTCATGATCAGATTTTTATACACCAAATACACACAGCAGCCGCACTTCTGAGGCTTTCAAGGCCGAACACCCGAGCCTTGTGCTCGGGTGATCCGGGTTAGATTAGGATGCTTTTATTTTCGTTTGTTGATTCATGGAGATCATCCATTGTACCAAACTATGTGAGTTTATCTTCTAATTTATTCAATCCTTTGTTTATTCTTATGATCTTTGATTTGTTTTGTATCTTTCTATGATTTATGATGCTATTGCGTGACTAGATCGAGAGATTGGTTGCTAATTGTTGTCTAACGTTGATGAGAATCATTGTTAGGCTAGATCACCATAGAAAGATAGGATCCTTAATCGTTAATTCGTGATAAATTAATTGGTTAACTATCTAGGTTGCTAGATTCTAAAATACGAGAGTTAAATTGAATCTACACCTTCGTTTTGTATGAAATTGGTCTCAACATTCCAGAGAGGAGAGATCGATAATTGAATTCACTAAGAGATTAGGAATTCATGTATCTTTAGCGGATTTCATGAAACCCTAGAAATCGATTAAAGAGATTTAATCGAATTCGTGAATTGATCATTACTAAAAATCGTTCCTTTAGCTCATAATCTAGTTGGGGTTGGTTGGTTGATTGGTGGATTCTAGTTGCCTTGCCGTTCTTTTAATTCTCTGATAAACCAGTTTGTTCGTATCAATTGTGATTGCCACGATTAGTTATTTCAAGAACTTTAGTTGTTTACCGCTTTTTCTGCATATTTCTGTTTCCAGCACGTCACCGGACGCCCGTCCACCCTCAGTGAACGGCCGTCCAGTGTTGAATCTTTCTGTTTTCTGCTATTTTAGTCACTGTTCTTCGTTTCAATTTTACAATAAATATAAACCCGAGTTTTAGATAATAATTTGTGACATAATCGATATAATACTTGCATCTTAATCCGATAAACATTCGATTCCCTTAGGACGACCCGTTAACACCCTTTACTACAAGCCTTATACTTGGGGTGTTTCGGTTTATAAATTTAAAACTAGTTTTTACCGAACAAGTTTTTGGCGCCGTTGCCGGGGAATCGGTGTTTTTTTTGTTGAATCTAATTGAGTTAATTTTTCTATTTTGTTATGATTTATTTTTTTTTCTTTCCATAAAAAAGTACCGTTAAATAAATTGAGGTTTTTTATTTTTCCGTGTTTCGATAACCATTGGGTTAAGAATGTGCAAAACCTTTTTACTCAATTTATGAAACGTGAAGTATATGTTTGTATGTAATCTAATCTAACCCTCTGTGCTATAATTTGATGGGGCTGCGGTGCTGTGATGTATGATGTATATTCTGGTTTGTTTTGAATTGATGATCTTTTAAGCTATTTAGGGTTTGCTGTGTTTTCCCTGCGTTTCTGTTGCAAATTCGATGTTTGAACGTGCGTTCAAGGTAAGCGAACGCCCGTCCAGTCCATAACACGCAGGTGAACGCGCGGCTGAATTGTTGAACGGCAGTTCATAGCTGAAATTCCAGGCGAACGCCCGTTTGGAAGAACGAACGCACGTTCAGGTTCCAAATTTTTCTTGACTTGATTTTTAATGCTTTATTTGACGTGGATATTTTCATACGAGCTTCTGTGTCTAATTATTTTTACGTAGATGTTCTGAACTTGCATGTTTACATCTTTCCATCTACTAATCCATGTTAAATAATTGATTAATTTTTATATACATGCTTCATTAATTGACATGGATGTTTTATTGTGAGACTTTGTGGCCTTTGTATATGCGTAGATGTCCTGTTCTTTCACCGTTATGGTTTTCTTTCCATCTATTGCAGTCCATGTTGAGCAACTCCTAGTTGGATGTGATTCCAATTTGATTTATGCTGTTCCTTTTGTCGTCTATCTAGGATGTTAGGGTTGTTTATGGGCTGTCTACATGTCCAATCATCTTCCCGTCTACACTTTACACGGCAAGCTTCTTTGGCTTTGCATAATCAAATTTTGTTACGCTTCTGTGGCGTTATTTAGTAGACGTTTATATTCTTGACCGTGCTTAGATTAGGGCGACATCTATGGAATTAATTGGGCTAGTTTATTTTCTTTATTTTCTTTTTGCCTTTTTAGTATAATTGTATATCATTTAGTTGAATTGTATTTTATTTTGTTTTTTTTTATATTATTATTCTCTTTTCTTTTTAGTGCACCTAGCCCTACTACTTTGTAGTGTCCTCTATCATTATTTCTGTATGCACATGTTGGACCTTATTTGTATAGTAAGCCTCTGTGGCTTTATAATTGATGCTTAGGTGTCCTGTGTTTTCCCTGTGTGGTGATTTTTCCATCTGAGCCATTATATAATGTGCTTATTTCTTGTCTTTCATTATATTTTTGCACGACATGTTGTATTCCCCGTGTTCCCCGAGATACTGCCATATTTCTTTGAGTGGTGCAGGCATATTTTTAGTTGTTTTTGTTAAGCTAGCCTTGGAAGTGAATCTGGAGAGGAATACATATGACATCTCGTGCCTCGGAACCGCGGATCGATTATCTATCCTTCTTCAGCCAATCTTCGGATCGTTACAAAATCAGCTAAGTTTCCTTAACCGTTTTTTTTCTGCACATTCTGAGGACATAATATGATTTAAGTGTGGGGGGGTGTCTAAATTGGGTATGTTATCATGCTATATTTCGAAAAGCTTGCAAATGTGAATTCCTTGGCAAAAAAATTTAAATTTTTTCAAAGTAAACGTGGATAATTGTAAATCTTGAGCATGTAATTGAAACAAAAAGGCTCGCTAGTTGTAGTTTCCTGACGATGATTGTCTGTAACTTCTGTGAGATAGTTATAGCATGCTTTTACTAATATGAGATAGTATTCATTTCATATTCACGTAAGCCTTTGAAATTGAAGCGACATTTTTAAACTTTATCCATTCACTATCCTAGTGATTTATCCTAGAGAGACTTGTGCTTAATAGTAACGGTAAACATTACACCTAATTTCTAACCGTGTACTGTGAATATCTGAAGGTTTGAATGTGATATGAGGGATATATCTTAAGGTTTGTACACCAATCTAAGATGAATAATATGAATAAAATATGTGCATGTCGGATGTAGCTGCCAATGATTTGAGTGCGGTAGGGCATTATCACGAAATGTCCTATACCACTATGAGGTTCAATTGCTCCCGACTTCCTGATGACAGTAGTCCAGCTAGGGTGTTATCACGAATAATCCTATTGCTGGGAATGAGGGCATATGCTATATATGTGGAATTAAGTTAATCTTAAAGAAAATTTGGCAAATGGTACTATGGAAAGTTGGTAGGAACCGTAGTTATCTTCTAACTATCCCCAGTATAAACCGAATGATATGTTTTAGGGATTATCCTAATAAGTACACGGGAAGACTTTTGTGGAATGGTTACTGCCTATACCTAGGAAAGTCATTAGGATTATTTGAACGGATTTTGTGCGAAAGAATAGTGGAGGTTGAAAAGGGCTTTTCACACACACTGAATCTATCTCTATGTTGGTATTAATTGCTATATTTGTCGTATCATTTGTTACGTGAGTTGGGAATCTATATGGATTGCATGAAAGTGAGCTAGTTTTGATTATTTTGTTCGGGACGAACAAAAGTCAAGTGTGGGGGAGTTGTTAACGGTGAATTTTATGGTTTTTATCGCTTTATTCCGTAACAATATTCTTCGTATTTTATTACTTTTTATAGAAAAGTAGGAGTTTAATTGAAATATTGAGGGGTTGTGTATGAAAAGGATTAAAATGCAAATTCGAGCTATATATGTGGTTTATTAGTCATTTTCTATCTATAAATATATTTCTACGGTTGCATGTTTTTACCCCTTGTAGATATACATTTTCGAGCTAAAAAGAGGATTAAAAGTGGTGCAAGATCGGATTTATATGATGGAGAAGAGATAAAGATGAGGAAATCAAGATTTGATCGAGGCGAATCAAGGCGTCCAAGTCCCGTCCGGTGGACGGGCGTCCACTATATCAAACGGACGTCCAGGAGGAGATATTTGATTCAGAGTCTTGCCAACATTGCTGGACGAGCGTCCAATTTAACAGAGAACGGGCGTCTGCTCAAGACTCGGCCCGACTTAAAAGTTCAACGCACCTGGACGGGCGTCCATCGAAGCAGACGTGCGTTCAGTCCCGTTTTTGACCTAGCCGACTTACTTTTCCTATTTAAACAGCTGCGCCCCAACCATATTTCATCATCAGATTTTTATACACCAAATACACACAGCAGCCGCATACTCCACAAGGAGCAAACACAGAGCTGAATTCTTCCATCCCAACAATCATGATCACCAATATGATTGTTGGCTAAGCATCTTGCGGTGGGACAACGGAGGAAACCAACCAACAACCACACCAACTAGAAGATTTTAAGCTATATCTTTAGTGAGTTAAATTTACTTTTTTTTCATCAATTGAATTTGGTAATAATTGTTTATGTTTTATTGAATCGAGAGATCGATGAAACTACCGTTCTAATTGAATTTATATGAGAATATTATTCAAGTTGTGATTTCTTTCAATTGATGCAATTAATTGTGATTCAAGAGATTGTTTATGATTAATTGAGTAGAGTATTGAAGACAATCTCATGATCGTGTTATGCATGCTAGTTTAGTTTTGCTTGAGAAAGAAAACGAAACCCTAGAAATCGATTAAAGAGATTTAATCGAATTCGTGATTTGATCATTACTAAAAATCGTACCTTTAGCTCATAATCTAGTTGGGGTTGGTTGGTTGATTGGTGGATTCTAGTTGCCTTGCCGTTCTTTTAATTCTCTGATAAACCAATTTGTTCGTATCAATTGTGATTGCTACGATTAGTTATTTCAAGAACTTTAGTTGTTTACCGCTTTTTCTGCATATTTCTGTTTCCAGCACGTCACCGGACGCCCGTCCACCCTCAGTGAACGGCCGTCCAGTGTTGAATCTTTCTGTTTTATGCTATTTTAGTCACTGTTCTTCGTTTCTATTTTACAATTAATATAAACCTGAGTTTTAGATAATAATTTGTGACATAATCGATATAATAACTGCATCTTAATCCGATAAACATTCGATTCCCTTAGGACGACCCGTTAACACCCTTTACTACAAGCCTTATACTTGGGGTGTTTCGGTTTATAAATTTAAAACTAGTTTTTACCGAACACTTTCCAATGTAATAAATGTTACATTTCTATCTTTAGTATGTCGAGTTCTTTTCATAGTAGCATATATGGTGTTTGGCAAGTCTTTGTTGCTTCCGTTTTGCTTAACTCGATACGACGTAGTTGAGGCTTACATGTAATATTAGATTTATTTAATATTATACGTGCCGAGCGTTTTGTTTCCGGATAAGGACTCGGTATCCGGGAGCGGGCGTTACATTTTAAATTGATAATAATTTGAACCCATCATTATCAATGGCGTAGAAGACCGTTGTGATACAATGATAGGGTAGTGTCTATATCATTAGTCCAAAAACAATTGAAGGATGTGTAAAAATCAATGGGTATATTCACCTCCAATCCGAGAAGGGAGAACAGGAGTGAGAAAATCACTATCTTTATATTCTCAATACAAAAACAAAAAATCACAATCTTTATTAAACTATAAAAAAAATAAAAAATAATAGTCATCAAAAGGATATATATAAATAACTTTGAATAAAATGTGCTAGAAATGATAAAATGACAATCTTATTGTAATAATTAGATTTTCGGGAAAGGGCAGACGTGTCATTTTGTGAAAACGAAATATTATTATTTCTTTTCTTTTATTGGTGTTAAGTATTTTTCTTTAATTTATATATATATGTCGAAAATATATATATATATATATATATATATATATATATATATGTTGGAGAGGAAAATCTGATTTTTGATGATAAGGGAAAATAATAAGAAATTATTATTTTGGGATTATCTATTTAAGGAAAATAAATTTCAATAGTTCCCATAACCAAGAAATGAGAATCTCTTCCAACGTTGAGAGAGGGAACGGCGTGAGAGGCAATTAAGGCTGAGAGATTTTCTATCGGTTTCTGAGTCAAATCTCAACCTTTTTTAGATTCGAGTAGAGCGTTGAAATCGTCATGAAAGAAGCGTCGTTTCAATACTGAAAAATCAGAGCTTTGTTAAGGTATGTAATTTCGACCTAGATGTGTTCTTGGATGAGTTTTGAAGATGAAAACTGGTACCTATCCGAGTTTTGTTGTTATAGAAGCATGTGATCGCATCTAATGTATTTATGGATTGATCACAACGGTTCTTGCAGAAGACGGTTCGAGTTTGCTAAAGTTTTCTGAGTTTTTGGATTTGGATTAGCTTGCTAAAAGGTAAGAGGATCTTCCTACAAGTTAATTATGGTTTATTAGGTTTCGTTTTAATGTTTGATATGATTTTATGTTAGAAATCATACCTTCGTGTTGCCTAAGGATTTAGAGCTGTTATGGTAGATAAAGTCATCTTTTTGTGCTATTTTTATGAGTATTTTGATATTGAACATGTTTGAATTAGAGTACAGATCTAAAAGTGCATAAAAATGTGTTTAGGGAGTTTGTGCGCTCAATGTGGGCACATTGACTAGCAGTGTGCGCATTTCTGAGACTGAATGTTGTTTTAGCTGGACAGGTTCTGGAGTGTGCACACATTTCCCTGAAATGTCCACACACTGTCCGGGCTGAATGTATTTTTCGCCCAATGTGCACACATTCCCCTGGAATGTGCGCACATTGCCCCTGGAATGTGCGCACATTGCCCCTGTTTTTCATAAATAAGTTGTTTTAAGCTATGTTGGGATTTTAAAAATTATTTCATGATCTAATAACATTAAATAAACATGAAGAAGCCTCGATTGAGTTTCCGATTCATTTAGTTTTGGCACCGGATGTACTCTTAAAGGGAGTTGAAGTTCGGATCCATCGAAAGGGCATGAAAGGGCTTGTGCTTTGATGAACTAGAGTTCGTCAATGTCTTTGTACTTGATAGGATGTGATGTCTAGCTGTCTAAGTGAGGGAGTAGAGTCGATAAGGTGAGTTTCACTTTGAAAACACTTAGGTGGTTAGATAACAACGGATAATAATTACATATGTGATAGGAAAAGATAAAATGTCACCTATTCTCGGTTAGGCACAGATTCATATCGGCGATGTGATACGTGCAGTAAAAGCGAACAATGCTGCTGGCCTATAAACGGCTAAATGGCAGTGGAGGAAATTCGCCGAACGTATATGCATACCATAGGGATCCCGAGACTACCGGTGCTATTCACCGTAGTTGGCAATGATATCTCGTAATGGATACACATCATGCATAGTGCCCTTGGATGATGACGTAACCAAGATAGGCTAAGCTAGAAATATATAGACATGACATGTTGATGGACATGAAGTGATCCCTAGATTGAGTCAGTCTCATAAAGATAATCTTTAACTTATAAACCTTAAGCGATTTGTAGGTTCTACCGCTTATTGAGTACTTTGTACTTGCCTCAAATGCATTTTTTTCTATGTGTTTAGGGGAGAGAAGATGAACAGGTTGATCCAGAGATCTTTGAGGACTTTGACGACGACGTTTAAGGACGCCGAAGTTGAAGAGTTTATTTATTCATGTTTTCATTTACACTTTAGCCTTGAAGTTTGTTTGGAAACTTGTAATTTCATTTTTGTATACGTTCAGAGGTTTTCCGTACGTTTGGATTTCTTCAATGTAATAAATGTTACATTTCCTTATTAAATATTGAGTTTATATTCTTATCATTTGTTTGGAAAAAATTTACCCGAGTCTTTTGCTTCCATTTTGCTTAACTCGATACGACGTAGTAGAAGTTTACGTATAAAATAGAATTTATTTTATTTTATACGTACTGAACGTTCCTTTTCCGGATGAGGACTCGGTGTCTAGGAATGGGGCGTTATAGTTGGTATCACAGAGATGCGTCCTTTAGGCTTCCTTCCTTAAGATAAGATCTCTTTAGACCACATAGTAACATTCGGATCCTTCCTGATCTTTCAGAATGTTAGGTAACCTCAGAGATACTCGTGTTGATAATTTTGGAATCGGAAAAGGAGAGTGGTTTGGTTCAAGATGGTGGTCTAGTAGTTGTGGTTCATCTAGAAGATGTTGATGATCGTGTTGGAGTTTACCATTGAAAAAGAAGAAGAAAAGGACCCTATAGTTTTGAATTCTACGAATCATGGTGAAATTCATGGTATAGGTTGGCTATCCATGAATTTTGTCTACATGGATTGTAAACATAAGGAAGAACTTTCCGGTGAGGAATGCACCGAGTTGAAGTGGAATAGTGCAGTTTCAGTTGTTCAAGAATGGTATGTCCCGTGAGATCCAAGCGGGAAGGTTGGGAAGTACACCAAGGAACATGCCTAAATGTTGAACAAGGTCTTGGAAGCTGAAACCTTCAAGGATGACCTATCAGTCATTAATGGTGCTAAGAGGAACACAAAATCAAGGAAATGGGAAAGGCAGCCCGAGTCGCCTGTTCGAGTTTTCGCCATGGATGCAGAGTATGCAGAAGCAGATGATAATGTTATCTCAAGTACAATAATGTTAGATAACTTAACAGTCATGGCGTTGTTTGATACGGGAGCGTCTAACACCTTTGTGTCATCTAAGATAGCTAAAAAGTTGAATCAACTTTTAGAGACCTTAAGAAACACTTTTGAAATAACTACCCCACTAGGAAAGGTAACTATGGTAACTAGGACGATACCTCAAGAGGATGTTTGACTTGGATCCTATCGATGTAAAAGTGACTTTATGGTTTTGGACTTCTCGGATTTTGATGTAATTCTTGGAATAGATAGGCTATCCGAGAATTAGTTCACTTGGATTGTAGAGAAAAGAGAGTAACCTTTAAGATACCCAAGAAATCATCTAAGACTTATCAAGGTAATGTATACAAGCCTAGTAAGAAGTGTCATCCGATCATTTCAGCAGTTAAGGCAATAAGAGTTTGTCAAAAGGGTTGTGAAGGCTGCTTGTTATATGCAGTGGATGTGGAACAAGTGAAGCCTAAGTTAGAGGAAACCCCTGTGGTAAAGAAATACCATGAAGTGTTTCCAGATGAGTTACCGGGAAACATGCTGATAGAAAAATAGAGTTTGAGATCAAGTTGGTATCCGGAGCGGCACCAGTTGCTAAGGCACCCTATAGGATGGCCCCGGCTGAATTGAAGGAGTTGAAAGCTCAACTTAATGATATGTTTGAAAGGAATATAATTCAGCCTAGTACTTCACCTTGGGGAGCCCCTGTTCTGTTCGTTAAGAAGAAGGATGGTATCATGCGGATGTGTATAGACTACAGAGCTAAATAATCTCACCATCAAGAATAAATATCCCTTACCAAGGATTGATGATTTGTTTATTCAGTTGCAAGGCAAGATAGTGTTTTCCATGATCGATCGTTAGGTCTGGTTATCATCAATTGAAGATCAAGGTAGCAGATATTCCAAAGACGGCTTTCAGTACGAGGTATGGACATTATGAGTTCTTGGTCATGCCATTTGGACTCATTAATTCTCCATCTGCATTTCTGGATTTAATGCAGTGTGTGCCATACTTGGACAAGTTTGTGATAGTGTTCATAGATGATATGCTAGTATACTCAAAGGATGAGAAAGAACATGAGGAACACCTAAGGATAGTGTTGGATACTTTGAAGAAGAACTAGTTGTATGCAAAGTTCTCCAAGTGTGACTTCCTGTTGAATCAACTCAGTTTCTTGGGTCATGTCATTTCTTGAGATGGCATCAAAGTTTATCCGGCGAAGATTGAAGCGGTTGAGAAATGGTCCAGACCGACTATAGTGTCAGAAGTAAGAAGTTTTCTCGGTTTGGCCGGCTATTATAGGAAGTTTGTACAAGACTTCTCAAAGATAGCTACACCACTTACCCGGCTCACTGAAAAGAATGTAAAGTTTGAGTGGACTAGTGAGTGTGAAGAGGCTTTCCATACATTGAAGGAGAAGTTGACTACAACCCTATTTTTAGCAGTTCTGGAGATCTTTGATGATTATGACGTTTATAGAGATGCTTTCGGACAAGGTTTAGGTTGTGTGTTGATCCAAGGAGGAAAAGTCATTGCCTACGCATCTAGATAGTGGAAAGTCCATGAAAAGAATTATCCAGCACATGACTTAGAGACGGCAATGGTAGTGTTTGCCTTAAAGATTTGGAGGCACTACTTGTATGGAGTTAAGGCTAGGATCTTCATAGAACACAAGAGCTTAAAGTATTTCTTCACTCAGGAGATTCTGAATATGAGACAGAGGATATGGTTATAATTCATAAAAGATTACGACTTACACATTCAATACCATCCGAGTAAAGCCAATATGGTTGCATATGCCTTAAGCAGAAAACCAGTGCTTCCAGTTTCAAGCATTGAAGATGTGGCAGAATGGTTAGACGGGATGAAAATATGGGGTTTTGATTATATTGAAGATCGACAGTTTGTGCACCATTGTTAACAAGATCCGAGTTGATGGATGATATTCGGGAAAAGCCAAATGATGATTCAGTGTTGGTTGATTTGAAGCGAGTTGCCAGGGAAAAGCCTACAGTGGGATATGTGTTAGATAAGAATATCAACCTTCGGTACCAGTATCGTTTGTGTGTGCCTAATGTCGGTGATTTATGACAAAGAGTTATGGAAGAGGCATATAGGATTGCTTTTGCGTTTCATCCAGGAGCTACTAAAATGTACAGAGACTTGAAGGGAAAGTTTTGGTGGCCCTCGATGAAAGTGGAAATAGCTAAGTAGGTAGCAGAATGTGATACTTTCCACAAAGTTGAAGCAGAACATAGAAGACCATGAGGAATGCTTAAGCCATTGGATATCCCTGAATGGAAATGGGATAAGATCATAATGGATTTTATCACCGGTTTACCTAGGACAAGAGGCGGACTAGATGCAATTTGGGTTATTGTGGATAGATTGACCAAATCAGCTCATTTCTTACCAACAAAAGTTGATATGTCCTTGAAGAAGATGATGACACTATACTAGGATAATATAGCGAGGTTGCATGGAGTACATATCTCGATAGTTTTATATCATGATCCGAGGTTCGTCAGTCAGTTTTGTAAGAGTTTGCCAAGGGCCTTTGGCACAAAGTTGGATTTGAGTACGGCCTTCCATCCATAAACAGACGGACAGTCAGAAAGAACCATCCAAATGCTTGAAGATATGCTAAGAGCCTGTGTTTTGGAAGTAGGCAGATCATGGGATGACTACCTACCTGTAGCGGAGTTTGCCTACAAAAATAGTTACCATTCAAGTATATACTTGCCACCGTTTGATGCTTTGTATTGAAGTAGTGTAGAACGCCGCTGTTTTGGGATGAATTCAGGGAAAGACAAGTCACCGGGCCAGAGTTGGTTAAACAAGCTAAATAAAGGGTTTAGTTGGTTAAGAAGAATCTAAAGGAAGCACAAGATAGAAAGAAAAGTTGGGCGGATGTTAGAAGAAGGCCTCTTGGGTTTGAAATTGGTGAGAGAGTTTATCTACGAGCTTCGCCAATGAAGTGAGTGAAACATTTTGGACAATAGGGAAAGTTAAGCCCAAGGTATGTTGGACCGTTTGAGATTCTAGAAAGAGTTGGACCGTTGGCATATAAGCTTAAGTTACGTGAATCTATGTCAAGAGTCCATAATGTATTTCGTGTATCGATGCTGAAGAAGTGTTTGACTACGAATGATGTTGAAACCATAGTTGATCCAGAAATTCTTCAAGATAATCAAGCACATGATGAGAAATCGATCAAGATTTTGGACCGGAAAGAAAAGATGATCAAGAGACGGTTGATCCCTTTGGATTTGGTCCAATGGAGCAATCATTCACCGAATGAAGCAACTTGGGAAATTGAGTACGACATGATCAGTCAGTTTCCAGAGTGTTTGGATTTACCAGGTATGTTCTTGTTTAGAGGACGAAACTCCTCTTAAGGGGGGACGAATGTAATATTTCGATTTTCGGGAAAGGGCTAGGGCTGAGCAGAAAACCCAATGAACCCAATCCAACCCAAAACCCAAACCAAACCAACCCAAAAACCCAAACCAATTGAAACCCAAATTTTTTGGGTTGGGTTTTGACCCGAACCAAAAACATTTAGGGTTGGTTTGGTTTTTTTTATTTTTTTTTCGGGTTGACCCTACCCAACCTCGATATATATATATATATATATATATATATATATATATATATATATATATATATATATATATATATATATATATATATATATGTGTGTGTGTGTGTGTGTGTGTGTGTGTGTGTGTGTGTGTGAATATATATATATATATGTGTGTGTGTGTGTATGTATGTATATATGTGTGTGTGTGTGTGTGTATGTATGTATGTATGCATGCATGCCTATATTCCGTCCAAAGTAAAATGTTGTTATCATATTGCTGATATCACTTCATTTTCAGTTTCGGTCTACAATTCTTGACCTTTCTTCAGAAAAAAGAATCCGCGTATGTATTTAGGTATGACTATTGGTCTTTAATTATTATCTTTATATGTTGTTGGTTTGTTATATGTTGATGGACTCTTAATTATCAAATTTTAACGTTTTCTTTCATAAAAAAGTTGTTTATGTAACGATTATTGTAATGAACATATGACAAGGAACTTGAATTTGGATATATACATGTGTGTGAATTTGAGAGCACAAAATTTTTATTATAGAAGCATGTTTTATAGATGAAAACCCGAAACCCAACCCAAACCAACCCGAAACCAACCCGAACCAACACATTGGGTTTTATAGTCATTTGGTTTGGTTTGGGTTAGTTTTTTCTTGAACCAACCCGACTTATACTATGTAAAAACCCAACCCAAGTCGACCCAACCCAACCCAAGCTCAGCCCTAGAAAGGGCAGACGTGTCATTTTGCGAAAACAAAATATTATGATTTCTTTTATTGGAGTTAAGTATTTTTCTTTAATTTATATACATGTCGAAAATATATATATTTTTTGGAGAGGAAAATCTGATTTTTAATGATAAGGGAAAATAATAAGAAATTATTATTTTGGGAATATCTATTTAAGGAAAATAAATCCCAATAGTTCCCATAACCAAAAATAAATCAGAATCTCTTCCTATGTTGAGAGAGGGAATGGCGTGAGAGGCAATTAGGGCTGAGAGATTTTCTATCGGTTTCTAAGTAGAATCTCAATCATTTTTATATTTGAGTAGAGTGCTGGAATCATCGTGAAAGGAGCATCGTTTCAATACTCAAAGATCAGAGCTTTGTTAATGTATGTAATTTCGACCTAGATGTGTTCTTGGATGGGTTTTGAAGATCAAAACTCATACCTTTCGTAGTTTTGTTGTTATAGAAGCGTGTGATCGTATTTAATGTATTTATGGATTGATCACATCGGTTCCAGCAGAAAAAGGTTCGAGTTTACTGATGTTTTCTGAGTTTTTAGATTTGGATTAGCTTTCTAAAAGGTAAGAGGATCTTCTTACATGTTAATTATGGTTTATTAGGTTTCGTTTTAAGGTTTGATATGATTTTATGTTAGAAATCATACATTCGTGTTGCCTAAGGATTTAGAGTTGTTATGGTAGATAAAAGTCACCTTTTTATGCTATTTTTCTGAGTATTATGATGTTGAACATGTTTGGATTTGAGTAGAGATCATAAAAGTGCATAAAAAAATGTGTTTAGGGAGTTTGTGCGCTCAATGTGCGCACATTAACTAACGAGTGTGCGTGCATTTCTATATTTGAATGTTGTTTTATTTAATTTGGATTTCGGAGTGTGTGCACATTCCCTCGGAATGTGCACACACTGGCTGGGTTGAATTTATTTTTCTCCCAATGTGAACACATTCCCCTGGAATGTGCGCACATTGCCTCTGTTTTTGATAAATAAGTTGTTTTAAGATATGTTGGGATTTTAAACGTTGTTTCATTATCTAAAAAAACATTGAATAAACATGAACAAGCCTCGATTGAGCTTCTGATTCATTTAGTTTCGGCACCGGATGTACTTTTAAGGGGAGTTGAAGTTCGGATCCGTCGGAAGGGCATGAAGGGGCTTTTGCTTTGATTAAGTAGAGTTCGTCAATGTCTGTGTACTTGATAGGATGTGATGTCTAGCTGTCTAAGTGAGGGAGTAGAGTCGATAAGGTGAGTTTCACTTTGAAAACACTTAGGTGGTTAGATAACAACGGATAATAATTACATATGTGATAGTAAAAGATAAAATGTCACCTATTCTCGGTTAGGCACAGTGACGATACGGGATTTCACCCCTCCACATGGAATTATCTAATTGGTCCAGCTGGCATGTGGAAAAGTCCAAGTATATTATCCACATCGGGTCGAATACGAGACGAATCAGTGATCACCACCGCCGCCAGCAGATCTTGCAAGTGTGTCAACTCGAGCACCCATGTCGGTGTCATACGAGTCGATATCAGAGCTCCAGCCCCGGTTCCCCGGCCCAATAATCTAGAGGGTTGCTTGGGCAAGGAGCAAGGCCCATTAAAGGGCAATTATGTCAATAGACCAAACCGCCCTAGGATTAGGGCAGAAGAAGGGCATGTGCCTATAAATACACAGCTCCAGGAACTACGTAAGGCTTGATTCCTGGACTTTCACACAGGATACGTAGGCAATCCAAGATACATTCTTGGACTCAGCCATAAAACCCTAAAATCACCCCCAAAACCATCCTTGATTCTGTCATCCCTAGATTAAATTGGCCTCAAATTATACATGACAAAATTCGGCATCGTCATTGGCGCTAGAAGGAGGGCCTTCTATCGGTGATGGATCAAGGAGTGGTGGTTCGTGATCAATTTAATGCCAAAAACGCAGTCAGATCCGAGGTTGATTGCCGGAAATTGAACCGTTGAAACAAGATTTCCACCGTTCAGATCCAAGGATTAGGAGGGACGAACAAGACCTCCAAATCTCATACCGATCGGAGTTGTTTTGAGTGCCCGATCGTCTCAAAGAAGTTGCGGCTGCATAAAAAACGCAGCAGAACCCTAATTGGGAGCAGACAAGTCGGCTGAATATTCCCGACAATTGAACCGTTGGAACAAGATTTCCACCGGTCAGATTCAATAATTATGAGGACCGAACAAGCCCTCAAAATTTTAGGCCGATCGGAGTTCGTTTGATTTCTCGATCGTGCCAAGGAAGTTACTGCGGGCACCGAAACGCAGCAGGATTCTGGACAGCAGCTGCCAGATCAGCGGCTTATTCCCGGAGATTGAGCCATCGAAAGAAAATTTACACCGGTCACATCGAAGGAAAGTGAAGGAAGAACGATCCCTCCAAATTTCGTGCCGATCGGAATCCGTTTCGAGGTCTGATTGCCACCGGAAAGACACTGCCGTGGCGCCCCGAAAAGCTGCGAGTTATCTACCGTATCTAGCTATCCACGAAGCGAGTTCTCGAGCTCCAAAGAGCGAGCCGAGCTCTTAAGCTCTTCAGGTTCTTACAATTGTTATTTTAAATTCTTATATACTTTGTAAGTCTTTATTATATGTGTAATGTTTTTATCACAATCACATTGCACCACAAAGACTCGAGATATCGAGCACCGGCATTCGAGCTCTACGGACTCGTCTTGCCCAAAACCCGAGCTCGACTCGGAGTCGTATTTGGAGCTCACCGATGAGCGCATCTTTAATAAGTCCGAGATCGACTCGGCATCATCTTCTATAAGTCCGAGATCGACTCGGCATCATCTTTGGAGCTCAACTTGAGCGCATCTTTAATAAGTCCGAGATCGACTCGGCATCATCCTCTATAAGTCCGAGGTCGACTCGGCATCATCTTTGGAGATCAACTTGAGCGTATATCTTTAATAAGTCCGAGATCGACTCGGCATCATCTTCTATAAGTCCGAGATCGAGTCGGCATCATATTTGGAGCTCAACTTGAGCGCATCTTTAATAAGTCCGAGCTCGACTCGGCATCATCTTTTATAAGACCGACCTCGGCTCGGCGTCATCTTTTATAAGACCGAGCTCGTCTCGGCATCATATTTGGAGCTCGTCTCGAGCGTATCTTTTATAAGACCGACCTCGTCTCGGCATCATATTTGGAGCTCTCTGGAGCGTATCTTTTATAAGACCGAGCTCGTCTCGGCTTCATATTTGGAGCTCGTCTCGAGCGTATCTTTTATAAGACCGAGCTCGTCTCGGCATCATGTTTGGAGCTCTCTGGAGCGTATCTTTTATAAAGACCGAGCTCGTCTCGGCATCATGGTTGGAGCTCATCTCGAGCGCATCTTTAATAAGTCCGAGATCGACTCGGCATCATCTTCTATAAGTCCGAGATCGACTCGGCATCATCTTTGGAGCTCAACTTGAGCGCATCTTTAATAAGTCCGAGATCGACTCGGCATCATCTTCTATAAGTCCGAGATCGACTCGGCATCATCTTTGGAGCTCAACTTGAGCGCATCTTTAATAAGTCCGAGATCGACTCGGCATCATCCTCTATAAGTCCGAGGTCGACTCGGCATCATCTTTGGAGATCAACTTGAGCGTATATCTTTAATAAGTCCGAGATCGACTCGGCATCATCTTCTATAAGTCCGAGATCGAGTCGGCATCATATTTGGAGCTCAACTTGAGCGCATCTTTAATAAGTCCGAGCTCGACTCGGCATCATCTTTTATAAGACCGAGCTCGGCTCGGCGTCATCTTTTATAAGACCGAGCTCGCCTCGGCATCATATTTGGAGCTCTCTCGAGCGTATCTTTTATAAGACCGAGATTGGCCTCGGCGTCATATTTGGAGCTCGGCTCGGCGGTATCTTTTATAAGACCGAGCTCGGCTCGGCGTCATCTTTTATAAGACCGAGCTCGCCTCGGCATCATATTTGGAGCTCTCTCGAGCGTATCTTTTATAAGGCCGAGATTGGCCTCGGCATCATATTTGGAGCTCGGCTCGGCGGTATCTTTTATAAGACCGAGCTCGGCTCGGCGTCATCTTTTATAAGTCCGAGCTCGGCCTCGGCATCATATTTGGAGCTCTCTCGAGCATATCTTTTATGAGACCGAGATCGGCCTCGGCATCATATTTGGAGCTCGGCTCGGCGGTATCTTTTATAAGACCGAGCTCGGCTCGGCGTCATCTTTTATGAGACCGAGCTTGGCCTCGGCATCATATTTGGAGCTCTCTCGAGCGCATCTTTAATAAGACCGGGCTCGCCTCGGCATAATATTCGGAGCTCGAAGGCGACCTTACGTAAGTCCTCCTGCCATCTAAGCATGATACCAACGAGACTACACCAAATAAGCTAAGCCTTATCTCAATTAACTTTCGTTTTTACATTTTTATGTCTTGTAATAAGTCCATGTGACAATTTCATAAATATTCTACTAAGCATGTCTTTCCTCGAGACGCTTTTGTGTTTGTTATGATTTGACCTTCACATTGCAAATCTACCACGATACAAAATGGCAAAGGCAAGAAATTCGACCAGCCTTAAAGCAAAAGAAGTCCATGTGATTAAAAGATAAAAGAGGCAAAAGTCAACCACAACTACAAATCCTCGACACGATGAAGTCGGAATAATATGGTGAATAAAGCCAAGTCACTGACAGTGCTTATATCACATCGACACGATGCAGTAGAAATAAAACAGTGAAAAAAGCCAAGTCACTGACAGAGCTTATATCACTCCCGACCTGCCAGTAAGCCACGATGCTAAGCAGTTGGAAGATCCCACGATGGATACCCTATTCGACCAGTTCAGAAGCACCACGAAGTGCGACAGTCGAGTAGGGATTTTTCAATTCGACCATGTCAGAAGCCCGACGAGGCAATACAGTCGATTCGAGCTCCGACCAGATAGCCAAGTCAAGCCGATAAGGCAGTACAGTGCTAGGTCGACTCATATCCAAGTGTACCATGAGTCATGTACTCATACTACACTTTGAGGGGCCACAGGGGAATTAAGTCCAAAGGACTACACCCCACAAGGCAGCTTTTGCAAGGGAATTAAGTCCAAAGGACTACACCCTAGGCAAATATTCAACAACACAAACAACATTCAAAGGAAAGGTCGAATTCAAAATTCATAATTCAAAAGTCCCGGGGATCGAATCGTGAAAGACGGACAACAAAAAGCGACGAGCAACATACGCAAAAATTGAAGCAAAATAAAACTAGGCGTCATATTTGGAGCTCACCGATGAGTGAATCTGTAATAAGTCCGAGTTCGACTCGGCATCTTACCTCGGAGCTATATTATTTTGGAACTCACCCTACCGAACTGGCGGGTCGAGCTATCTTATTTTGGAACTCACCCTACCGGGCGGCGGGTTGAGCTATCTATTTTGGAACTCACCCTACCGGGCGGCGGGTCGAGCTATTTTTTTGGAACTCTCCTAGCCGAGCATGGCGGGACGAGCCTTCTTATTTCGGGAACTATCCCTATGGTTATTGCGACTTTTTGACTAGTGCCTGGCGTATCTCGAGGATCCACTCCGCAAAGGATCTACTCAACGGTCTACGAGGATCCGCAAGTCGGATGCCTTCAGTGTCGACAGTCAACGTTTACAAGTCCTAATAGGACGAAAACGCAATGGCATCGAAGTCCGAGTCGACAGCGGCGTAATCTGACTCCCAAGAGAGAGAATTTACTAGGGCTTCGAGGCCGGGCAACATGATCATTTCGATCGACAGCCAGTGAAGCTAAAAGTTCCATAGAACCAAAAGGCTAAGGCATCGAGTTCGGACCAAGTCCAAAACTCTCGGCAGTCATGTGTCATGAGTCATGAACGACAAAGAAACACCACGACACCGAGATCCAGAGCGACATTTACGTATTACCAGTCTTATTAGACAGTAAGTACTAGGACATCGTAGGCGGAAATATCTATCGACAGTAGAAAGAAGGGCAGATATCGACATATATGCATCGACATGAGAGAGGCCGATGTGCAAATAAGGCCAAAGGCCGCAATAAAGCAAGATGGTCTAGTTCAAAGACCAAAGAAAAGAAGGAAAAATGTAACAATTTTTCAAGGAAAGAATAAGCCAAGTCCAAATGACCGGCTAATTGTTTATACAGATGGAAGCCAACGACAACGATGGTTAAAAAGGGCAAAGCCTAAGAAGAAGCATATTTTTTGGCGTTAAGGCAAAGTCTCAAGACTGTTAGACTAACATTCGAGATCCGCATGCCGTACTCCAAAATCCAGCAAATCCAGATTCTTCACGAAGTCGACCTCGACCGAGACAGTCCCAAGTTGGACATCTCATCATTCCTTCGACAGCTACGGCATCGAAGTCGATGTCAACTTATCCACACGTTATAAGTCCTAGGGACATATAATGCTAAGATAAAAAAGTTTGCAAAGCAGACATGGAAAGGCCGTATGTCGGACTCCACAGGAAGTAAGTCTGCAGGGCAGATTTAAATTCAGAGCATTGGATGACAGTGGCCGAGATACACCTTTGACAGATCAGACCTGACCTCAATAGCTCAGACAGATCTGGGGGGCTTATGACGATACGGGATTTCACCCCTCCACGTGGAATTATCTAATTGGTCCAGCTGGCATGTGGAAAAGTCCAAGTATATTATCCACATCGGGTCGAATACGAGACGAATCGGTGATCACCACCGCCGCCGGCGGATCTTGCAAGTGTGTCAACTCGAGCACCCATGTCGGTGTCATACGAGTCGATATCGAGCTCCGGCCCGGGTTCCCGTGCCCAATAATCTAGAGGGTTGCTTGGGCAAGGAGCAAGGCCCATTAAAGGGCAATTATGTCAATAGACCAAACCGCCCTAGGATTAGGGCGAAGAAGGGCATGTGCCTATAAATACACGGCTCCGGGAACTACGTAAGGCTTGATTCCCGGACTTTCACACAGGATACGTAGGCAATCCAAGATACATTCTTGGACTCAGCCATAAAACCCTAAAATCACCCCCAAAACCATCCTTGATTCTGTCATCCCTAGATTAAATTGGCCTCAAATTATACATGACAAAATCCGGCATCGTCACACAGATTCATATCGGTGATGTGATACGTTCAGTAAAAGCAAACAACGCTGCTAGCCTATAAACAGCTAAATGGCAGTGGAGGAAATTTGCCAAACGTATACGCATACAGGGGTGATCCCAAGACTACCGGTGCTATTCACCGTAGTTGGCAAGGATATCTCATGATGGATACACATCATGCATAGTGCCATTGGGTGATGACATAACCATGATAAGCTAAGCTAGAAACGTATAGTCGTGACATGTTGATGGACATGAAGTGAACCCTAAATTGAGTCGGTCTCACAAAGATACTCTTTAAATTATAAACCTTAATTGATTTGTAGCTTCTACCACTTATTGAGTACTTTGCACTTACCTCAAATGCATTGCTTTCTATGTGTTTGGGGAGAGAAGATGAACAGGTTGATCCAGAGATCTATGAGGACATTGACGACGACGTTTAAGAACGCTGAAGTTGAAGAGTTTATTTATTCATGTTTTTATTTTTATTTACACTTTAGACTTGAAGCTTGTTTGGAAACTTGAAATTTCCATTTTGTATACTTTCGGAGGTTTTTCGTATATTTGGATTCGTTTTGGTTTTCTTCAATGTAGTAAATGTTACATTTCCTTCTTAGATTTTGAGTTTCTATTCTTATCATTTGTTTGGAAAAAATTTACCCGAGTCTTTTGTTTCCGTTTTGTTTAACTCGATACGGTATAGTAGAGACTTACGTATAAAGTGGAATTTATTTTATTATATACGTGCCGAACGTTCCTTTTCCGGATAAATACTCGGTGTCCGGAAACGAGGCGTTACACTTATATTGAATCATAATAATAATAAATATTCTCTTCAATATACATATATAGAGATCGAGGTGGGAGATATGAGAGGGATTTGAGTTTTGGAAGTAGTCATGCATGTGACTTGTTTTTGTTTTGAACTAGAATAAGGTGTTTGTGTGTTGTGCTCCTTCATAGAATTTCATGCACAAGAATAACAATGTCACAAAGTGAGTCTTCATATAGTCTTCAATAAAAGTTTGATTGAATGCAGAATTTAATTGATCTCAAATTTGCAGCAGCATAAAGCAATGTCCGTCCTTCTTTTTGCACCTATTTTCAGAGGCACCAACCTTTTACTACTAGCTAGCCCTCCTGCTGCCTGAATATATGATGTTACTATAATATTTCGATTTTCGGAAAAAAGGCCAACGTGTCATTTTGTGAAAATGAAATATTATATTTATTATTAATTGGATTAAAAGTAATATATATATACATATATATATATATATATATATATATATATATATATATATATATATATATATATGTATTATCTGTATTAATTGGATTTTATGTGAATCAATTGCCATTAAAATGGAATTAATAGGATTTTGTGAAGGGAGGTTATTTCTAATGAAACAAAACTCCTCACGATGATAGTGGTTGTCAAAAAATCAGATTTTTCCTTGGCGAGTTGGAACTCCCCATGTTTGAGAGCAAAGAGAGAGGCAAAAGATACTCTTCGTGGTGGTTTTCAAATCAAAGTAAAGAACCGGTGATCACGCCGTGGTGTAAGGCACAGAGTACTAGCAATAGGACTAGGTCTATCGTAGCAGAGTACTGGCGAGTCTAGGTCGAATCCCATAGTGTCTCGTATAACCACGTTTAATCTAGATTGAATTGTCACAAATAGGTTCTACGACCAACTATAGCACATAGAAGTAAATTATGGTTCCAATAGACACACGAGAGCAAATACAAGTATTCTTCTATAAGTTCATAAAGATTAGTTCGAACTATGAGTGATTAATAATTCCCCCCATATCCGTAGATCGCTCTCTAGATGGCAAATCCATGACTAGAACTCATAGAAAAAATAAAAGAACAAAAGAGAACTTCTATTGAATATAATGTATTTGTCTTGCGGAAAATTGTACAGTGAAATTCGTGGCTGGTGCCACTTATTTATAGTGCTATAACCGACTTAATGACACCTAAAAACAACCCATCGCCCAAGAAAATGAGGCATCCGAAGCTTTTAGAATTCTCGTGGTAGTGGCAACCCTTCACGCGGTTTCAGGGGTATTTTGGTCTTTTTCTTCCTACCGACTTATCTGAAGGTTATGGAATTCCCTAGGTTCGTTTCATCATCCTGTTCCGCCCATAATCGGTCTTCAACACTTGGCCCAATCTTCGTAATCTGAAAATAGTCAAATAATACACGTAATATTATCGAATCGGGGAATATAAACTTTAAAAGCAGATTACTCAACTCGTTAACCCAACATGTGACATTCTACTCAAATGGTTCATATAAGTGGTCGAAAACTACTACTTTATGTTTGGAAAGGGCGAAAAGTTGATGTCGTAGGGTGTATCATTTTGAGCATCATCAACTACCCCTCACTGGCTTTCAGCTCGGCCTCGAGCAGTGTATCAAAGCGGAATGTACCTCCAAGAGTAAACCCCATCAATTACAACATATTCAATCCAAATTTTGAGTAGAACATGCAACATGCGACAATCCATAAGCTTCCCATTAAGTACCTACCATTGCATCAATGTGTCTTGTGATGAATCATTTGTGATAGTGCATCTGTGAAAAGAATCAAGTTATAATGCCCCCACAGTCTTAACTTGCTATTGTGCACACTCGCTTTTCTTGCTTTCAGACTTAGGCAAACAACACGAAACATTACTCAGGCCGGGCGGACATGGGGACCGAGTACTACTCGAAGGCCCTCGTTTGTTTTATTTTTATGCGAGGGTCGTGCGTCTTACGCTCCATGTTTGTTTCCCTCACTGCTATTATTTGCATTTCGCATTTTTTCTTGTCTCTTTCTTTCTTGAATCATTTTTTTTTCTTTTTGGCCGATTTCCTCTCTTTTTTTTTTCTCTCTTTCCCTCGCAAGCTTATTTTATCCTATTTTACAGGTTTGTCGCATCATGATTGCTTCCATCATCCTACAACAATTGGTTAAAATATATCCACTGACAAGTATCGATTCCCTGTCTAAGATTGCATCTCATCCAAATACTTCTCACTCAGATTGTGTGCGCAAAAATTGTATACGAATGGCAAAATACCAATTAATAAGTCACTACTTCATTCAACTATGTTTTAACCAAGTGTCACTACCAAGTATCGAAGTGTAGAGACACTTGGACTGTACGTGGACGTGTATTAGAGAATGCGTACGTTAGACTGACCCACTTACACGGATAAGTGTCACACTATGTGACGGTTGTGTAATTATCCTTTTGACCGGAGTCTTCAGGGCATCACGGTGTGGATTGTCATGCTTTGACACAATTGAGGTTTCCCCTAGTCACGGGGTGATCATACGGTAGTGATTGGGTATGATATTGAAGCATGCAGAGTATACATGATTGGTCGTCTGGGAATCGCGTATCCTATGATTGGGATCGAATATCCGAAATGGCCTTCTTATAAGGAATGTCTTACTCTCGTGAATCTTTGCAAAGTGGGAGTAAACGAGTTACTTCGAGAGAGCATGATATCCAGATTATAAGATACGGTCGTTAATGTTTGACACTCGATGTACGACCGTATGGATATTATTACAGCGATAGGATTGTAAGTTACACGGTAACTGTTTCACATGAAAGGTAGTAGTCATTGCATTTGACTCTTCCGATGATTGGGGGTCACGGTGTGTTGCTAGACGCTATCCCGTGATCGTTAGGTATGAATAGAATTTTCGTAATTTGCACTTTGTGTCTACGGCCAACATATTCGGAAGCCTATCTGGTCACACACATATGAACATCTAGCCGGATTAAAATGTGGTTATAGATGATAACCAAATAAGGAAAGTTTATCTCGAGACTATAAAGGTTATAGTGGTAAATTAATATGGTGTTATTTATTTATTATGAATAAATTAAATACAAGATATTAATAGTATTATATTAATTAAAGAATATTCCGGAAGCCAATTTGTTGGTCAAAGGGGCGCCACATTTAATGTGTATAAGATACACTTGGATTGTGCAATTTAATTAATGGTGTTACCAAATATTAATATTAGATATTAATATATATATATATATATATATATATATATATATATATATATATATATATATATATATATATATATATATATATATATAAATAATACTTATGTGTGTGTGTGCAAAAGTGCAAGTTGGTACTATGCATGCGCATGTTTGTATAATATATATATTAATAGATTTATGTGTGTTATATATGTGATATATACACATGTGTAAATTGATTTATGGTAATATAATAAAAGGTAAATATTGTCAATATAAGATATTGACAATATCTTGGAAATATTCAATATAAGATATTGACAATATCCTAGATTTATTTAATATAAGATATTATAATAAATGAGATAAATCAATCAAATATATTTTCCTTATTTTATTGGAAAAAGGTTTTATTCTCCTCTACTCTACTAGGGGGCGCCCCATACACTATAAATACAGTGTGGGTGTTAAGCTCTTTTGTAAATCACAATTGCAAGAGCTCATAGTTCTTGTGTAAAATAGAGAGCATCTTTTATAGAGTTGGAGAGAGGGGAAAAGGGCCGGTCTATCAACAGGAGTTTTCCAATAGCAATCCATGATGGGATTCCGGCGGGCTGTTCGTGTGGACTAGTGGTAGAGGCCGAACACTTGGGCGGCTCTATGCAGAACTACTCTTCTTAGATGGTCAAAGCATCGATCTTTTAGATCAACCAAGGTAACCACCGTCTACTACTTGTTTTTTTATTGCTTGAACGAAGTCGATCTTGGGTCGATAGGAAATAAAATTTTGAATTCCGCTGCGTTCCGCGTAGATTTCCTAACAGTGGTATCAGAGCGAGCTTCGAGCTTAAGCAATAAGCATGTTATTGTGCGTAGTTAATTTTATCGTTTAAATCACGTAATTAAAAGATGAAAGGTTTTTTATTTGCAAAATTGATACACGAAAAGAAAAAAAAGAAAAAAAAAAACGAGATCTGGTGGTGCTCGGCCGACTGGCGGCGGCACCACCCCAGCGGCGGCGGCGGCAGGGCATCCTGCTGCCGGTAGTCGGTTGACCGGTCAATGCTAGCGGATCTCCAAACTTTTGTTTTGTGTATTTTGTGATTCAATATGGTTCATAGTTGTGATTTGTAATTCCTCCTTTGTTTAGTTGTGTCATGTGGCTAACCAATGGTTCGAATAGTTTGGGCCATTGGGATGCCAAATGGCATTAAAATAATAATGGTCTTTCCAAACTTTGTTTGGAATAGGCCTAGGCCCTTTCCAAATATTTGATTTGGGAAAAGGCCTAGGCCTAGGCCACTCCCAAAATTTTGATATTGGAAAGTTGTCAGGCCTAAACCAAAATTATTTGGCCTTTCCAAATATTTGATTTGGAATAGGCCTAGGCCCTTTCCAAATATTTGATTTGGGAAAAAGCCTAGGCCTAGGCCACTTCCAAAATTTTGATTTTGGAAAGTGGCCAGGCCTAAGCCAAATTTGGTTTAGGAAACCAAAGGGATCCTTTTTTATTACGAAACAAAAGAGAAATAATTTTAATTTTGATTTATTTTGGAATAGTTCTAATTAATTAAAATTAAAATTAAAATAGATTTAAAATTAATCGTTAATTTTATTTCGATTAAAATTATTTAATTATTAAATGTTAATTAGTTAAATGATTGGATAAAATTATTTGATAGATTAAATGTTAATTGATTAATTAAGACGCAAGTAGTTAAATTTTTAATTTTATCTTTTTCATAAGATGTCATTGTATGGATTAGATATAGTAGATATAATATGATTATATGGACCCCGATTGATCATGGACTCGACTGATAGGATATATGTGAATGATTTAATTTTTCTCTTGGTTTAAAAATTGTCCTAGGCCGTTATGAAGAACGTGACCTAGTTTGTTTTCTGCATTTATCCCATTCCCGTTGGCTCCCCCCCGTGTGCGGCGGGTGTATTTATTTTATTAGATAGAATTAAATGTAACAAGAATGGAGCAGAAGATGGAGACCAAAGAAAGACGAAAAATAAAGATCCCATTGGAGAATGGCGCATTAAAGATCCTATTGGCGGTTGCAGCTACCCTTAGATTGTGACCCACGGTTTCGTCAGTTTGTATTCGAAACCGCACCTAGGAAAAATCCATGATCATACCGGTTACTTTACGCATTTATTTATTTTGTGCTTGTATTTATTTTATATGATACGATAGATGCATGACTAGGCACGATCTAGATGATTGTGTAGGATGTATGTCTATAGAGATAGATATACTTGATGAGACCATAATTAAAATTAATTAAGTGAATTAATTTACATAAATACTTCCACCTCAAAAGAATCAAGTTGAAATTGCCTCCCCATATTATAATGACGGTGAAGAGCCCTTGTTCGGATCCAACTCATCAGCCAGAGCAGGGGGTTGACCTACCTCGGGTATATCGTTATTATCGAGATATGATCGTATGAGATCTCACGAATATTGGGGTTATGACTTGACTAAGAATTCTCTCGGCCACTAGCCAAAGCGGGGACGTTTGGATTTTAGAGGCAAGGGTTTGACTACTTCATAAGATGAAAATTGTCAAAGAGTTGACTAGTCAAACAACAAGAGTCGTATAAGATACGATTGACAAAGAGTTGTCTACCTATTATGCTATTTTCCGCCTACCAGCCAAAGCGGGGGCCGGGGTAGTTTAGTGGGATCTTGTCCACTAAAGAAATTAATAAATCTTGAATGTCAATTGGAAGTAGTTGACTAGTGGGAGCAAAATCATAAACCAAAAGACCATTTTTTATTTTGCGGGTATAAACAACAACACTCATTTATTTTCATTTTTATGTCGTAGTTTTAGCAATCTTTATATTTATGTTTTATTCTCGATTAGTAAAACCAAATTATGACTGTTACATTTTGAGAAACGTTCTCAAGTATGGTTAAGTAATTTTAATCCTTTTAAAATAAGCAATGACACGAGCAATACCGTTATAGTAGTTAGAGACAAGGAGACTACATATTTGATGCAGTACTCCAAGGCTTTAATTATTAATGAATAGCGGAAGCTCATGACATTGGATACGATCCAATATGATCATTCTGTCATACGATGACAATTAATTCAAACGTTGGATAAGAATGACCACATCTAATTTTGGAAATGTTGTTTTCAAAATTGTAAGATTTAAGTATCGACTTAATTCTATCATTGCTTAAAGGTTAATTAAATAGTCAATGTTTTGAATACGATTCAAAAGGTTAAATAAACTATTTAATAAACTTTAGATTTTCTTTATAAAAGGAAATTGAAGACATAGCTCTTGTGATCTTTCTTAAGTCTTATGAAGACTACAATAAGAAATATTTCCCAAGTGCTTAAAGGATTAAAAAGGAAAGTTAGGGCATGTGCTCAAATAGAGAACTTATTGAAGTTTCTATTCTAGGCAAGTGAGTTGAGATAAATCTGTCTATGTTCAAAGTCAACTCTAAGATATATGATATCTTACGAGTGTGATTAAATTAGAAAGGTTAATATAGATATGGAAGGTGAAGCAAACGTTGTAACACTTACCACATTCTGGATCTAGTAAACTGATAAGGGAACTAAATAAATGTTATTATGTTCCGGTTCTTATGAAGAACATACTTTCAGTTATTTGTTAGGATTTAGTATACATATTCAATTGTAAAGAATAAATGTTATTCCGATAAAGTTGAAAGGTCACTGAATCTGACATACTAGATTGATGTCACTATATAGTTGATATATGTGATGAGATCTCAACTAAATATTTGTATGGCTGTTATCCTTAATATTTGTGGTTGTTCTAGACATAGTCTCCCTGGAAGGAAAGCGTGTAACTAAACGTCATTCTGATGATGTTGAACCATATGATTATGAATCATGTGGGTAATACGTATCTTATCTAAAGATGACTAAAATACCCTTTTATGAAAAAGTTATAAAATCTAGAAAGTTGTCCAAAGCCAAAACATACCGATGTTTGTTGGCTTGTGACAATTAATGCCACAAATAATTGTTTATTAGTCTCCACGACTATTTTTAGAAATAGTCAAGTGTACTCAATGAAGTGCATAATTCGGAAAGCCCGAAAAGTTCGAGCTAGTACGAATATGAGATTGATGAGCTACTTAGGAATTAATCTTCAATTGGATTGAAATAATTAATACCTGAAGGGTGTTTCAGAAGTCGTCTGAAAAGGAATAAGATTCTTCTCTTGAAGGATACCATCTTTGGGATACGCAATTAGATTGTGTTCACAAAATGGAAACAACACTTTATATGATAAAGGTGTGACACAAGCCATGCGATGTATCCCTTACCCGTTTCGGGATAGTGCCCTTATACTTAACCTAGTTCCAAAGAATAAAGGTTGAATAAATTCCATATTAGATATGGAAGAGGATAATGTCGAATTTATCTTAACCGATGATTTGAAGTTTTCATAGGCAAAGTCAGAAAGGGCTTTGAGCCTAGTACGACATATGCAACTTTGTGGAATATCTTAGCTAGTACGCTAGATATTATTTACTCGTCCGTGGAGCAAAAGGTGTTTGTCTCCAAACATGCTGTCCTCTAGAGGAAGTGTTTCTTCCAAGAGAAACAGTGGGAGTGAATCAGATCTCAAAAGAGTATGAGAACCACAAAGATATATTCAACCATAGGAACGTGAGCAGATGCCACATAGCGATGAGGTGTAAAACACTGCTCAGTGCACACAAAAGTTTTGTAAGTCTGTAGATAACCTCAAGCCTGAAAGGGCTGCAGGTACGTTCATCTTGAAGAATGAATATCTCACGACTTATGAAGGAATGTTTGAATGGCAAGATTGAGAGATATGGCCAGGAGCCATAATATGTGAATTAGATTCCATCAGTGACAACCAGGTTATGAACCCAATCTGTCTTACCTAGAGGGAATGTCCAGTAAAACGGAGCCAGTTCTATTTAGACTATGCTTGTTATAACTTCGTATCATGGCTATATGATAGTGTTGAAGATGTTGGGCAGAAAACTCAATGTTGATAGACGATAACATGATATGTGAGCCCACGAGATCCATTTATGGACTGAAACAAGTTTCTCTAGACAATTTCTTTGTTTGACAATCAAAGGAGTTTGACTTAGTCAAAAGAAGGATACGCCCATGTGCAAGATGGATAGTGGGAGTGTGTTACGATTTTTGAGTAAGGTATTGGACATCTCTCTCGAGAATTGTCACCCCATGTCACAGTCAATTAATGTTTTGTAATTCAAGGTCTTTAGGAAAGCACTTGGATTAGCAGTTCTTATTTTAGAAATAGGAATCTATAGTGATAGATTTAACTGCTGTTAGATTATAGTTTACCTATATAGATGTGATGCTAAAAGAGTTTAGCATAGATCGTGAAAGGAGATACTGCTAGGCGGTGTTCTCAAGATCTATCTATGTTAGGACATTAGTCCTAAAGATAAGGTGAAAGATGATGATACTTATGGAAGGTTTCCTTCGCTACTGCGATAGGAACCATCTTATGGGTAATGCCGGATGTTCATAGTCCATGAATAGTCATGAGCAAGTATGAAAGTAAATCTGGTGAATGTCGAGAATATCCTTAAACAAGTTAAGAAAGAGTTCCTAGTTTATCGAAACTTGGAATCAGATAAATATAGTTATACAGACGTATATCCTGAGTCTTATGAAGGCGAGTGGGATCTACTGTCTGGGTTTGCAATCACTTTGATTAAGTGATACAGTGAGCTGGAAATGTTCTAGCATATGGGTCACTGTAAGTTCTACAACTAGACCAAAACACAGTAGTGCCTTAGAGGCGCAGTGGGAGCAGTACATGGATCAAGAAGGTTCATTCCTGAACCTTGTGCGGTTCTTCCACCTTCTCTATATAGTTGATATAGTAAGTGGATTCATTGATTGAAGCAAGGACCAAGGTCTCGTCAGAGATTCGTGTGTGTGTTGAGGCGGTTCCTTTGACTTGGTCATTTGGAACATGATATGAAGATAGTAAGAGTCCCCATGGATAGCGATCCGTTTATGGCTAGGGTTAGTTGCGAGTATTACATGAGATTCTTGTGTTTCAACTTGGTCTTGTGTGTGAGAGTGATTGGTTTTAGGCCAAGTGAGAGATTGTTGAAATAGTGTCCTAAACCCAATCGGGTTGGACCGGATCCGACCGGGTCGGATCATTTCTACTATTTCTTTATGTTTATGCATATATTAAATGGCTTTTCAGTTGTCATATATATGTTCTTTTAAAGAACCAATTATGAATTTTTATATGATGACGTCATTAGTATTAAACTGTGATAGAGAAACCATGGTAGGCGATTATGGTTGATGAGATCTCTAATCACTTTAATAAGTTTGATACTTAAATGTCTCTAGGGCCGATGTACTATTAAACGGGGCATTGATAGTATAAACGGACTAGCACGTATTAGATGTCTTGTTTTTAGGGCGGGGATAGATCTCGTCTATCGAAGTGTAGAGACACTTGGGTATGTACGTGGACGTGTATTAGAGAATGCGTACGTTAGACCGACCCACTTACACGGATAAGTGTCACACTATGTGACGGTTGTGTAATTATCCTTTTGACCAGAGTCTTCATGGCATCACGGTGTGGATTGTCATGCTTTGACACTATTGAGGTTTCCCCTAGTCACGGGGCGATCATGCGGTAGTGATAGGGTATGATATTGAAGCATGCGGAGTATACATGATTGGTCGTCTGGGAATCGCGTATCCTATGATTGGGATCGAATATCCGAAATGGCCTTCTTATAAGGAATGTCTTACTCTCGTGAATCTTTGCAAAGTGGGAGTAAACGAGTTACTTCGAGAGAGCATGATATCCAGATTATAAGATACGGTCGTTAATGTTTGACACTCGACGTACGACCGTATGGATATTATTACAGCGATAGGATTGTAAGTTACACGGTAACTGTTTCACATGAAAGGTAGTAGTCATTGCATTTGACTCTTCCGATGATTGGGGGGCACGGTGTGTTGCTAGACGCTATCATGTGATCGTTAGGTATGAATGGCATTTTCGTAATTTGCACTTTGTGTCTATGGCCAACATATTCGAAAGCCTATCGGGTCACACACATATGAACATCTAGCCGGATTAAAATGTGGTTATAGATGATAACCAAATAAGGAAAGTTTATCTCGAGACTATAAAGGTTATAGTGGTAAATTAATATGGTGTTATTTATTTATTATGAATAAATTAAATACAAGATATTAATAGTATTATATTAATTAAAGAATATTCCGGAAGCCAATTTGTTGGTCAAAGGGGCGCCACATTTAATGTGTATAAGATACACTTGGATTGTGCAATTTAATTAATGGTGTTACCAAATATTAATATTAGATATAATATATATATATATATATATATATATATATATATATATATATATATATATATATATATATATAAATAAATAATACTTATGAGTGTGTGTGTGCAAAAGTGCAAGTTGGTACTATGCATGCGCATGTTTGTATAATATATATATTAATAGATTTATGTGTGTTATATATATGTGATATATACACATGTGTAAATTGATTTATGATAATATAATAAAAGGTAAATATTGTCAATATAAGATATTGACAATATCTTGGAAATATTCAATATAAGATATTGACAATATCCTAGATTTATTTAATATAAGATATTATAATAAATGAGATAAATCAATCAAATATATTTTCCTTATTTTATTGGAAAAAGGTTTTCTTCTCCTCTACTCTACTAGGGGGCGCCGCATACACTATAAACACAGTGTGGGTGTTAAGCTCTTTTGTAAATCACAATTGCAAGAGCTCATAGTTCTTGTGTAAAATAGAGAGCATCTTTTAGAGTGTTGGAGAGAGGGGAAAAGGGCCGGTCTAGCAACCGGAGTTTTCCAATAGCAATCCATGATGGGATTCCGGCGGGCTGTTCGTGTGGACTAGCGGTAGAGGCCGAACACTTGGGTGGCTCTATGCAGAACTACTCTCCTTAGACGGTCAAAGCGTCGATCTTTTAGATCAACCAAGGTAACCACCGTCTACTACTTGTTTGTTTATTGCTTAAACGAAGTCGATCTTGGGTCGATAGAAAATAAATTTTTGAATTCCGCTGCGTTCCCGCATAGATTTCCTAACAAACTATACACCCACTTGAATTGAAGACTTTTGTGACGACATAAGGACCAAACCATCTTGACTTCATCTTTTCAGGAAAAAGAAAAAGACGCGCGTTAGTCCCAAAGAAGGGTGGGAATATAGTAAGAGGGGGGTGGTGAATGACTATATTGGAGTGTCAAAAACTTTTCTTATTTTAAAAGCTTTTGGGTAGCGGATAAATCCCTTCTCAAAAGTTGTTTCAAAGTAGTTTAAGCACACACAGAATATAACTAAAGTGCAGTAAGGAAATGTTGTAAAGTAAAGTGCAGTAAGTAAATGAAGACAAAGGTTTAAAGTGGTTCAAGGTGGTGTAATCCCTTATCCACTCTTCTCCTGTGATGATTCGAGGAATTCACTTTTGGCTTTCACCAATACAATAGTTATGATTGTCCTTGGCTACACAAGCTTCTAAATCTCAAGACTATCACTCCCTGGCTGTAATAGCTTCAGTGACTCAGTCTTCCACACTTCTCCTAGAGAACAAATCCTTCAGCAGCTATCACTTTCAGGGTGAAATTCGTTCTCAGACAATCTGATTCAATTGCTTCAATTTGGTATCAATTGAATTCATAGAGGATTGATCAGACTCAGTACTTGATATAGATTTGATGCTCTGTTTTCTGAGTTTGATCTTCTAGATATATCTTTTTAGTTTAGAAAGAAGGCTTGTGAAATGGACAGAGTTTGAACACTTTGATCTATCTGTTTGTATGCGTGTGTATACTCTTCATGTTGTTCTGTCAATGCCTTATATTTATAGCCTTGATTTCCTTGATTCAAAAATTCATCCGTTGGCTATTTAATTCGCATAATCATCCTTGATTCAAGCTTGATTTAATCCTTCTTCATTTTGGTGAACCGGATTTTCTTCAAACATTCATCCTAAAATCCGTCCTTGATTGATTCTGCATTAATGCTTGATCTCCGATTAATTAAATTGCAGATCTCATGAGTATCAAATTTTTTACTTACATGGCATTTCTAATTTTTACTTCTCCATTGAGATACTCTTCACTGTTATTCGGCAGAACCTTCACTTAGCCGGCAGAACCTTCACTTAGCCGGTTTGCTGTTTTCCCTTCTACATTGATTCCTCATGTCCAATGTATATTTGTACTTCTCTGATCCTTGATTTGGGTGAGATCAGTGTACACAATATTAAATGAATAGATTTCATCACTCAGAATATATCTTAGACTTACCTAAGGTCATCACAGACTTCCTTGGTTGTAAGTCAGTCTGTGGGTCTTCACTTCACTGTGTTGGTTCTATGGTTGTCTTCACTGAGCTATTCCAATGTCTTTACTGAGCTGTCCTACCAGTCTATTACAGTGCACGTCTGACTGAACTTATACAACATGTCAGACTTCTAGGTAAAGCCTATACATAACATTACTTCTCATTTAGACTTATTTCAGGCTAGCAATAACAACTAGTATGGCCATCTGTTAAGGGTGGAATTATACGATACTTTATTATACTTTATATTATAATTTCACCCTAACTAATATAATTTGCATTGAAAATGAATCTTAAAATGATTTATTGAGCAAACACGGTTTAATAAATGTTAATTACCAAATAACACATTTTATGTGCTTAAATGATTATTTTATATCATTGTGGAAATATGTTATGCTTTGGTATATTTCATGTGTGTTGTAGGTACATAATACATTCAAACATTGGATGCAAGTCAAGGACACTCAATGCTTAGTCCAAGTCAAGTGAGAGTGATTCAAGGGGCTGTTTTTGAGAGCAAATCAAGAGAAATTAATATTATAATAATGTATAGCATTTTATCATTTTAAAAGGGAGAGGGGACGGTTCATGGAAAAAGAGGGAGGAGAGCAGGAAATTTTTGGAGTCATTGTTTTCACATTTTCTTTTTCTTTTGAGAGTTCTAGTCCATCAAACAACTTTTGTATTATTTCCATTCTAGTTTGAATAATCAAACACTTATAGATTTCTTCAAAATTCTCCATTGTTGTTCATACAATTGCCAAAATCAAATCTTGGCCTTATTAAATTCCTCCTCTACACATAATTTTATGGTGCATTCTCATCAACCCAAGATGAGCACTAGTGATATGGATAGCTAAACTCATCAAGGGCAAGCAATTGGGGAAGCAATTCGACGGTTTTCGGGTTTTCTAATATAAAGCATTGCGTATTTCAAACCAAAGGTTAGATTACAAGTTCTACATTTTATTGTTCATAGCTTGATCGAGAGATTTTGCTTACGGATTGCCATACGAGAGATTGTATGCATTGAATCAGTATAACACGTAATTGAACCATAATATTCGAGTATAAAACGAGAGTTTATCGAATACGGTTTAGATAAATTAATCGAGAGATTATACCTTGTGTTTTGATTGTATCTTTCACCTAAGAGATTAGGGATTACATTCGGTTTAGGAGATCCTAATCTTTGGTCCTGATATTGCATGCTTGTATGATTAGAAACCTGATAATTTGTTGAATTGTGAAACTTATTGTTTTCCCTCTTTTAATCTCATTACAGTAATCTTAATTTGTAACGTATCTTGTGACAATTGTGACTCAAAACTGAACCACCTCTCAACCTCGAATCCCTGAGTTCGACTCCGGTTTTACATCGCTATACTACGATCCCTCCTCTTGGGGAAACCGGATTATAAATTTATAACTTGTCATTCTTATTTTCATAATCAATAAAATCCGGGACAAGTTTTTGGCGCCGTTGCCGGGGATTCGGCACGGTTAGCTTCAAACTTTGAGTCTTTTATTAAATATTAATTACCCGTAAAATGTTTAAATGTTGTTTGGTGTAAATTGATTATAGAGTTCGTGCTCGTTTTTCGAAATTGAGTCTCTCGTTTTTCCATAACCGGAATTCCCTTTGAAGAACGAGCGTCCATCAAGCGTCCAGCTGAAAAATCGAACGAGAACCTTCAGACGCCGTCTGGACGAGCGTCCAACTGGCGTCCAGACAAAGCGACGAGCGTTCAGTTTGAAGAACGGGCGTTCACTTTATTGAACCAGCGTTCAGAAGCTTGAATTGGATCCGAGAGTTCAGACGCAGTAAGGACGAGCGTCCACTCTCCGTCCATTTGAAGCAGACAAGCGTTCAAACTTCAGACAAGCGTTCAAACTCCAGAACGCTAGTTTTCCTTCAGAACGGGCGTTCCATCACTCCTGGGAATTATTTTTCACTTCTTATCACCTTTTACCTCATTTTCACTCCAGTGTATGCGTACACGGAGTCATTCAGGCCCATTAATCTATAATCCTGAGATCGAACGTACAATCGTTCGTCCCAATCGAAAAATTCAACGTTCCTTGAGTTCTCAATTTTCCGAGGCTAGTGAAGGAAGTATTTTTGAGGAAACAGTTGAAGAAACTCTTGAAGAGATCGTTGAAGAAGTCATCTTTGACAACTCTGAAGTAATAATGGCAGATAGGCTTACTTTAGCAGACTACACCATTCCGGGCTCTGTTACTATACATCCCGCTATCGTAATGCCGGACATCCAGGTTCCATTTGAATTAAGATCTGGTTTAATTCAAATGATACAACATACTTCCACCTTTCATGGGTACCAATATGAAAACCCACATACCCATGTGCGTGCGTTTCTGGAAGTATGCAGCACAACTAAGATCAAGGATATCTCTGATGATATTCTTAAGCTCAAATTATTCCCATTCTCTTTGAGGGGTGAAGCAAAACAATGGTATCTCTCATTACCTTCTGAATCTATCACGACCTGGGCTGATCTGGAACGTGAGTTTCTGAGCCAATATTTCCCTCCCTCCAAGACAGCTCAGTGTCTAACCGATATCTTCACTTTCCGACAAGAAGGTAGTGAAACGTTCTTTGAAGCATGGAAACGTTTCAAATCTATCTTACATCATTGCCCTCATCATGGTTTAGATCTGCAACGACAAGTCAATACCTTCTACAGTGGTTTAACTGAGACGACAAAGGGTATGGTGAATAGCTCATCTGAAGGAGCTTTCTTGAAGAAAACACCGGCTGAAGGGTGGGATCTGTTTGAAGACATAGCAAAATATAACTATGCCCCAACTCAGCATTCAATCCCTACACCTTCTGCCCCCAGGATAGAAGAGGTCAAGTCTCAGAACCAACTGATCGCCTCTCTTCAACAGCAGATCACTGATCTGGCTTTGGCACAAAAACACAATCAATATTCCACTTCTTCCATTCCTCCAGCCCCTCAGATTTCCCAGATGATGTATTGTGACAACTGTTGTCAACATGGTCACAATATGAATCACTGTCAATACCCATCATCCAACTATCAAGTCAATGCGGCCCAACATATGAGGCCGTACACACCGATAGTTTGTCAAACTTGTGCCACGGAGGGTCACACATCCCTTGCTTGTCCCCTAAACAGGGACAATGCTGAAATCAATGCGTTTTCTGGCCAGTCAAACCAGAGGTTTTCAAACCAACATCCTGGCCAGAACAATTATCAAAACCAAGGTTATAACCGAATCGGAATTTCAACCAACAACCAGGTTATAACCAAAATACCAACTTTCAAACCTCTAATCGAAATCGAATTACCGAATCCCATCTATAGCCGTATCCAAATCCGAATACCATGCAAAGGCTCAACCAGATTTGGCAAGGAAATACCAACAAAACTCTTCAAATAGACCTACTCAAAACCCTCCGGGTTTCCAAAACTCACCATCCGGGGCAAATGATGGCCCGACAAAAGCCGAGTATGAGAAGACAATCAAGAACTTGGAAAGGCAAATTGGCCGCCCTAGGCCGAACAATTAGCCGCAAGACCTCGGGGACACTTACCCGGTTTCACGAAAGGAACCCTAAAAGTAACCAAGTATCCCAACGCAATGAGATTGTTCCTACTACACCTTACGGAGCAGAGGAGTCACACGTAATGAATTTGAGATCCGGAACACAACTACAAGGAAATCCCGCTTCTTACTAGAACCGGGGAAACGAATAGACCCTCTTACCGAGATGAGGTAGGAGGGGAAGTTGAGGATAAAGACTCACCTGCCCTAGATGAAGAAGAGACTCAGTTGGCTGATCCACTGAGTCTTGAGGAAGCTGTTCAAAGTCAAGAAGAAGAAATCCCGACAAGTAAAAAGACTGACAAGACAGTGAGATGGAAGGATTTAGAGGACGAAGCAGTTAAAGCTTCTTCATCATCGAAGAAAGTTTTCTCTGAAGAAGAATTGAGCAAACTTCCTTTCCCACCAAGAAAGAAAAACATCTCTTTACAAGAAGATAAGAAGTACGAAAAGGTAATCAACCTTCTGAAGAACACACAAGTAAATTTACCCTTATCTGATGTTCTGGTTGAGATGCCTAAATATACTAAATTTATAAAAGATGTTGTTTCTTCGAAAAAGAAAGCTGGAGAACATGGATAGAGTAATTAATGAAGAGTGCTCCATGATTGGAAGTGATCATATTCCAAGAAAACGAAGCGATCCAGGGAAATTCGTTTTAAACTTACAAATCCAAGGCTCGTGTTTTCCCTCACTCCTTGTGTGACCTAGGAGCATCTATCGTTTAATGCCGTTATCCATCGCAAAAGACTTAATCTTGATCATCTTTTGGAACCTACCACGATGAACCTTCGGTTTGCGGATAGGTCGATCAAGAAAGCCGAAGGATTTTTGAAAGATCTCTTAGTACGAAGTCGACAAATTCACATTTCCTATGGATTGGTTTGTCCCTGGATGTAAAAGGAGAAAACACTCCGTTGATCCTTGGTAGACCATTTCTATCAACAGCCCGTCTTTGTCATAGATTGTGATGAAGGTTATGTAACCTTAAGAGTTGGTGATGAAGAAGTGCGATACAATGTTTCTAGAACTCTAAAGCGACCTTCTGAAAGCCCAACCGGTTATTCCATTGATGAAACTGACGAGTTCAGTCATTTTATGGAAACACAAGTCATGGCCATGAACCCAGAGTATGAAAGACCGGTGGACAATCTGAACAGTTACGGTAGAATCCACCTTGACAGCATTGGGACTGCTTTGGAAGCTGAGGAGCTGCAAGAAGAGACCTTGTTTGTGGAATCCTCAAGAACAATCAGTGAGTCGGAGTTGAAGCAAGGAGATATCAAGTCAAGCTTAAAAGAACCCCCTGAAGAATTAACGCTAAAACCTTTACCTAAGCACTTAAAGTATGTTTACCTGAGGGAAGGCGATAAGCTTCCGTTAATCATCTCCGCCAAATTGACAGAAGAGGAGGAGGATAAGTTATTAAACGTCTTGAGAAGCAACGAGAGAGCTTTCGGTTGGCAAGTAGGAGATATTAAAGGTATATCTCCTGACGTGTGTATGCATAAGATAAAGACCGAAGAGGGAGCTAAATGTGTTCGGCAGCCTCAAAGACGTTTAAATCCACATATGCAAGAGGTGGTAAAGAAAGAGATTATAAAACTATTGGACATGGGGATCATATACGCAATAGCTGACAGTGATTGGGTATCCCCCACTCAAGTCGTCCCTAAGAAAGGGGGGATTACAGTGGAAAAGAACGATAAAGGTGAGGAAGTAGCTTTGAGGTTAGTGACCGGGTACCGGGTTTGTATTGATTATAGGAAATTAAATGAGGTCACTATGAAAGATCATTTTCCGCTCCCCTTCATCGACCAAATGCTTGAGCGTTTGGCTGGGCACCCCTTCTATTGCTTCCTGGACGGATACTCCGGGTATTTTCAGATCCCTATTGATCCGATTGATCAGGAAAAGACGACCTTCACCTGCCCCTATGGTACATTCGCCTACGGGCGAATGCTCACGTTGGGGGAGATTTTGCATCATTAAAACAAAAGAAAATTTATAAACCTATACTACCATGCAAAACTACCTCCTAACCGGCCGAATACCGGGTAGTTGCTAGTAAAGTTGGATAAGTACGGGTATCGATCCTCAGGGAAAAGGGATGTTGAATCTAACCTAATTAATCCTCTCAATTGTTACTAACGAAAACAAATAAACGAAGAACTAACAAATAAACTCATAGAACAAGTAAACTAAATCTAAACTAGAACAAATAATAAAAACCTAAACTAAGGATACATGGGATCAAACATCATACAAACCAAGTGATTTCAATCCTAGTTCATCTCATGATTTTAATTCAAATTGTGGTTTCACCTTTACACAAGATACAAATTCCTAATTCCTTAGTGAATCTATTTCTCAAGCTATGAATCCCTAATTCCTTAGTGAATTCAATTATCGATCTCTCCTCTTCCGAATGTTGAGATCGATTTTCAATACAAAACGAAGGTGTAGATTCAGGTTAACTCTCGTATTTTAGAATCTAACAACCTAGATAATTAATCGATTAATTGTCATCATTAATGATTAAAGATCCTATCTTTCTATGATGATCTAGTTTACGCAACTTCCGTATGTTGTAAACGTATCAATAGCAAACTGATCTCTCGATCTAATTCACATCATAGCATCAAAATCATAGAACGATACAAAATAAATTAAAGATCATAAAAATCGAATAAGGACTGAATAAATTAAATAAATAAACTCACGTAGTTTGGTACATGATTGAATCCATGAATCGAAAACGGAAGAAAAACGATCCTAATCTAACCCCGGATCACCCGAGCACAAGGCTCGGGTGACCGGCCTTGGAACCGAAAAAGCCGCCGCCGCTCGCTATGCTATCTTTCTTTGTTTGAATTAATATGAATTATATGATATTATTAGGGTTACATGCCGGCTTTATATAGATATGTATGTCGGCTATGCATAATAAATTGCGGGAAATATTCCTTTTTCAATTAGGATTGTATGTCGATTTGGAATTAATTGGTAATATTATGAATTATGGGATAATGCATGCGGCCGGGAGACTTTAAGTCGGTGGGCGCATGGCGGCTCTGGACGCTCGTTTACCACCATGGACGCTCGTCCTTGCTCCATGGACGGAGAGTGAACGCCGGTTCATGCTCAAGCCGAAGACTCGTATCAAATTGCTTTGCTTGTGAACGCTAGTTTAGAATTTCGAACGCTAGTTCAAGACTCAAACTTCTAAAATTCATATCTTGAGTTGTAGACCTCCAAAAATTATGATCCGAATGTCATAAAAAAGCTCTCGGAAAACTCTACAACTTTCATTAAGGACTCTTCTTCGAAAACGCCTTTTTGATTAGCCCGTCGTATTACGAGTCGTTTTCGGGATTTTCCCAAGCTTTATTTCATCTTCATCCTCTTGTATCTCTTTCTTTCCACTTTAATCTTCAATCAAACATCATTTAGACCTCTTCCATTCCACATTTGTGCACCTAAAAGATGACAAAACCGAGCAAAACGTAAAACCATACAAAATAGATAATAAAACCACGATATTTACTCGATTTTGCATTTTAACTATTCAAAACGTCATTTGCTCAATTAATCGATTATAAGCTCGAATTCTACGAAAAACATCCATATATGGGGAATATTGATATAAAATATATCCTTATAAAACACTACAAATTGACCCTTAACAACTCCCCCACACTTATCTTTTGCTCGTCCCGAGCAAAACAAAACAAAATCAAGCTCGAGACAAATAAACATCTATACAAATATGAAGTATATTCAATAACTTAGAAGTTCACCCGGGTAGTGTGTGCATAGCCATAATAAACTTCCACTAAGTTCCACAATTTGAAAGTTATTCAAACCAAAACTAGCCCGGTTTCCCATCTAAGTTAGAAATATTCAAAAATTATAACAGGCACTTTACAAAACATACATATCCTAAAAAAAAAAAATAGTAGAGAATATCTAAAACATTTCTGACAGACTCAGAGGATAATCCCTACAACATATCCTTCAGTTTATACTGGGTATAAGATTAACGATAACTAAGTCCTTACTTATTCATAATAATATATTTCAATATTTTCACTTTTTTCACACTTTTCTAACACACATCAGAATAAGCTTTTGCCCTCATAGCAGAATAGGACATTTCAAACGCCAAAAACTTGTTCGATAAAACTTGTTTTATATTTATTTTACCGGAACACCCCAAGTATAAGGATCGTAGTATAGGGTGTTACCGAGTCGTCCTAAATGAATCGTACAATTATCGGATTAAAATATAGCTGTTATAAATAATGTCACAACTTATTAACTAAAATTAAATTTTATACTAATTAAACTAGGGTTTATGCTAATTATGAACTTTATTCCTAAAAATGACGATGAACAAAACTTTTCGATGAATAGTATAAAAACGATGATAATTTAAAGAGAATTAACAATTAACAACTGGGGTAGGTTTCTAACACTTTATTAACTATGGACGTAGCAATTGATGATTGTTACGAACGATTTCGGTTTATCAAAGATTTAAAAGAACGGTAAAACAACAAGGATCCACCACACAACAATCACGCAACCACTTTTTATGATCCAAATACGATTTATTGGTATGATCAATCTCGAAATCGACTGAATTCCTTTAAATCAATTTCTAGGATTCGTTTTCTTTTCCAAGCAAAACAAATTAACATTCATAACAAGATCATAAATTTGTTCCCAAATTAAACAACCCAATTAACAACAAGTGATTCCTCAAATTATCATTAACCGTATCGATTGAAAAGCTCTACTATTGAATCATATTTCCATAAGGACTGAATAAAAAATAGTAGAGAATATCTAAAACATTTCTGACAGACTCAGAGGATAATCCCTACAACATATCCTTCAGTTTATACTGGGTATAAGATTAACGATAACTAAGTCCTTACTTATTCATAATAATATATTTCAATATTTTCACTTTTTTCACACTTTTCTAACACACATCAGAATAAGCTTTTGCCCTCATAGCAGAATAGGACATTCCAAGATAATCCCCTACCTTACTCCAATCATAAGGCGACTATAAACCGACTGTCATGAGCTTTTGGTCATCATAGTGGAATAGGACATACGTGGTACACCCTACCTCACCCAAATCATAAACCAGACTTCCGACACACACAATTACAATTATGTTTACTTAGAGATTTCTGGCTGGCAGTGGAAAAGATTATTTTCTAGTAGCACAGACCACTGAGCATAACACCTCAAGTAAACAATTTATTACTATTGCAAAGACTTAATCACATTTCACTTATCACATTCAAACTGACAGATATTCACAGTATGTCATACTTTAACCCTAGAATACAAACTACTAAACTTTTCAAGAATTGTACATAAGCAAAGAAACATGCTATAATCATAAAAAATCTCCAACTAAAATGGGGTAGGCTTTAAACATTTAGCTCATCATTTACTATGGCATGTGAAAAAGAGTGTCGGGTGAAACAACTAAAATTACCAAATATACAGAATATAGCAAAAATGATATAAACTCAAGCAAAGATATGCCTTTGTCTACTCGGGATATAACAAAAAATTTGAAAATTAAGCACTTTCAAAGAAATACTAAAAATATGAGCAAACGAAAGTAGACACATAAATCATCTATCCCTTCCCCCACACTTAGATTGCAACTTGTCCTCAAGTTGTATAGAAATAATACAAATAGAGAACTTAGCTGATTGGATGCTGGAAATTCTGGAGGAACCAACAAGAACCAGGATTGCTTGCATAGCTCAGTAGACTGTGGAGCATCACAGGACAACTGAATACATCGTGAAAGTGCACAATAGCTAGGAAGAAAGTATCCTGCAGACTTGATTAGTGCAAAAAGAGTCTACGGGGAAAAGATTAGACTTATACAAATAAAGCACATGGAAAAGAATTTATAGAGATATTCAAATTATGCTCACATAAAGATGGACACATATACATGAAAATATCACAAACTCGTAGGCTAGGTGCAACTATATGAAAATATACTACAATGCAGCCTACATGATATGCAATAATAATAATGATGGCATATGGAAAACCAACAGTAACCATCATGAAAAAAAAAAACGAGGTAGTATTACGGAAACCGACAGTTAACTACACTCAAGAAAAATAAAAGAAAAATAGAAAAACAATGCAACTAGATGATATGCAACTAAATGATATGCATCTAAGTGATATGCAAAAATAAAAGAAAATAAAAGAAAGAAAACTAGCCCACTCATTTGCAACATGACATGTATCTAATAAACGTCTACCTGATAATGACAGGTTACGATAAACGACAGTGCTGTTCATTACATGCAATGTAGACGCGCTTTAAGACTCATTGAAGGTGATAGCATTATGGAAACCAACAGTTAGCTATACCAAACAGATATAACTCATAAGGTTTCCATCGTAGCAACGGAAAACCGACAGTTACTACCCAAATGAGTTATAAAAATAACAAGGAAGCACAAAAGTCTGAAAGCTCACAAGATTCATCATAACGATATGTAGCATACGGAAACCGACATTAGCTACTAATTAACAATAAGACCAGTTATAGCATACGAGAACCGACAGTAACTATAACATGCCTAGATGAATCAAGTATATTAGATTAATCAATTATTTAACATGGATTCGTAGATGGAAAGATATGAATATGCAAGTTCAGAACATCTACGTAAAAGAAATTAGCCACAGAAGCTCGTATTAAAGTAACCACGTTAAATAAAGCATTAAAAATCAAATAAATAAAAATTTTGGAACCTGGACTGCCGGACGAGCGTTCAATAGTTGGACGCTCGTTTGCAATAAAAACGGGTCGGACGGGCGTTCGGATGAGTGGACGCCCGTCCGATTCTTGAAATCAGAGCAGAATTGATACGTTTTGGGACGGACGAACGTCCAACAAACCAGACGCTCGTTTACCTGCATGTTAGGGACTGTTCGGGCGTTCACTTACCTGAACGCTCGTCCAACAGTCGAATTTGCATAGAAAACGCAGGAAAAACAGCAGGAAACCCTAGACTAATCATCAACTCAAAAGATCATCATCAAATATACAATGCCCATAGATAAATTTTTAGCACAGAGCACACAAGGTTTAGATTAGGTTACACTTCACGTTTCACAGATCGAGTAAAAACTTTTTGCACATTCTTAACCCAACGGTCATCGAAACATGGCAAAAATAAAAACTCTCGATTTGTTAAACGCTACTTTTATTGAACGAAAAATAAATCGTAACAAAATCGAAGAATTAACTCAATTAAATTCAACAAAACACCGATTCCCCGACAACGGCGCCACTTTTGTTGGGGAGATTTTGCATCATTAAAACAAAAGAAAATTTATAAACCTATACTACCATGCAAAACTACCTCCTAACCGGCCGAATACCGGGTAGTTGCTAGTAAAGTTGGATAAGTACGGGTATCGATCCTCAGGGAAAAGGGATGTTGAATCTAACCTAATTAATCCTCTCAATTGTTACTAACGAAAACGAATAAACGAAGAACTAACAAATAAACTCATAGAACAAGTAAACTAAATCTAAACTAGAACAAATAATAAAAACCTAAACTAAGGATACATGGGATCAAACATCATACAAACCAAGTGATTTCAATCCTAGTTCATCTCATGATTTTAATTCAAATTGTGGTTTCACCTTTACACGAGATACAAATTCCTAATTCCTTAGTGAATCTATTTCTCAAGCTATGAATCCCTAATTCCTTAGTGAATTCAATTATCGATCTCTCCTCTTCCGAATGTTGAGATCGATTTTCAATACAAAACGAAGGTGTAGATTCAGGTTAACTCTCGTATTTTAGAATCTAACAACCTAGATAATTAATCGATTAATTTGTCATCATTAATGATTAAAGATCCAATCTTTCTATGGTGATCTAGTTTACGCAACTTCCGTATGTTGTAAACGTATCAATAGCAAACTGATCTCTCGATCTAATTCACATCATAGCATCAAAATCATAGAACGATACAAAATAAATTAAAGATCATAAAAAACGAATAAGGACTGAATAAATTAAATAAATAAACTCACGTAGTTTGGTACATGATTGAATCCATGAATCGAAAATGGAAGAAAAATGATCCTAATCTAACCCCGGATCACCCGAGCACAAGGCTCGGGTGACCGGCCTTGGGACTGCCCCGAAAAAGCCGCCGCTTCCCGTCGCCGTGTATGCGCGGCTGGATGAATTAATATGAATTATATGATATTATTAGGGTTACATGCTTATGCTTTATATAGATATGTATGTCGGCTATGCATAATAAATTAAATTGCGGTTTGAAATATTCCTTTTTCAATTAGGATTGTATGTCGGCTGGAATTAATTGGTAATATTATGAATTATGGGATAATGCATGCGGCTGGGAGACTTTAAGTCGGTGGCTGCATGGCGGCTCCTGGACACTCGTTTACCACCATGGACGCTCGTCCTTGCTCCATGGACGGAGAGTGAACGCTGGTTCATGCTCAAGCTGAAGACTCTGTATCAAATTGCTGCTGTGAACGCTAGTTTAGAATTTCGAACGCTACTACGGACTCAAACTTCTAAAATTCATATCTTGAGTTGTAGACCTCCAAAAATTATGATCCGAATGTCATAAAAAAGCTCTCGGAAAACTCTACAACTTTCATTAAGGACTCTTCTTCGAAAACGCCTTTTTGATTAGCCCGTCGTATTACGAGTCGTTTTCGGGATTTTCCCAAGCTTTATTTCATCTTCATCCTCTTGTATCTCTTTCTTTCCACTTTAATCTTCAATCAAACATCATTTAGACCTCTTCCATTCCACATTTGTGCACCTAAAAGATGACAAAACCGAGCAAAACGTAAAACCATACAAAATAGATAATAAAACCACGATATTTACTCGATTTTCCATTTTAACTATTCAAAACGTCATTTGCTCAATTAATCGATTATAAGCTCGAATTCTACGAAAAACATCCATATATGGGGAATATTGATATAAAATATATCCTTATAAAACGTATAAAATCACTACGGTATTGGGGCAAAGAATTAAAGGTAAATTTTCTTACCCTTCAAGAATTTGATGTTTATATTAAGGATATCAAGGGTAGTGAAAATACAGTAGCAGATCACATTTCCAGAGTACTAACCATAGGAGAGGAAGATCCACATGACATTGATTTATATTGCCCTTTTGAGAGTGTCATGTCTGTAGATGGCTGTATTTCCGACCCACCGTGGTATTCTTTTATCGTAAACTATCTCCATTCCCGGTACCTGAACCCTGAATTCTCGTATCAAGAGAAGAAGAAATTCTTCTCTGATCTGAAATATTATGTCTGGGAAGAACCGCATCTTTTCAAGCTTTGTAAATATGGGTTGCTTCGTCGATGTGTTCCGGAGTCTGAGCAACGGAACATAATTGAGCAATGTCATAGTGGTCCCACTGGTGGCCACTTCGGTCCCTGGAAGACCGTTGCAAAGATATTCCAATCGGTTTTTACCGGCCATCGATTTTCAAGGACACCGAAGCCTTTTGTAAAGGTGTGACGGATGCCAGAGAACCGGGGCGTTGACAAGGCGGTATGATATGCCGTTGAAGCCCATTTTGGAGTGTGAGGTGTTCGATGTCTGGGGAATTGACTTTATGGGTCCTTTCCCGTCCTCATGCGGTAACAGATACATCCTGGTCTGCGTAGATTATGTATCTAAATGGGTGGAAGCGATCGCCACTCCTCATAATGATCATAAAACGGTCATGAAATTTTTAAAGAGAAATATTTTTGTGAGGTTTGGTCGCCCACGAGCCTTGATCGGCGATGAAGGGACACACTTCTGCAATAGACCACTTGATAAAGTGTTAGAAAAATATGGTGTTCGCCACAAATCCGGTACACCATATCATCCTATGACAAGTGGTCAAGTTGAGCGAAGCAATCAGAGCTTAAAGAAAATTCTTGAGAAGACGGTCAATAGTCACCGTAAGGATTGGAGTCTGAAGTTGGACGATGCTCTATGGGCTTATCGCACAACATATAAGACCCCCATGGGTACTTCTCCATTCCAAATGGTCTACGGAAAACCATGCCATCTGCCTATCGAGTTGGAACATCGAGCTTACTGGGCAACCAAGTTCCTAAATTTCGATTCCCAAGCTTGCGGGCAACATCGTCTACAGCAGCTGCACGAGCTGGACGAGTTCAGACTCCAGGCTTATGAAAGTGCTAAAATCGGCAAAGACGAGAATGAAAGCGCTCCAAGATAAGAAGATCAAAAAGCGAGAGTTTCATACCGGCGAACAAGTCCTCCTTTATAATTCAAGATTACATCTTTTCCCCGGAAAACCGAGGACGCGGTGGTCGGGACCTTTCACGATCATTCGAGACTTTTCCTAGTGGTGTGTTGGAACTAAATGGAAAAGATAATCAACCTTTCCGGGTAAACGGACAACGGTGCAAGCACTACATAGGACAAACCGAAGAAACTCCGATGTTCATCAAATTCATTGACATCCTTTGTGGTAATATCTCTGATACCCAGGATTTGGAGAAGTTTAGCCCCGATCTGTATTCAAACAGCACCACTAATGATCATACGAAGAAGTCTTTCCGGTAGCCGGGACATGGAGCAAGTATTGGAAGGAGCATGAGTTGAATGTGAGAAGAAACCGAGAGGAAATCAACAAGAGAAAGAATGAGAAAGGTTTGGAAGGCGGTTAAAAGCCAAATTCTCTCTCGCTCAATGTTGTTTCTGCATGAGCTCATTTGATGAAATAACGGGCCGAAAGATCAAGTGGCCCGATCCGGGTTGAGTTCAAAAAGAAAGTTGAGCTAACAACGTAAATAAAAGCGCTGCTAGGAGGTGTCCTAGCTTTGTGTGTTAGCTAGTTTTTTTTTCTGTTTTATTTTCCTTGTCTTTTGTAATAAAAGGATTGAGTTATACTCTCCAGTGTTTGTTTTTCTGATACTTAGGCCTTGGCTTCATATTATGTCGGGATGGCTATGTTTATTATCTCTTGGCATGCATCTCGTGCTAGCCTATCATGATTACCTGTCATCATGCCCGAGTCACTATCTCCCATATCTTATTATAGCATGCCCCCATTTGTGCCCCGAGATATTGTTTGTGGTTTTCAAGTCCAACAGGTTGCACTATAGCTATTTGGTTGATATGACCTACACTTATGAGGATCGTTGCGAATTGTTCATGCTCCACCTGCACAATGATCCTACGCTCTATCGAATCGGCCTAAGTACTTGATCTCTAATTTATTTCCTAAACAACTTGAGGACACGTTGTATTATAAGTGTGGGGGGGTTCTTGGTTCGTTGCACCTATAATCACCCTTGATCATACTATCATGTTTTTAATGCAAAATGAGCTGAAAATTGGAAAAAAAAAATATTTACACTTGAACACTTGTAGATTCCGGCATGTAATTGAAACAAAATGCTCACTAGTTGTAGTTTCCTTACAATGATTCTATGTGACTACATAAGATAACTATAGCATGCTTGTACCGATGTGAGATAGACCACACTTCCACGAAAGCCTTTGATATAAAAGCATGAAATTTAAACCATATCCTTTTACTTCTCTAGTGATTCATCTTAATAGTAACAGTGATTGAACGCCTAAGTCCCGAACGTGTGCCGTGAATATCTGTATGTTTGAATGTGATAAATAAACCATTGCCAAAGTCTTGAAATAAAACGAATAAATAAAATCGTTACTTGGGGTATTATGCACAGTGGTATGCTTTACTTCACCACGACCGAAATCCCGTTTAAGTAATGTAGTGTGTGTTTCGAGAAAAGTCGCCTTATGATTGGAGTAGGTAGGGGATTATCACGAAATGTCCTATTTCTACTATGACGGGCAAAAGCTCACTTCTGAAGTGTGTGTTAAATAGTTCTTAAAAAAAAAAAAAAAAAAAAAAAAAAAAACAAAATTATAGCATTGCGTGAGTTGGAATAAATTCAAGACTTGGTTAATGATAACTTTATCCCCAGTATAAACTTATAGATATGATTTAGGGATCATCCTAATGAGCACACAGGAGGACTTTTTGCGTGATTGAAACTGTTATGCCGTAGATGTTCATTATAATTGCTTTGTAAAGGATATGTATTTAGAAAGATTGTGAAAAATTGAAAAAGTCTTGTTTCAACACATACACAATGTCTGTCGCTACTTGGTACTCCCCGCTATGGTCATTGCATCGGTGGTCACTTGAGTTCGGAAACTATTTGGATAGATATAAAAGTTGAGCTATGTTTTGATTGTTTTGTTCGGGACGAACAAAGGTTTAAGTATGGGGGAGTTGTTAAGGGTGGAATTATACGATACTTTATTATACTTTATATTATAATTTCACCCTAACTAATATAATTTGCATTGAAAATGAATCTTAAAATGATTTATTGAGCAAACACGGTTTTATAAATGTTAATTACCAAATAACACATTTTATGTGCTTAAATGATTATTTTATATCATTGTGGAAATATGTTATGCTTTGGTATATTTCATGTGTGTTGTAGGTACAAAATACATTCAAACATTGGATGCAAGTCAAGGACACTCAATGCTTAGTCCAAGTCAAGTGAGAGTGATTCAAGGGGCTGTTTTTGAGAGCAAATCAAGAGAAATTAATATTATAATAATGTATAGCATTTTATCATTTTAAAAGGGAGAGGGGACGGTTCATGGAAAAAGAGGGAGGAGAGCAGGATATTTTTGGAGTCTTTGTTTTTACATTTTCTTTTTCTTTTGAGAGTTCTAGTCCATCAAACAACTTTTGTATTATTTCCATTCTAGTTTGAATAATCAAACACTTATAGATTTCTTCAAAATTCTCCATTGTTGTTCATACAATTGCCAAAATCAAATCTTGGCCTTATTAAATTCCTCCTCTACACATAATTTTATGGTGCATTCTCATCAACCCAAGATGAGCACTAGTGATATGGATAGCTAAACTCATCAAGGGCAAGCAATTGGGGAAGCAATTCGACGGTTTTCGGGTTTTCTAATATAGAGCATTGCGTATTTCAAACCAAAGGTTAGATTACAAGTTCTACATTTTATTGTTCATAGCTTGATCGAGAGATTTTGCTTACGGATTGCCATACGAGAGATTGTATGCATTGAATCAGTATAACACGTAATTGAACCATAATATTCGAGTATAAAACGAGAGTTTATCGAATACGGTTTAGATAAATTAATCGAGAGATTATACATTGTGTTTTGATTGTATCTTTCACCTAAGAGATTAGGGATTATATTCGGTTTAGGAGATCCTAATCTTTGGTCCTGATATTGCATGCTTGTATGATTAGAAACCTGATAATTTGTTGAATTGTGAAACCTATTGTTTGCCCTCTTTTAATCTCATTACAGTAATCTTAATTTGTAACGTATCTTGTGACAATTGTGACTCAAAACCGAACCACCTCTCAACCTCGAATCCCTGAGTTCGACTCCGGTTTTACATCGCTATACTACGATCCCTCCTCTTGGGGAAACCGGATTATAAATTTATAACTTGTCATTCTTATTTTCATAATCAATAAAATCCGGGACACCATCATCAAAACAATAAAATGTTCCTAACAATTCCCCCTTTTTTATGATGCCAAAACGCTCATAAGACTAAATATAAATTGAAACACTCATGTATAAAAAGTAGAATAAAACTCAACAATTTTATTCATCCATAAAGGGCAAAAAGATGTTCAAGCAGAATGAAATAGAGAAACTTGTTGCATTCTACTTTTTCTCTAAAATTCTGATGCTTTTCCTTGTTCTTTGAGTGCCCTTACCTTTAGAATTCTCAGGATTATCACTACCTTCCCCCTTTTTGGTAGCATCATGTCTCTCTTCTATAATCTTGTTTGTGGCCTCATACACTGTAATGATTGTGTCAAGCTGCTGGATGGCCTGATCCAGATTGTTGTCAATAGCCTCAATTTGTTGAGAGTTAGTTTCCAGTGTGTCAAACATGAGTTTAAACCTGTCTTCAACTGCACTTGCTAGATGCTCCCTATTTGTGTGGACTTGCTATGTGATCCGTGAATTTAGCTGACTTAGCAAATCACCTTGCATTTCTATCACAGCATCTTGAACCTCAATTTGGCTGAGTAGAGCCTCAATCTCTTGCTCCATGGAGGTATAACGACTTCTCAGTGCTGTTTGGAGATTTTCCCTACTAAGAGTTTGCTTTTCCATATCCACAATCATAGAGTTAATGTCCAGATGAAATGACCTGTTTGGATGGTTAGTGGTAGGTTGTCCCTATACGGGTGCAGTTGCATCAACTGTTTCTTCTTCACTTTCTTCTTCAATATCTATGTCAGACATATATTGTTTGGGGTTCATCGATTCTCCAAGTCCTGGTTGGAACTTTGTTTCATCTTCATATGTTCTAGCTTCAACTTCCTCAGCTGTCATTCCTCTTAGATCAATGCTGGGGGTCCTTGTTGAGTCTGCTGGTGGTACTCTCTCAGCTGGTCCTCTGAGCTGCTGTTCACATTCAGTCTTACTCCTTTGAATAACATCCTGGATTGTCATATTATCATCAGAATCCTCGTTTTCCTCTTGACCATCCGTGTGACGATCATCTTCTGCCTGTTTCTCTTAATCTTCATCTTCATCTAAGGTCAGATAGTAAGCTTCCTCTTCCCCTTCCTTTTCTGCTTCATCAAAAATTGTTATTGGACCTTCAACAATTCTTGGTCCAACAACATTTCTTCTTACATTCCTTGTGATGGATCATGTGCTTCTCCAAGATCCAGAAATGCTTTCCTCAGCTTTTTTCATTACCTTGTCTTCCTTCACATAAGTAAACATCACTTTTGCCTCATGCAATTTGTGCAGATGAATGGGTCTCACTTCCATCTGATCAAACAGAAATTGTAGAGGAATGCCATAGGATTTCCTCTCCTAGAAAATGTCTTTCTTTTGCTATCCTTTCTTTGGCGCTAACTTGCCAGTATCAATTTCGTGTTGTATTTGCTCTGTCAACCTGTTGAAAATTTTTTTTGACCAGTTGAACTCAAGGCCCTGGTAGATAATGGGGAGAAGTTTGGTCCTTACTTCTGTCATGCCACGAATGGATCCACTCTTTCATTCAATACATTTGATGATCAAGAGAGTGAATTCTTCGAACGGATTCTTGAGTGCCGATCTTGGTCAGTTAAATTTCTTGGTTGCAAGACATGGATTCTTGGCTGTCTCCGTCCAGAATGTATCAGTGTTGATTTTCACATTCTTTTTCTCCATGGGTCCAGTGCAGGAGAGTTTGAGACATCTATGGAGTATACCTGGTGTGATTACCAGTTCCCGTCCAAACATATTGCTTGTGATGCTGTCCGGTGATCCTTTCTTCTTTCCTGGAACAAATTTTCCATTTTACCAGAACAAAATTAAAGTTTCATAGCAAATTCTATTGATCGGAGGGTTAAGAAAGGTCATTAACCCTAGGTTCGTACAACCATCTACCAATTGGTGAGCTTGGGGGTCGTTGTTGCACAAGGTGAGATAGTGATGGGGTCTGAAAAATGACCCGGTTACTATAGATCTTTCATACTGTTTTCCGGACTTAGTGGTTGTGGAAGATTAGGCCACTTATGAGAAATTGAGAGAAAAATCTTTGAAATTTCTTGAGTAAATAGGGTTTAAGAGTTTCAAAGATAGCGTATAGAATCCATGAAAAACCGAAGTGTTGATTATATAGTGGAGATTTGAGAGTGTGAACATGGTTGAATATGGAGAGATTTAGTGAATTAATGGTGTGATTTTTTGTGTATAAAACACGATTATTGAGTGTAGTGGGAGAGTGGATTGAGGCAAGTAATGATGAAGCCCGGGAATCCAGGCATTGCCGTCATTTTCTCTTGTCAAATAATAACCTCCATATAATAATCCATATGTCGGATAAAGAATAATCCACGTGTGTAATCTTCACAAAATAAAATCTCCATAAGTCTCTGATTTTCCACATGTATAAAAGCCGATTCATTTCACACATCACTTCACTGTTTTCTCCATTCTACTTAGCAGTTGAGTGACATGGCTGATCATTAGGTGGTGTAGCATCCTATTTTTTGAGCTGCTATAACAAAACAATTGTTCCTCACAATCGGTGAAGTGGACTTCGCTGGTACCAGTGCCTTACCTGCCATGTGAGTACACCCAAAATGGCAAACGTTCAGTCAGCTGGTGAAGTCACTTCGCGGATTACTCCAATTAGCTTCTCCTTGTAACATAATCAATTTCAATCATTCCCAACTCAGTTCTTAACATACAAAATCTTTCATGACTGAGTGGCTTTGTGAAAATATCAGCTAACTGATCTTCTGTAGAAATGTGCCTCACGATTACATCTCATTTCTCAACATGATCTCTGATGAAATAATGTCTCACATCAATATGCTTTGTTTTTGAGTGAAGTACCGGATTCTCTGTATTTGAGATTACACTTGTGTTATCACACATGATAGTAATTGTCTTTTCTTCTATTCCATAGTCTCTTAGTTTTTGAGTACTTGTGCACAACAGCTATCTGCTGCTATATATTCGGCTTCAGCTGTTGATTATATATAGAAATTTTCTTTTTTCTAAACCATAATACTAGTTTGTTGCCTAGTATCTGACATGTTCCTGAGGTGCTCTTTCTATCCACTTTATCTCCAGCATAATCTGAATCTGAATATGATATCAATTTTTTAGGAACATTTTATTTGTTTTGATGATGGCCATACTAGCTGTTATAGCAAGCCTGAAATATGTCTAAAATAGCAGTAATGTTTGTATACGCTTTACTTAGAAGTCTGACATTTTGTATAAGTTCAGTCAAACAAGCAGTGTAGTAGATTGGTAGGATGGTTCAGTAAGGATATTGGAGCAGCTCAATGAAGACAGCCAAGGAACCAGCTCAGTAAAGTGAATACCAATGGACTGACTTACAACTAGGGAACTCTGTGATCGATGACCTTGGGTAAGTCTATGAATTTTTTCAAGTGAAGTAATCTATTCTTTTGAATATGGTGTACAATGATCTCACCCAAATAGAGGATCAGTGAAGAACAAGCATACTTAGACATTGAAAGATCAATTTAGAAAAAAACAGTAAACCGGCTAAGTGAAGGTTCTACCGGCTGACTGTCAAGAATAATGGTGAAGAGAATTTCAACAGGAAAGTAACAGCTTATAAGCAGATCCTCTGTACCAGTAAAGAAACAACCAAGTTAAGAAACAGGCAAGTGAAGTATGCAATCTGCATTTGATTCGGAATGTTAGAAGAAATCAAGCAAAAAATGTAGATTCAATCAAGGACGGATTTTATGAAGAACGTTTGAAGAAAATTCGGATCACTGAAATTAAGGAGAATAAAATCAATGAAGAATCAATGATTAAATCATAGATTATTCTCTATATTTAATAGCCAACGAAAGGAATTTCAAATTCAAGGATAATCAAGGCTATAAATAGAAGGCATTGGCAGACAAAAAAAGATACAGGGAGATACAATACACAAGAATACGTGAACACTTAGGAAATAGTGTTGAAACTCTATCAAATTTCATAAACCTTCAATTTGAACTAAAAATAAACATCTAGCAGATCATAATCAGAGAATAGAGCATCAAATTCATATAATGTGCTGAGTGTAATCATCCTTTGTGAATCCAATTCACACCAAACCGAAGCAATTGAATCGGTATGCGAGAAGGAATTGCAACCCTTAAAGTGATAGATTTGAAGGATTTGTTCTCAAGAAGCAGTTTGGAAGACTGACTCGCTGAAGCTTTTGTAGCCAGGAAGTGATATTCTTAAGATTGTGAAGCTTGTGTAGCCAAGGACAATCATACTATTGTATTGGTGAAAGACAATAGTGAATTCCTCCAATCATCACAGGAGACGAGTGGATTAAAGGATTATACCACCCTGAACCACTATAAACCTTTGTGTTCATTTACTTACTGCACTTTACTTACAATATTTCTCATGTACATTTTATATCTATTCTGTTTGTGCTTAATCTACTTTGAAACAACATTTAAGAAGGGATTTATCCGCTGTCGAAAATCTATTAAAACAAGAAAAGCTTTTGAAAATACAATATAGTCATTCACCCCCCTCCTACTATATTTTCACCCTTCTCTGGGACAAACAATTGGTATCGTAGCAGTGATCCTAGTATCAGAACCTATTCAGATCTGATTTCTGGTAACAATGGGATCACATACTTTCAAAGTAGTTTTCAATTCTGTGGTTTATAAATATCTATATGTTTGTATGTGACTATGGATTCTTCAAATTTCATGTCTAAAGTACCTATATTCAATGTCAACAATTTTGATGAATATAAAATAAGAATGATGTCTCATCTTGCAGCAACTCATGAAGAAATTATGGATGTCATTAATGATTGCCCAATCAAGATCATGATTGTGGTAACCACAGGTGCAGATTAAGGAAAAGAAATAGAAAAGCCTCAGAAGGATTGGACCAAAGATGATATAAGAAGAGCACATCTCGATTTTTTTTGCAAAAGATATGATCTTGAAGACTATGGATAGTAACATGTTCATGAGGATTAAAGATTGCAAAAAGGCAAAAGAAATCTGGGATAAACTAGCCCATGTCAATGAAGGATCAGAAGCAAACAAGGAAAATAAACTATCTGTTGAAAACCAGAAGTTTGAAAAATTCAAAATGAAGATGGGTGTATCTGTGGATCAAATGGACAACAGGTTCTCAAATATCATCCGTGAACTGCAACAACTAGGTCATAAATATCCTCAAAAAGAAGTCTGCTTGAAAATTTTTAAAGGCCTACATGACAGATGGAAGATCATTGCTTCAGTGCTTACAGGCACATTGGATCTTGCCAACACTGACACTGTGACCTTAATGTCACAATTGAAAGCTTAGGAATTTGAACCGAACAATGAGAAAGGTGCACCAGTAGAGCCAAACAAGGCCAGTGCACTGGTAGCACCCCAACAAAGCATATCAGCAGAGTCAGCCAGCAAAGAGACTCAAGAACTAAAAGAGCAAGTGGCATTGTTGATCAAAAGGTTTGACAGATTCAACAAGATACATGTCAAAGAATGTTCTTCAACAAATAAGAAGTCAAATTCAAGAAAAGACATGAAGAAAAATATGATGAATACAAATGCTTTAACTGCAAAAAGAAAGGAAACTTCAGAGCTGATTGTCCAGAAGAAAAAGACCAAGATGAAGAAAAGAAGAAATACAAGTCATCAGATAAAAGAAAGAGCAACAAAGCACTAAAAGCTGAAACCAATAGTTAAAGTGATGAAGAATCATCTGATAATGACTCAGATGATGGTGATGGCACCAACTTAGACAATGACAAAGAATGTTTATGTCTAATGGCTAAGGAAATTGAAGAAACAGAGATACTATCTAGTTCATACTCCTCAAATGCATCCACATCTGACACTGCACAATAATCTTTCTTCCCACTGGACTCCGCAAATCCAATTCAAAATGTCATGAGTAGATTTGAAGAAATTCAAACAGCTCATGAAATTCTGGAACAAGAATGCAAGGATTTAAATGAGGAAAATAAAAGATTAAAGAAAGAAGCTGGATAAGTGAAAGCCAAATCAATTAGTGAGGAAGAACATTTGGCAAATCAACAAGCATTAGATAATAACTCATACGAAGCTAATAGACCAGCTAAGGAAACTCCCCTACCATCTGAGACCACCAATACACCACTTGAAGCACCAGCTTACAAACCCTTAAAAAGGCTTGGATCCAGATCTGGTCTTGGCTACAATAGTTAAGATGAGAAAGGAAACAATGGACAACACAAATCTGAACTAAAGGTCAAAACTGGACCAAAATTCAGAAAAGGACATAGCATAGTTTCAACTACTCATCCTGCACCAGTAAAGTCAAAAACCAGTGCACTGAAACAACTGAGAAAACCATCTTACCAGTCTACTCTGGCAAAGGTATACCGAAAGGTAAGGGAAGACTTTACCCTTCAAAAGATGATTGGAATGTTCCATCTCAAAAATACAAGAGAAAACCATTTCAAAAAAGGCCAAATGTATTTGGGAAAGCCAGAATACATGTTCCTGGATACCAAAGGCAACATGAAAAAAGGTCTTCTACTGTGGTTTGGAAAGTGAAACAGGATGTTAAAGCACCAAAAGATAAGGAAATGTATCAGAATATTTTTAGTAAATCTATTAGAAGTTATTTTGCGATGCCTTATATATATGAGTCTGATGACTTCAACCCTCCAAGAAAAAAATCCTTTGGATATACACTTGGAGTAGGAGGCATGACTGCTAACAGGTATGGACCCAAACTGTGTTGGATACCTAATCTTGCTGAATTCAAAGCTTTTGATGGACCCAAAGTTACCGTTGGAGGAAAAGAATACCCCGACAAGATTAAGAGGGAAGGAACCATGAAGAAGAACAACATGAAGGATCAGAATGTGGCATATGTCAAGGGATTGAACTTCAATCTTCTAAGCCTTAGTCAATTTTGTGACAAAGGCTACAATGTGCACTTCAGCAAAGAAGGATGCAAAGTGATTCACAATCAAACCAGCACAGTTGTACTTGCAGGAAAAAGAGATGACAACATATATATGGTGGTGGAAGCGCAAAGGCGAGAAACATGTCCGCTTGTCAAGAACAAACAATCACCTAGATGGATTTGGCACGGAGAAGACCGAATCATCTAAATTTCAAGACCATCCACAAGTTTGTCATAGAATAAGCTAGTGGAAGGCCTACCCGACATCACATTCAAGAAGGAGAGTCTCTGTGATGCATGTCGAAAGGAAATAGATCAAGAGTTCTTTCAAGTCAAAGCCACATCAATCAACAACAAGGCTCTTACATCTATTACATAGGGTCCTTATTGGACCAGTCACACCAGTGAGTGTAAGTGGAAATAAGTATACTCTAGTAGTGGTTGATGACTTTTCAATGTTCACCTGCACTATTTTTATGAACAAGAAAAGAGAAACACTCAAGAAACAACAAGACTTACTGAGAAGAATATAGAATGAAAAGGAGTTGAAGACCATCAAAATAAGATCAGACAGAGGCATAGAGTTCCTGCATGAAGTAATCAAAACATTTTGGGAAGAAAATGGTGTACTACATCAACTATCAGCAGAAAAGAAAAATCTACATGGAAGCTGTCAGAACCATGATAGAAGAAGCAAGCTTACCAAAGATATTTCGGGCTGAAGCAGCAAACACAACATGTTATACTCAAAATAGATCCATCATCAATAAACATCAGGGAAAAACACCCTATGAAATATGGAATGGAAGAAAACTTGACATATCTCAATTACCCATGTTTGGATCTAAATGTTTTGTTTTGAACATGAATCAACTACATACTTTTGATGAAAAAGCTAATGAAGCAATATTCATGGGATATTCAGATACCAGCAGGGATTTCAGAGTACTAAACAAGAGAACTTTGGTGATTGAAGAAGCAATTCATGTGGTGTTTGATGAACCAAGCGCTAGTAGTGAAGATTTACACACTTTTGAAGAGCAAACTGCACAAAGAAAAATCTACATGGATACAACAGTATCGGCTACAATTTTAAATCAGTGTTTTTATAATCAAGATGAAATTCCAGCTACTACAACAATAGAGCCACAAACACAAACACATGAAGTTGAAGCACAAGCTAAATCAATTGAAGTACCAGAACACACACAACCTCAAGTAGACTTAAATTTCCTCAGAGATCATCCAGAAGAACAAGTCATCAGAGATGTTCATAAAGGTGTTAGAACCAAAAGACAATTGGAAAGCACCTAACTTTTTTCATGTCACAGGTTGACCCAAAACAATATATGATGCATTCCAAAATGCTGAATGGATTACAGCCATGCAAGAAGAACTCAATGAATTTGAGAGAAATGTGGTCTAGGAACTTGTTGATAGACTAGACATGTCCAACATCATTGCAACAAAATGGGTGTCTAGAAACAAGATGGATGAACAAGGAGCGACCATCAGAAACAAAGCAAGACTAGTGGCCAAAGGATATTATCAAGCAGAAGGCATAGATTATGATGAAACCTTTGCACCAGTAGCAAGATTGGAAGCAATCAGACTCTTTCTAGCTTTTGCAGCTCACAAGGACTTCAAAGTCCATCAGATGGATGTAATGAGTGCATGTTCAAATAGACTACTGGAAGAATAAGTGTATGTGGAACAACCATATATATTCCAGATCAGGGGAAAAAAAGATAAGGCACACAAGCTCAAAAAGGCACTATATGGACTCAAACAGGCACCTAGAGCCTGGTATGAGACACTTTCACAATTCCTGATCAACAATAGATTCAGCAAAGGAACCATTCACAAGACTTTTTTCGAATTAGGAGATAGAATAAGCACGTGCTAGTTCAGGTCTATGTAGATGATATCATTATGGATCTGAGGATGAAAATCTGTGTGAAAAGTTTGCAAATCTGATGAAAAGAAAATTTCAAATGTGTTTGATGAGGGAACTCAACTACTTCCTTTGATTACAAGTGAAACAGATGAAATATGGGATCTTCATCAATCAACCAAAGTATACAAAAGGCTTTATCAACAAGTATGGTATGGACACAAGTGAAACTTCTGAAACACCTATGTGTGCAAGAATAATACTTGGAAATGATGAAAATGGGAAGGATGTTGATCAAAGGATATATAGAGGAATCATTGGATCTCTACTCTACCTAACTGCATGCAGGCCTGATATAGCATTTGCAGTAAGAGTATGTGCAAGATTTCAAGCTCAAACAAAGGAATCTCATTTTCCAGCAGCTAAGAGAATCATCAAATATTTGAAGCACACAATCAATGTGGGAATTTGGTATCCATGAGCTGGTTGATTCAAATTGATGTCTTACTCAGATTCAGACTATGCTGGATGTAAAATTGATAGAAAAATCACTTCAGGAACTTATCAGATGCTTGGTAGCAGACTAGTATCATGGTTTAGTAAAAAGCATAATTCCATATATACCTCAACAGCTGAGCAGAATATATAGCAGAATGTAGTTGTTGTGCACAAGTAATATGGATCAGACAACAGCTAAGAGATTCTAGAATAGAAGAGAAGACAATTCCAATCATGTGTGATACTGCAAGTGCATTATCAATTATAGAGAATATAGTGCTTCACTCAAGAACAAAGAACATTAATGTGAGACATCATTTTATCAGAGATCATGTGGAGAAAGGAGATGTATTTTTGAGATACATATCCACAGGAGATCAATTGGCTAATATTTTCACAAAACCACATAGGCATGAAAGATTTTGTAAGTTAAGAACTAAATTGGGAATGATAGAAATCGATTAAGTTATAATGAGCAACTTACTAGAGTAATTAGCAGAGTGACTTCACCAGCTGACTGAACCTTTGCCATTTTGGGTGCGCTCACTTGGCAGGTAAGGCACTGGTACCAGCAAAGTCCACTTCACCGATTATTAGGAACATTTTTTATGTAGCAGCTCAGTAATTAGGAAACTACACCGGCCTAGTGATCAGCCAAGTCATTCAACCACTACACTCTATGAAGAAAACTGTGAAGTATAGTGTGAAATGAAACAAATTTTACCCATGTGGAAAATCAGAGAGTTATGGAGTTTTAATTTTGTGAAGATTACACACGTGGATTTTTAATTAGACACACGGATTATTTTATGGAGGTTATTATTTGACAAGGGAGAATGACGGTGATGCCTCGATTCCCGGGCACTATCATTACATACCTCAATCCTCTCTCCCATTATCCTTGTTAATCACGATTTATATACACAAAATCACACCATTACTCCACCAAAATCTTTCTATATTCAACCACGTTCACACTCTCATATCTTCACTATATAAAAAACATTTCAGAATTTTCACAAACTTTACGCCCTCTTTGAATTTCCTAAACCCTATTTTATAAAAAAAACTCAATGATTTTTCTCCAAAATCTCCAAGGCAATAGCTTCATTTTCTCAGTCATCAAGTCCAACAAATAATATGAAAAATTGATTGCCATTGGGTCATTCTTATGACCTGAGCACTAGCTCAAGCTATGCGGCAATGATCCATAGGCCATACGCCTAGCAGACGTATGCAAAAATTTAGGGTTAATGACGTTTCTTAATCCACCAATAAATGGAATTTTCTTTGAGAATTTGACCTCTTTTTGGCGCAATGCAAAGTTTGTTCCCGGAAAGAAAGGCACACTGGAGTCTATTACCACAACTGTGAATGAGAGAGAGTTAGTTATCACACCAGGACTCCACAGACACTACCTCAAACTCTCCGGCACCGGACCAGCGCAAGCACGTAGTGTGGAAATCGACACTGACACATTTTGGCTTGAAATTGGAAAGGATGCTACATCTGAGAACAGGAGGCTCAACTGCTACATATCGGCAATCAAAAAGCCGTTTGTTGAATTTCCTCACCATATCATAAAAAATATAGAAGGTAGACTGGGTTCGATGCATGGGATGACAGAGGTGAGGGCACGACTGGTGGCTATCATCTATAAATGATTGAATTTTAACTGGGCTACCTTTATTTTCAACCCAATCAAAGAGCAAATTCAAGGCAAAATAGATACCGGGAAACTAGCAGCGAAGAAAGGAGAACAAAAGAAAGGGAAGTTCTAGGTCAAGAAATCTTTTGGCATCCCACATCAACATCGGCTTGATTGTATGAAAATGCAACTCCACCTGCATAAGTTGCACGATGCAAATGTGATGTTCACTCATGTTACGGAATCAAGAATGTTTCCAGCCAAAACGGGGCAGAAAACAAACCAACCTGAGTGCAGCAGCTCTGGGGTAAGAAGAAGAACAAGATCTCAAACCGCAAAAGCACAACTCAGGATTTTGCAACGCAATGAGGACAGACCTTTGGTCATAAGTGAGGATGAAGAAGATCCAAATGAAGAAACTTATCATTTATCTGATGAAGAAGAGGAAGAGAATGATGTATAGTTTTATCTTACATTAGATGAAGATGAAGAGATAGAAGGTGATCATCACAGTGATGATCAAGTAGGAAATATGGATTCTAATGATGATTTGACACTCCACGATATCATCCGAAGAAGTAAAGCTATTAAAGAAATGTAGTTGAGTGGACCAGTTGAGAGAACACAACCAGCAGACTCAACAAATACCCCCTGCATTGAGCAAGGGGGAATGACATCAAACCAATCATCTGGTGATGCTGATGAAACTGAAAAAGTTCGAATTGATGCAACTGCACCTACATCACCTGCAAACAGTGAATTACATCTGGAGAAGAAAGGTCCAAGTCTGGAGATTCTGAAAACAACAATGAGGGACACCAGCACATCAATGAGTCAGAAAATTGAAGCTCTACTCAATCACATGGAGTTACAGGATGCTCTCATTCAAAACAGGGAGACTTGATCAGTCAATTGAACTCCCTGGTCACTCAGCATGTCCATTCAAAAATGGACTATCTAGCAGGAGCAGTTGATGACAAACAAAACACCATGGTTGACACTCTGAACAATCACGCTCTACAGATTCAGAGTATTGAAAGCACCTTGGATGGTGAATCCAGCAGCTTGACACAATCATAACTGTCTCTGAGGCCACCAACAAGATTTTGGAAGAGCGGCATGATGCTACCAAAAAAAGGGAAGGTAGTAATAAGCCTGAAAGCTCTAAAGGTAAGGGCACTGGAAGCACAAGCAAAGGCGTTAGATTTCAAGAGAAAAAGTAGACTGTAATAGTTCTCTCTGTTTTTGCCTTTGATTAACTTATGCCCTTCTAGCATGAAAAATTGTTGAGTTTTATTCTTTTTATCATATGAAAATGTTTACTTATGTTAAGGCTTATAAGGGTTTTGGCATCATAAAAAAGCGGGAAATTGTTAGAAACATTTTATTTGTTTTGATGATGGTCATACTAAAGCTGTTATTGCAGCCTGAAATAAGTCTAAAATATCAGTAAAGTTTGTATATGATTTACTTAGAAGTCTGACATGTTGTATAACTTAAGTCGGACAAGCACCGTAGTCGGCGGTATGATGGCTTAATAAAGATATTGGAGCAACTCAATGAAGACAGCAAAAGAATCGGCCCAGTGAAGTGAAGACCTATGGACCGACTTACAACCAGGGAAGTCTGTGATGACCATGGGTAAGTCTAAGACTTTTTACAAGTGATGCAATCTATTCTTTTGAATATGGTGTACACTGATCTCACCCAAATCAAGGATCAGTGAAGAACAAGCATACTTAGACATTGAAACATCAATGTGGAAAGAAAAATTGTAAACCGGCTAATTGAAGGTTCTACCGGCTGACTGTAAAGAATAATGGTGAAGAAAATCTCAACAGCAAAGTAACAGCTTATAAGCAGATCCTCTGTACCGGTCAAGCAACAACAAAGTTAAGAAACAAGCAAGTGAAGTATGCTATCTTCATTTGATTCTGAACGTTAGAAGAAATCAAGCAATTAATGCAGAATCAATCAAGGACGGATTTTATGAAGAACGTTTGAAGAAAATCCGGATCACTTAAATTAAGGAGAATAAATTCAAGGAAGAATCAATGATTAAATCAAAGATTATTCTCTATATTTAATATCCAACAGACGGAATTTCAAATTCAAGGATAATCAAGGCTATAAATAGAAGGCATTGACAGACAAAAAAAGATACAGGGAAGTACAATACACAAGAATACGTGAACACATAGGAAAAAGTTCTGAAACTTTGTCAAATTTCATAAGCCTTGATTTTTGAACTAATAGAAACATGTAGCAGATCATACTCAGAGAACAAATCTTCAAATTCATATCAAGTTTTGAGTCTGATCATCCTTTGGGAATCCAATTCACACCAAACCAAAGCAATTGAATCAGATTGTCTGATAAGGAATTGCACAGCTTAATGTTATAGCTACCGAAGGATTTGTTCTTAAGGAGTAGTGTGGAAGACTGAGTCACTAAAGCTTTTGTTGCCAGGGAGTGATAGTCTTGAGATTTTGAAGCTTTTGTAGCCAAGGCAATCATACTATTGTATTGGTGAAAGACAATAGTGAATTCCTCCAATCATCACAGGAGAAGAGTGGATTAAGGGATTACACTACCCTGAACCACTATAAACCTTTGCGTTCATTTACTTACTGCACTTTACTTTACGGTATTTCTCAACTGCATTGTATATATATTCTATATTTTCTTAATCTAATATGAAAAACCTTTAAGAAGGGATTTATCCGATGCACAAAAGCTTTTAAAACAAATAATGTTTTTGAAACTCCAATATAGTCATTCACCCCCTCTCTGACTTAACCTGCAAAATCTTTCATGACTAAGTGGCTTTGTGAAAATATCATCCAATTGATCTTCTGTAGAAATGTGCCGGAAGATTACATCTTCTTTCTCAACATGATCTCTGATGAAATGATGTCTCACATCAATATGCTTTGTTCTTGAGTGAAGTACAGGATTCTCTGTAATTGAGATTGCACTTGTGTTATCACACATGATAGGAATTGTCTTTTCTTCTATTCTACAGTCTCTTATTTGTTGTTTGATCTAGAGTACTTCTGCACAACAGATACCTGCTACTATATATTCTGCTTTAGCTTTTGATGTCGATATGGAATTTTGATTTTTGCTAGACCATGATACTAGTTTGTTTCCTAGCATCTGACAAGTTCCTGAGGTGCTTTTTATATCCACTTTATCTCCAGCAAAATCTGAATCTGAATATGATATCAATTTGTTAGGAACATTTTATTTGTTTTGATGATAGACATACTAGCAGTTATAGAAAGCCTGAAATATGTCTAAAATATCAGTAATATTTGTATAGGCTTTACTTAGAAGTCGGACAAGTTGTATAAGTTTAGTCAGACAAGCACTGTAGTCGACTTGTTGGATGGCTCAGTAAAGATATTGGAGCAGCTCAATGAAGACAGCAAAGGAACCAGCTCAGGAAAGTGAAGACATATGGACTGACTTACAACCAGGGAAGTCTGTACTGACCTTGTGTAAGTGTAAGACTTTTTACACGTGATGGAATTTGTTCTTTTGAATATGGTGTACATTGATCTCACCCAAATCAAGAATTAGTGAAGAACAAGCATACTTAGACATTGAAAGATCAATGTAGAAAGAAAAACAGTAAACCGGCTAAATGAAGGTTATACCGGCTAACTGTCAACAATAATGGTGAAGAGAATCTCAACAGCAAGGTACAGCTTATGAGCAGATCCTCTGTACCGGTCAAGCAATAGCCAAGTTAAGAAACATGCAACTGAAGTATGCTATCTGCATTTGATTCTGAACGTTAGAAGAAATCAATCAATTAATGCAGAATCAATCAAGGGACGGATTTTATGTAGAACGTTTAAAGGAAATACGCATCACTGAAATTAAGGAGAATAAAATCAAGGAATAATCTTGGATTATTCTCTGTATTTAATAGCCAACGGACGTAATTTCAAATTAATTGATAACCAACGCTATAAATAAAAGGCATTGACAGACATAAAAATGTACCGGGAGATACAATACACAAGAATACGTGAACACACAGGACAAAGTGTTGAAACTCTGTCAAATTTCATTAGCCTTCAATTTGAACTAAAATGCAATTGAAGTGCTGAGTCTGATCATCCTTTGGGAATCCAATTCACACCAAATCGATGCAATTGAATAAGATTGTCTGAGAAGGAATTGCACCCCTTAAAGTGATAGCTGTAGAAAGATTTGTTTTCAAAGAGCTAGCTGTGTGGAAAACTGAGTCACTGAAGATTTTGTAGCCAAGGAGTGATACTCTTACGATTGTGAAGCTTGTCTAGCCAAGGACAATCATACTATTCTATTGGTGAAAGACAATAGTGAATTCCTCAAATCATCACAGGAGAAGTGTGGATTAAGAGATTCAACCACCCTGAACCACTATAAACCTTTGTGTTCATTTATTTACTTTACTTTAATTTAAAATATTTCTCTACTTCATTTTATACATATTCTGTGTGCTTAATCTACTTGGAAACAACTTTTAAGAAGGGATTTATCCACTACCCAAAATCTTTTAAAACAAATAAAGTTTTTGAAACTCCAATATTGTCATTCACCCCCATCTGACTTAACTTACACAATCTTTCATGACTGAGTGGCTTTGTTATAATATCAGCCTATTGATCTTCTGTAGAATGTGCCTCAAGATTACATCTCCTTTCTCAACATGATCTTTGATGAAATGATGTCTCACATCAATATGCTTTGTTCTTGATTGAAGTACTGGATTCCCTGTAATTGATATTGCACTTGTGTTATCCCATATGATCGGAATTTCTATTTTCTTCTATTCCATAGTCTCTAGATGTTGTCTGATCCAGAGTACTTGTGCACAATAGCTACCTGCTGCTAGATATTCTACTTATGTTGTTGATGTATATATGGAACTTTGATATTTGCTACACCATGATACTAGTTTGTTTCTTAGCATCTGACAGGTTCCTGAGGTGCTCTTTCTATCCACTTTTTCTCCAGCATAATCTGAATCTGAATATGATATCAATTTGAATCCACCATCTTTTGCATACCAAATTCCAACATTTACTGTCTGCTTTAGATATTTGATGATTCTCTTTGCTGCTAGTAAGTGAGATTCTTTTGGTTGTGATTGAAATCTTGCACATACTCCTACTGCAAATGCAATATCAAGTCTGCTTCTAGTTAAGTATTGTAGTGAGCCAACAATTCCTCTATATAGATTTTGATCTACATCCTTAATTTCCATTTTCATTTTTCCCAAGAACAATCCTGGCACACATTGGTGTTTCTGATGTGCCACTTTTGTCCATTCTATATTTGTGTATCAAGTCATTTGGGTATTTGGCTTGATTGATAAATATGCCATATTTCATCTGTTCACTTGAAGTCCAATGAAGTAGTTGAGTTCTCCCATCACGCTCATCTGAAATTTGCTTTTCATTAGTTCTGCAAAATTTTCACATAGCTTTTCCTCTTCTGATACAAAAATGATGCCATCCACATAGATTTGGTCAAGTAGAGTGTTTGATCCATATTGTAGCATGCAAAGAGTCTTGTCTATGGTTCCTTTGCTGAATCCATTGTCTATCAGAAAATTGGAAAGAGTCTCATAACGGGCTCTAGGTGCCTGTTTGAGTATATACAGTGTCTTCTTGAGTTTGTACACATTGTCGCCTTTTCCCTTGAGTTCAAAACCAGGGGTTGCTCTACATGCACTTTCTCTTCCACTAATCCATTCAGAAATGCACTTTTGACATCCATCTGATATTGTTTGAAGTCTTTGTGAGCTGCAAATGCCAGGAACAGTCTTATTGCTTCCAATCTTGCTACTGGTGCAATGTCTCATCATAGTCTATGACTTCTGCTTATGAATATCCCTTGGCTACCCGTCTAGCCTTGTTTATGACAATGGCCCCTTGTTCATCCATCTTGTTTCTGAAAACCCATTTTGTTCCAATGATGTTTGCAGTATCTAGTCTATCAACAAGTTTCCAAACTTCGTTTCTTTCAAATTCATTTAGCTCTTCTTGCATAGCTATGATCCAATCATCATCTGGGATTGCTTCATCTATTGTCTTTGGTTCAACCTATGATAGAAAAAGAGTTAACATGCTTTCTAGTAGTCTTCTAGTTCTTACACATGTGTGTACATCTCCAATGACTTGCACAACTGGATGGTCTTTGAGCTAGTTGATGTCGGTGCCAACTATGTAGGTGAAGCCTCTTCTACGATGTATTTACTTGGTGATTCATCTTCTTGATCATCAACTACATCTTCTACTAGTGCGGATTGGTGTTTCGCTTCCACATAAGCCGGTCTGCAGAGTCTTGTTTTTCGTCATCCTTGTTTCTTCTAGATCGAGTAGGTCTTCACAACTGGTATTAGGTTCATCAAATATAGTATGTATTGATTCTTCAATCACCAAGGTTCTCTTGTTAAGTACTCTAAAAGCATTGCTTGTATCTGAATATCCCATGAAGATTGCTTCATAAGCTTTTTCATCAAAAGTATGCAACTGATTCCTATTTAAGACAAAAAAATTTGCTCCAAACATATGTAAGTGAGAAATGTTAGGCTTTCTTCCATTTCAAACTTCATAGGGTGTTTTGCCGTGGTATTTGATGATGATTGATCTCTTTTGTGTATAACAAGCTATGTTTGATGCATCAGCCCAAAACATTTTTGGTAGACCTGCTTCGCCTAGCATGGTTCTGACAGCTTCTTTGAGAGTTATGTTTCTTCTTTCTGCAACTGCATTTTGATGTGGTGTTCCTGCTGTGGAAAGTTGATGTTGTACACCATTTTCATCACAGTAGGTTCTGATCACTTCATTTAGGAATTCTGTGCCTCTATCTGATCTTATCTTGATAAGCTTCAATTCCTTTTCATTCTGAATCCTTCTCAAAAGGTCAGGTAGATTCTTGAGTGTTTCTCTTTACTTGTTCATGAAGATGGTCCAAGTGTATTTGGAAAAGTCATCAACCACCACTAGAGTGTACTTTTTGCCACTTACACTCACTGGTGTGACTAGTGCAAAAATATCCATATGTAGAAGCTGAAGGATTCTTGTAGTGGATTGGTGTGGCTTTGACTTGAAGTAGATCTTGATTTGTTTCCCCTTCTGACATGCATCACATAGACTTTATTTCTTGAATGTGATCTTAGGTAGGCCTTCCACAAGTTTGTTGTTTGCTAGCTTGTTGATTGAAATTCAAATGAGTCAGCCTTCTATGCCAAATCCAGCTCGGTGATTGTTTGTTCTTGAGAAGCAGACATGTTTCTGCTGTTGCTGTCTTCCACTCCACCACATACATGTTGTCTTCTCATTTTCCTACAAGTACAACTATGATGGTTTGGTTTTGAATCAATTTGCATCATTCTTTGGTGAAGTGCACATTGTAGCCTTTGTCATAGGATTGACTGATGCTTAGAAGGTTGAAATTCAATCCCTTGACGTATGCCACATTCTGAATCTTCAGATTGTTCTTTAACATGTTGCCATCCCCCTTAATCTTGCCATGGTCTTTCTTGCCTCCAAAGGTAACTTTGTGTCCATCAAAAGCTTTGAATTGAGTCAGTCATCCCTTATTGCCTGTCATATTTCTGGAACATCCATTGTCTATGTACCAGGCATCCTACAAAACAAATTAAGCAAGTCTAGGTACCCAACACTGTTTGGGTCCATACCTGTTAGCAGTCATGCCTCCTACTCCAAGTGTATATCCAAAAGATTTTCTTTTTGGAGGGTTGAAGTCATCAAACTCATATGTATAAGGGATGGCAGAATAACTTCTAATAGATTTACTAAAAGTATTATGATACATTTCTCCATCTTTTGATGTCTTAGCATCCTATTCCACTTTTCAAACCACAGTAGATGACATGTTTTCATATTGCCTTTCGTATCCAGGACTAGGCCTTTTTTGGCTTTCCCCAAATACATTTGGCTTTGTATGAAATGGTTCTCTTGTATTTTGGAGGTGGAACATTTCAATCATCTTCTGAGGGGTAAAATAAGCCCTTAACTTTCAGTATACCTTTTCCCTTAGTAGGTTGGTAAGATGATTTACTTTGTTGATTCAGTGCACTGGGTTTTTACTTCACTAGTGTATAATGAGTAGTTGAAACTATAGTCTGTCCTTTTTTGAATTTAGGTCCACTTTTGGTCCTAGTTGAGATTTGTGTTGTCCATTGTTTCCTTTCTCATCTTGACTATTATAGACAAGACCAGATATGGATCCAAACCTTTTTGGGGGTTTGTAAGCTCGTGCATTTGGAGGTGCAGTGGTGGTCTCAGCTGGTAGGGGAGTTTCCTTAGTTGGTCTGTTAGCTCCGGATGACTGATCACCTAATGCTTGTTGATTTGCTAAGTGTTCTTCCTTACTAGATGATTTAGCTTTCAGCATATCCAAATCTTTCTTTAATCTTTTATTTTCCTCATTTAGATCCTTGCATTCTTGTTCCAAATTTCATGAGCTGTTTGAATTTCTACAAATCTACTCATGAGATTTTGAATTAGATTTGTAGAGTCTAGTGGGAAGATAGAACATTGTGCAGTGTCAAATATGGATTCATTATAAGAATATGAACTAGATAGTACCTCTATTTCTTCAATTTCCTTAGCCATTAGACATAAACAAACATTTTCATTGTCTAAGCTGGTGCCTTCACCATCATATGAATCATTATCAAATGATTCTGCAGCATCACTTTCACTGTTGGTTTCAGCCTTGAATGCTTTCCTGCTCTGCCTTTTGTCTGATGATTTGTATTTCTTCTTTTTTTCATCTTTCTTTTTTCTTCTAGACAATGGGCCTTGAAATGTCCTTTCTTTTTGCAACTGATGCATCTGAATTCATCATCCTTTTTCTTCATGTCTTCGCTTGAATTTGACTTCTTATTCAATGAAGAACATCCTTTACCATGTCTCTTATTGAATCTGTCAAACCTTTTCATCAACAATACCACTTGCTCTTTCAGTTCTTGAGTCACTTTGCTGGTTGACTCTGTTGATTTACTCTGTTGGGGTGCTACCAGTGCACTGGCCTTGTTTGGCTCTGCTGATGCACCTTCCTCATTGTTCAACTCGAAATCTTGAGCATTAAATTGTGACATTAGGGTCAGTGCGTTAGTATTGGCAAGATCCAATGTGCCTTTAAGCACTGATGCGATGATCCTCAATCATTCAGGTAGACCTCTAAAGATTTTCAAGAAAATTTAATTTTGTGGATATGTGTGAGAAAGTTGTTGCAGTTCACTGATGATGCTTGAGAATCTGTTATCCATTTGATCAACAGATTCACCTGTCTTCATTTTGATGTTTTCAAACGTCTGTTTTGGAACATATAGTTTATTTTCATTGATTGATATGTTCCAAAACAGTTACTTCGCCATTGAGATACCTTTCACTGTTATATCTTCAGTCAGCCGGCTTGACCTTAACTTAGTTGGTTTGCTGTTTTTCCTTCTACAATGATTCCTGATGTCCAATGTATATTTGTTCTTCACTGATCCTTGATTTGGGTGAAATCAGTGTACACCCTATTAAATGAATATATTTCATCACTTAGAATATATCTTAGACTTACCCAAGGTCATCACAGACATCCTTTGTTGTAAATCAGTCCGTAGGTCTTCACTTAATTGTGATGGTTCCTTGGCTGTCTTCACTGAGTTGTTCCAATGTCTTTACTGAGCCGTACTACCAGTCTATTACAGTGCTTGTCTGACAGAACGTATACAACAAGTAAGACTTCTAAGTAAAGCCTATACATAACATTATTGTTCATTTAGACTTATTCCAGGCTTGCTATAACTGCTAGTATGGCCATCATCAAAACAAAAAAATGTTTTTAACAACGTGAATTGTACACTAGCACCTTATCTCCCACTTGAAGGTGCGATTCAGAATCCTTTTGTCGTGTTGGCGCTTCGTTCCTTCGTTATAAATCTTGGCGTTTTCGTACGCCTGCAATCTGAACTCTTATTCAACTCTAATAATCTCTTTTTTCCGGCTAAGCCTTCGTCCATGGTTAAGAACCTAGTATCCCACAGGGCACGATGCTCTAGCTCAACTGGAAATGGCATGATTTTCCAAAAACTACCATATATGATGACATCCCAATGGTGGTTCTATAAGTAGTTCTTTACGCCCAAAGAGCGTCGTTTTATTTCAAAGGCCAATCCTTCCTCGAGGGATTCACAGTTTTCTTCCAAAATCCTTTTGATTTCTCTATTTGTAACTTCAACTTGACCACGTGTCTGGGGGTGATATGCTGCTGCAATTTTATGCCACACCATATACTTCATCATCAGCTTCTCAAACAACCTGTTACAGAAATGACTCCCTCCATTGCTAATTATGGCTCTCGGCACTCCAAACCTCGTCAAAATTTTCTTCTTAAGGAGTCTTAGGACAACCCTAGCATCGTTTGTGGGTGAGGCCACCACCTCTACCCATTTGGAAACATTAGCAACTGCTACCAGAATGTAACGATTTGATTTTGAAGATGTAAAACGTCTGACAAAATAAATTCTCCACACATCAAACAGTTCAACCTCAAGGATACTATACAATGGGATCTCATTCCTCTTTGAAATATTACCAGTCATTTGATTGGAATGATGGATCTTCTAAACTCAAAAGTAGATTTGAATATTATCGGCCAATAAAATCCACACTGTTGTACCTTGGCTGCTGTCTTATCCGGCCCATATTGACTTCCAACTTCTCTGGAATGACACTAGCTCAAAGACTTGGAATCTCTTCATCGTGGACATATCACCTAAGAATGTTATCATGGCACATCTTATATAGTTAGGGATCATCCCAATAGTAGTGCTTCAAGTCGTAAGGAACTTCTTCTTGTCCGTGCTTGTGAATTCTGGTGGAAGGTACCTTTCTGCAAGATAATTTACTATGTTGGAAAACCAAGGGTATACCTTCCCCACTCTTGATGTATTTTGTCTGGGATGAGTCACAACTAGAGACACTACTGAGAAAGCAAAAAGTTGTTCGTCAGGTAAGTGCTCTTCGATCTCAGTATCATTCTCATCTTCTATTAGTGCTAGTCTCGATAGGTAATCGGCCACATGGTTCTCAGACCGTTTCTTATCATTGATTTCCACATAAAACTCCTGTAGGAGTAGAATCCATCTTAACAATCTCGTCTTTGAGTCTTGTTTGGTCAGAAGATACTTCAAAGCTGCATGGTCAGTGAAAACAGTGACGTTAGATCCTACCACATAAGATCTAAGCTTGTCAACTGCAAAAATTATAGCTTAGAGTTCTTTGACCATGGTTGTATAATTCTTATGGGCATTGTTAAGGGTACGACTGGGGTAATAGATCGGTTTAAATATTTTGTCCTCTCTTTGGCCCAGGGTTGCTCCAACCGTCGTATCACTTGCATCATACATCAGCTCGAAGGGTTTATTACAATCTAGTGCTACTAGAATTGAGGTAGTTATCAATATGAGCTTTAATGTGTTGAATGCCTTCTTGCACTCCTCTCCAAAGATAAAAGGTACATCCTTCACAAGTAATTCAGTCAATGGTCGAGAAATCTTTCAAAAGTCCTTGATGAACCTCCTATAGAATCATACGTGGCAAAGAAAGGCTTGCAACGACTTCAAGTTTGTTGGAGGTGGTATGTTTTCTATCACTTCGATCTTAGCCTTGTCCACTTTAATTCCTTTCTTTGAAATCTTATGATCTAACACAATTCCTTTAGTGACCATGAAATGGCACTTTTCTTAATTTGGTATAAGGTTGGCCTCTTCATATCTCTTAAGAACTCTACTCAAATGATCCATCCTTTAATCATATCTATCTCCAATGACCAAAAAATCATCCATAAATATCTCTAAGAAATCTTCCACCATGTCCGCAAATGATGACATCATGCACCTTCGGAATGTGGCTGGCGTATTACAAAGTCTGAAGGGCATGCGATTGTACGCAAATGTTCCATAAAGACATGTGAAAGTGGTTTTCTCATGGTCCTAAGGCAATGTGGATCTGGTAATAACCACAATATCCATCAAGGAAACAATAAAAAGCATGACCATTAAATCTCTCTATTGTTTGGTCAATAAGAAGTTGGGGAAAATGATCTTTTTGAGTCGCATCGTTCGTTTTCCTAAAATATAGGCAAACACGATGTACAGTGATTAGTATAGCAGGGATTAACTCATCAAACTCATAGGTTGGACAGTGAATCCTCCTTTATTTGGTACCATATGAATCGGGCTTACCCATTCACTATCTGCAAATTGTGAAAAGGATTCTTATTTCCAACATCTTTATTATCTCTTACATAACAACATATTTTAACTGAGGCTGGGCCACTGCCTTCTTCTCCAGATTCAAAGAAATCATATGCACACAGACGGAGGGGCTTATCCCTCGGATATCCGGAAAAGTCCACCCAAATGCTCCATTAGGCTCTCGTATTACCCTTAACAGTTTCTCCTCCTCTAAGGGTGGTGTGTCAGAAATAATTAGGGTAGAGTATCATCTTGAAAGTATATGTACTTCAGGTGAGAGGGCAAGGGTTTAAGCGTTAAGTTCCTCGGTGGCTCTTCCAATGATAAGTTCAGTATTCTGCCAGTCAACTGTAGATCAAGGAATTTGTCCCATGAAGGTCGATGAATAGGTCATCCTACATCTATAGATGATACATGTTCTATCTCTTGCACATGACCCTCACTGCACCAAGGCCAGACTTTCTCCTCTTCCTCTTTCAACAGCAAAGTTTCCACTACTTCAGGATCATTTGACAATAGCTGTTGCAACTTCAAAACAAGGGCCTCAATGACATCTAGCATATAACATGCCTCGCATTCATCTAGTGTGTAGCCTATTGTCTTCCTCACATTGAATACCATGTTGTCACCATTCTCTCTTAGGATCAACTCACGTTTATGAACCTCTCCCAATATCTTACTCGTCACCAGGAAAGGTCTTCCAAGGATGAGTGGAACATAACTATTAACTTCCATATCAAGCACAACAAAGTCTACTGGGAACACAAACTTGTCAACCTTAATGATAACATCTTCAACAACTCCACATGGTTGCTTCATAGTAGAAGGGTTATTGATCTCTCGTTCAAATTCTTCATGCCCAACTTATGAAAGATGGAGAGAGGCATCAAATTGCCGATTGCTCCCAAATAACATAAGGCTTTGTTCAGGCATACTCCTCCAATTGTACATGTTGTTGGTCCATTGAAAAGGTTGACACAAGTTTAGATGAGGGTGAATAAACTTGTCAGAAAAACTATAAATTAAAACATATTAGGTTCAGTTATAAACTTGTGCAGAGTTGAGCTAACATAGCAGAGTATAAGTCAAACTGACTTGTGCTCAAACTGAGTTAACCGGCAGTGGATTGAGTTTTAGCCTTTTTAACTGATCTTGTTGTATCAATGAAAAAGCTAATATGCAAAACTGAATTTTGGTGAATGTCAGTTTGTGTTCTGTGTGAATCACAATCAGTTCTGTATGCTTCAACAAACAATATAAAAACAATCACAAGTACTGGAATATAAATAATAGTAAGTAAAATTCATAAAATAAAGTAAGGCAAGAATTATAGAGGTTCCAGGTGGTGTAATCATGTCAGTCCTCTCTTCACCTATAATGTAGGAGGAAAATTTCCACTATAACTCTTTGAAGAAGATCGATTACAAAAAGTCCTAAACTGATAGTCTTTGGCTAATCCTTAGCTTCACTATCTAAGCAACTAAAGAACTGGCAGTACTGCTCCTCTGCAACTACTTCCACTGGTCATTAGAGGGTTGAATTGCCTCTTCTCCAGGTCCACCACAAACACAGACCTTCTAAGGACTATGAAACAAAGGTTGAGAATGTGTCCCTCGGCCTTCTAAATTGAGTTTGTCCTCTCTCCCATCAGCTTCTAGATAAGCCAAATGAGTTTGTGTCCCTCAGTGAACTTACCTTCTTCAATTCTGAGTATTTCTTAGTTATATTCTAAGTAACACTTTTAGTTTCTTGATATGATATCCAGTTTCTATATGACTCCCAATTTTAAGTTCTATGACTCCCTATCTATTACAGTACTTGTCTGATGCAACTTATACAAATATCACACAATAATAAATCTTATACTTTCATTTCTAGACATATTTTAGCTTTTCACTATAACAGTTAGTTCCAGCACTTCATCAATGGGGTGTAAACAAACAATTAAATAAATAAATATGATTCATCATTAAAACTTCAAATTTTATTTCTAACAATTTCCTACTTTTTGATGATGCCAAAACCCTCCTGAAAAGAAAAGCTTAAAGATAAAAACAAAGTAAAACTGAAACTGGATTTATCATTAGAAATCTTAAAAACTGGATCAAATTACGCAACTCATTACAAAATTAAAACATAAAGCTATTGAGCTTGTTGTGTAACTCTGATAAACATTCTTTCTTTATCATATGGCCTATATTCATCTTCTTTGACTTTATCTTCTTTGGAGAACGCTTTGTTGTAATCAATTTGGCTTGATTGTTTCCATTTTCTCCACAAAGCTAACTTGGGAAGATCGTCATTGTTTTTGTAATAATCTTCGACTTCATCAATATTGATCTTCATATGTTCTCTCATTTCTTTGAGTCCAAGTCTTTCCTCTATCCTTCTAATTTTCTTGTGCTCCATCATCTTCTATGAATGATATTTTTCTGATAAGAAGAACACCAGGGTCTCTTCAAAAGAACTGTTCTTGTATTTTGCTTTCACATGGCTGTAATCTTTGTGAAATTTTATCCATAGATCACTTGTAAGATTCGCTCTTTTGTCTCAAGGTTCTTTATATTTCAATATGAGCTCTTCTCCACAAAGTTCTCTTGGATCTCGATATTTGAGGCGAGACCGACTTTTCATTGTCATCTCTGAGTTTTCTGAGCTTTGCTAGTTCAGCTTCTAGTTTCAGCTTTTCTTCTTCCGCTTCCCCCTTTTTTTGCATCATACAGCTGAGTGATTAACTCATGGGTCTATTTCTAGTCTTCTGCAATGCCTTTTTGTGAAGTGAAAAGTTAGGAAAATTGAGTCTCTAGACCATTCAGCTTGAGCATGAATCTCACAGTCTTCTTATGTTGCTATCTCCAATTTTTCTTTGTGTTGGAGGATCTCTGAAGTTGAGTTTGATGTAACTTGCTTGATTGTGTCTAACTTTGAGTTCATAGTTACATCAGGTTTCTTTCTATAGTCTAAATATCTTGAGATACTTGACAAGAGATTGTTGTAATCTCCCTTCTGAGTAAGTGTCATTCAAAGCAGTATGTACTTTATTCAGTTCTTTTCTTGTTAGGAACTTAGTTGGATATGTTTATTCTTTGCCTGTTGACTGAGGTTGATGATCTACAATCATCAGTTATTGTCCAAAATCTACGGTTTGCTTCTGATTGTCAGTCGTTTGTGACCGAAGTGGCAATCTGATGAAATTAAAATTGTCTATCCTACGGCATCAACATTCTGTCTATTATGAGCTAAAAATAGTTATTTCAACCTATAATTATGAACAATTTGAGTTGAATATCATATGTTGGGTTTGTGACTCGAGTATTTTGCACTTAACATTTATTTTCGGTATTTCGATATTATTTCGTGCGTTATTTGATTATTTTCAGGATACAAAATATTGGGCTGAGTATTATGGACGAATCTAGAGTGGACTGAACGAAAGGATTGGGTCTAGGGTATTCTAGAACCTTCCAAGCTAAGGCGGCATAGAGAGAATGACAAAAATAACCCCGGTAAATTGGGAGCTGCTGCCGACTTACCGAGAGTCTAGAATCTTCTGAAACACGTTTTCTTGGACGAGGGGTAGATCTAGGTGTTTTTAAGTGATTTTATGTAACTATAAATTAGAGGCATCTCCTCAGAATTTAGTGTGTCCACTTTTGAGTTCATTGTACCTCAAAACTTTCAATTATTATGCAATAAAAGTTCTTTATTTTATTTTATGTGTTCTGGTCGGAGAGACGACGGAGTCACCACCTAGGAAAGATCCGAGGGAGATCAACACTCCTCTTCGAGGGTATGATTTTATGTCTTTTCTAAGATGTAGATCTGTCATTGTTCTACTTGCTAGTATGTTTTAATTGTTTATTTAGTTTAACTATGTACTAGTTAGTTAATTTTACCCCATGTATGTATAGATCTAATTCGTTGGTGAAGAAATCATGAAGGAGTGATTGCAATCTTCAGATCTGCGACGGTCTATATCGCTAGATCTGAATACCTAGTAAATTACTAATTCATGATAATCGGCGCCAGCTACGTTGATCGACAGATTTAATTTACATGTTAGTAGCATGATCCACTATTTGCATGTTATCGTAAATTAGCATGAAGCACTAATTTTTAAGTGCTAATTTGGACATAGTTTTGATGGACCCTAGGAACGTGCTAGTCATAGTCGATAGCTGCCTTTGCAGGTTATCGGTATGGGTTAGCGCTCAATACCGGAAACTCTAGAACTTATTGCGTATGGGCTATTACGGACCAATTAAGGAGGGGAGCTTGTGTATAGATTGTATGTTGCCATTGTCGGAGAGATAGGGTTAGGAGTTTCACCCGTAGCTGACAATGAATTAAAATTTACCAATGGGGAGGACTATTGCATTTTTGGGGAGGAATAACTAATCACTCATAATTAGACTAATACCTTAGAAACTCTTGTTTACGCCGTGTGAACTAGTGTAGTATTGTCAGTTTGTGGCAACAATTTTACTTCGGTCTATATTTTAGTTGGTCGTAGACCGTATTTGTGCCAAGTTCAATCTCGAGAATTTGCGTTCTTATGAGTCTTTGTGGGATCGACCTTGACTCTCCAGTACTCTACTACGATAGACCTAGTCCTATTGCTAGTAAGTGCTTTCCACGCGGTGAAGATTTTGTGGCGCCGTTGCCGGGGACTCGCGTCAAGAGTACTCTTTCTTTGAGATTGAGTGTCTGTACATACTCGAGTCTGTTTTATTGAGTCTGTTTTATAGTCTGTTTATACAGGATTCATACGGAGTCAGTTATATTTAATTCTGGAACAAAATTGCATCCGATTTATCAAGGGTTGCCAGCAGTAAATCGGGGTCCCAGATTCAGCAGAATCCGTTCTGTCTGTTCAGCGTTGAGTCATTAGTCAGAGTCTGTATTTTTGAGTCTACCAGGTGTGTGTAACAGCTGGCGAGGCAAGTCACTAAATTTTTATTCTCTTTTTGTGTCTTGCAGTATGTTACATGGAATTTAGCAGCCAAACTCGAGAGATTCATACCTGAGATCGAAAATTTTGCTAGAGAAAAAGAAAAGAAACTCAAGAGAATACTGTTAGGCTAGCAGACGACATGAGTTCGCACGAAGGAGATCACAGCGAGAACAAAGAAGAAATTCCACCTTTGGAGGATACATGTAACACAATGGCGCACAATGGACAAAATGGTGTCAATGGAAGAGAAGACGGAGAAGGAATTATGGTACAGGCAGATAAAAGAACTCTACAGAGAAGATTGAGCAATTTGTGCCAGCGATTGTTCCAGCTAGAGATTGCGGCTGAGATCTTTCACCCAAAGCCAAACGTGATATAGATGGTGACCAATTACACTACCTTCCATGGAGTACCGAACGAAGATCCTAGTGTACACGTCACTAACTTCTTGGAGATAGTCAGCACGGTCAAACCAACAGGAGTGTCTGAAGATAACATTAAGCTGAAGTTGTTTCCCTTCACTCAGAAAGACAAACCAAAGATATGGTTATTGTCTCTAGCACCAGGATCGATCCAAACTTGGACCGATCTGCGTTAGAAATTTATGAGCAAGTACTGCCCACCTAGGAAGTCACTACAGATGAGTCAAGATATTACAAATTTCAAGCAAAAACCAACTGAAACTTTTGAAAAAGATTGGTAAAAATTTAAGTAAGCACAACGGAGATGTCCTCACAATGATATCACTTTTCCCGCGTGAATGCATAGTTTCTATCACGGATTATGGCCAAGTGAACAAATGAGAGTTGATGTATCGAGCAACGGATGTTTTTTGTTGCTATCACCTGAAGAAGCTGAAGAGAAATTGGAGAAAATAGCACTAACAAGCCAATGGCGAACGCATCAAATTGAGACTGCAAAGGTAGCTGAAGGCGTATTTGGAGAAGATACATCTCATTAGATCTTATACCATCTAATGGTGATGAACGAGAAGATAGATGGCATGCAAGATCGCATTGCCAAGGTAGAGAAAATTCAGAAATCAAAGCAACCAACACCGAAAATATGAACTATCTTGGGAGGCAATGAAATCCCTATTGTTGGTCCCTTGAAAAGGATTTGATTAAGTTTAGAGGGGGGGGGGGGAATAAACTTAACACTTAAAACTTTGGAGTTAACAAATTTTGCAACTTCAGCAGTCTACTGATACTTCAGTAGTCTGCTGATACCTCAGTAGCCTACTGATAAACAGTAGTCTACTGATAGTTGAGTTTGCTGAATTTGTGCAGCGGAATAATATCAAAATTAAGTCTTAATACTTGTTGTTAAATATGATACTAAGTATTAGATACTCAGTAGTGTATGTGGGTGATTTCAGTTGCTAGATTCAGTAGGTTGATGTGTAAAATAAACTAAGTGCAGAATGTAAATGCTGAAAGTAAGTAGGCAGATTTTATAGTGGTTCCAGGTGGTGTAATCCTGTCAGTCCACTCTTCTCCTGTGATGTTGGAGGTAATTCACTAGAGATCTTTGATGTATCTGTTACAAAGATTCCTAAGTTGCTTGTCCTTCACCAATAACTATGGCTTCGTAAAGCGAAAGCGGGAACGGGTAGGATTCTTTGCTCTGAATCTTCCACCGGTCCTTGAAGGGTAGGATTGCCTCTTCACCGGCTCCACCACAAACAACGAGTCTTTCACACAACCGTGCTTCACTTGTCTTCAGCAGGTTCTTTATAAAATAAAGATTGAATCAAATAAATGATTCAGTTGTAGCAGCTTGATTAGGATGATATAATCAGCAGCTTGCATTCTTCAAGTGTGTATGCTTGATGTAGCTTGAATGCAGAATACACTTGAAAATTTTCTCTGGATCAGTAGTTTTAAGTTCAGTAAGTTCAGCAGGGTGTTTTTCAGCTCAGTAAAATGTCTCTTTAAAGTTTATCAGTGTTCATCATCTGTTTCTAAGTTGAAAGTCCTCTATTTATAGGTAAGAATGCATGTGACTTGTATTTGAAATTCAAATGTAACCATTCCTTGTTTTTGTCCCATCTGATTTGCTTTCTGTCACTATTCATAGGATCGACAACGTCGAATTCCTTTTTGACGGTGCGGTCATCGTCACCCTTTGACTTATAACCATTGGATAAAAATCTGAATCATCCCAACGTTCTTTTAATCTCAGCCTTTGATTTATTTGATAAGTCAGAGGTAGTTGGCTGTCATTTTTCATGTAATCTTCCAATGTAATCTTGAATTACCCGAGGTATATTTTCGAGCGGGTTCATCGATCTGTCTATTTGAGATACCTATCGATGCCGTTTAACGCAATTTGTCGTGTATAAAATACAATGCAGCTGATTTCTTTTATCTAACTTTAATTTGTGAAGTTAGATTACACCCTTTTAAAATATAACCAAGTTCCAAACATCATCCAACTTATCGAACTTAGACCTTGTACACAAGGTATATGTAATCAGTTTAGGTCATCACAGACTTGCCTAAATTCGATTCCATATCCTTGACTTTAATTACTAAGTTTGATCCCTTAGCCTTCATTAACTGAGTTTGACCCCTCAGCCCTTCGTCTTTAGCAAGTTCCAGAAAAGTCTACTGACCTAACTACCCCTGCGATATAGACCAGCCTGCTGATATGAATCAGCTGACCTTTACAGTGCTTGTTTGATCAAACCTATTTATGAATCAAACTCTAATAAACCTATACATTTGATCTAGACATCTTTTTGCCTTTGCACTATAATAGCTAGTCCGGCACTCATCATCAAAACATAGAAATAAGTCCAACAATTTCCCCCTTTTTGGTGATGATGCCACTACCCTCACCTAACAGCAAAGCAAAAAGATAAAAACAAGAACATAACAAATTTCAGTCAATTCACATTATAAACATTTGATCACAGTCATTACAGTCTAGATGCAGCAAAGATAAAATATGATAAGTGTGCTGATCTACTGTCTTCTTTCTCTTTCTTGTCTAGCCTTCTCCACTTGTTCTTAGTAGGCTCTGATTTCTGCTATCATATCCCTCATCCATTCATTTTCAATCAGTGTAAAATCAATGTAGGGATTGACTTCTTTCCACCAATTCCATGCTTCAGGCAGGAGAAGGTTTATCTGATTCACTTTGAATCCAAATTTCATATACAGTTCCTTGAATTCATCAAGTGAATCCTTTGCTTTTGTGATAGGCAAGTTCCTATCACCTCTGCCACTTCTTCCACCTCTTCCACTTCTTCCACCTCTGTTGCTTGCCCTTAAGGCTTTAATCCTTGCCTCCCAAAACTTCAATCCCAAGAAAGTGTTCAGTCCTTCATGAAACCCCTTGTCTTGATATGGTTTCCTCCTGTTGTAGTACTCTTTCTTGTATTGCCTAAAGAGATCATCAGTGAGTTGAACTCTGCAAGGTGCAGGTTGACTGTAAGCATTGGTTTCATCTATCCATCTATTTTGTGCAAAAAGTCTTCTTTGCCTCTTTTTCTTTCTTTCTTTGTTTGGCCCTCTTCCCCCTTAGTGACATCATCAACAAACCGGGACATTAGGCCATGAACACTCTCCGTGAGATAACCAGATTATTCCGTTGCCCTTCCATAATCTCAGTTCTTGTGTCAACTGCAGTAATCCTGGATTGCAAAGTTTGTTCCAGTAGATTGATCCTCTCAGTAACCTTAGGATCCAATCCAGCAGGTTGAGATGTTCCAGCAGCCTCAGCAGGCTTAGGTGTTTCACCAATCTTGTCAAGTTTTTGATGGATGGATATGAACTGTTCTTTCAAAAACTTATCTTTCAGTGAGTTCCCTTGCTTGATACCTTTCAGTTCCATAGCAAGATCTGCAAGAGCATATTGATTTGAGGTAATGTTGGAGGCAACTGTTTCTGTAGTCCTCCCTCTATTTTCCACCATATTAATCAAATCATCAAATCTCTGCTCTTGCCTGTCCAGTTGAGTTCTTAGATTTGAAATATCATTTCTGACAGTCCTCAACTCATCCAGGACATGTGCTGGTACTCCACCAGCCATTTCTCCAATAGTTCCATCGGCGAGGCTCTTCTACATTGTAAGTTTGCCTCTGTCTGCTGATTACCAGTGCCCAACTCCTATCTAGTCCAGCAGGGTTAGGTCCTTGATATTCTTCCAAGATAGGATCAAGAGCGGTTCTTCAAAAATAGGGACAAATGCCGAAGGGGATCAATATCAGCAATTTCTTCTTCGGGCATCCGAAATTCCTCATCACTAAAGTCATAGTCCAAGAAATTTGTTCTTCTTCATTAACTACAGCAGCCTGCTGACTATCTTTCCCTTTAGTGGTCTTGTCTCCAGTAGGCTCCACTACAGCAGCCTCTTCAGCAACAGGGGTTTCCTCCAAACCCAAATTAGGTTCCAACCTTTGTCCAGGTGCTGTTTGAGACTCAGCAGCCTGTACCTCCTGATCCAACCTTTGTGCAGGTGTTGTTTGTGGCCCAGCAACCTGTACCTCCTCTTCAGTTCTTTGATCTTGTACAATTTGAACCACAGCAACCTGATCAGGGAATATATCCATATTTTCTTGTTGAAATTCCCTAATGTCAGCAATTCTTCTCAAAAGATTTCCAGTGCTGGTTAAAGTGTCTTCAGTGTCAATCCAGTGTTGATATACAATTGATTCCTCTAAACTGGCACCTGGCTCAACATGATCAGTAACTCGTTCATCACTTGAATCTACAGTCTGCTGGTCAACAACAACATGAGTAGCAGGTTCTTCAACAAATAATGGATCAATCTCACCAACCATTCTATTTGCACCAAACTCTATGCCCTCATTGATTTGTGCCTCTATATCATCAATGGTGAGATTTTCCTCTTCTTCATTTATCTGTCCAGTTTGCTGTCTCTCAGTAGACTCTCTAGCACCGAGGGCGCCTTACAGTAGGGTCAATGAACATTGCAGTCCTACTGGTTTCTCCGGGACCAGATGGATGATTATCATCAGAATCAGATGATGAAGAATCCTCATTATCTCCTCTTGGATCCCTGAATTTGATACCCTCATCTTTCTGTTGTTCATCAAACAGATCCATCAACCTTGATTGCAGCAGGGAGGTATCAGTCAGATCTAGCAGACTTTCCACTCCTAATTTCTCAAAAACCCATTCTTCAAAATCTGTCATAAGTTCTGCAGCAGGTTTCTGTCTCTTATAAAAGCCAAACTTCCATTGGAAGTAATCAGCCACCAGCAGGAGTTTTGGATCAACATACCCTTCTTTCCTCTTTTTCTCATGTTTTTCATAGGGCAGGAATGATCCTTTAGGAACTTGTCCATTACCTTGCTGACCTCCAAATGTCTCAACAAGTAGATTCAATGTTTCTTTTACAGATGCTTCAAGGCTAGTAGGTTGCTCAGGTTGGATGTTTGTTCCTACTACCTCCATCTGTACAACACTTGGTTCCCCCTGACTTACATGCTCATCAGCAGGGTTAGCAGTAGACTGCTCTTCCCCCTGAGTTCATGCAACACTTGCAGGGTCTTCAACCAATGCTTCAACTACCATAGCAGGTTCAGGTTCAGTGGTTTGCTATGGGTCTTCAGTAGATACTACAGCAGGCTCAAGGTCAGTAGACTTCTGTATATCTCCAACAGATTTCTCAACAACAACCTGTGCAGCTTCAGTAGATTGAACAGTTTCTATAGCAGGCTCTGGTGCAGTAGACTCCTGTGATTCTTCAACAGATTGTTCAACAACAACCTGTTCACTACCAGTAGGCTTAACAACCTCTTTCGGTGAGGAGTCGTAATTTCCACAGCTTGATGATAGTTAAGGGCTCAGCCTCAATAGCCTCTTCTTCCTCTTCTACTGATGCTTCTTCTTGGACACTTTGTTTTTCCAAGATTTGCAATTCCTTTCCTTTGCCATACTTTTTCTTTGTGGCAATCTCCTTAATCCTCTTGGAGAGGGGTTCATCATCATCAGTTCTAGTAGACTTTCTATTTCTACTAGCTTCCTTCTGTTGTTCCCTCAGAATCTCAACAACAGCTTTTTACGGCGACTACGGCGCAGGTCGGTAACCTCTTCTTCATCTGGTCCCTCAACAGACACAACAGTCTGTGCTGTTTTCTTCCTTGTTCTTTTAGGTTTCAATACCTCTGTAATCTTCCTTGTATCTGCACCCTTTCTTTTCTCAATAGTTTTCTTTGGTGCAGCAGGTTTGATAGATTTCTTCACAGTTTGCTTGACCTGCTCACCACCAGCATCACCATCATCTTCATCACTATCATCATCAGCAGCAGGGTCAGCAACATCTTCATCATCATCTAGACCAGGAATAGCATAATCAATTTCCTTCTTGTATCTAGACTGATTAATCTTCTTAGGTTCAATATCAGGAATCTCCAAGTGATTCAGCAGGGTCTGAACCATTAATCCTAAGGGTAAGGCCTTTGATTTCCTTTTCCCTTCTCTGTCCTCCTTGGCTACTTTCTTCATGTAGTGAATGAAGTATCCAGCCCAATCAAACTTCATGCTTCTGCAAATGATCATCATCGTCTCTATATTGGGTCCTGATAGAGTATCCATACTTCCAATCAGCCCCAATATATTCTTTGCAATGAGCTTGCTCAGCAGGTTGTACTCATATCCAATGTGTTTCACATTGATGCCTGGAATTGATTTGGTGGCTGCTTTTGTTTTGATTTTGTCAACAAAATCCATCTTGGATAGTCCTATTGCCTCAGGATTTGTTGGACCACCCACTACTTCTTCAAAGCCAAAAACTTCCCTCAGTAGACTAGGGGAAATTTCAATCTCCTCAGCATTCACAGTTGTTTTGAATGCTTCACTTCCTTCTTCTACAACAATGTTTTTCCAAAAATCAATAACATTTGTGTATGAGATTGTTTCCAATCTTATGTTGAGTATGTTTTCTAATCCTGCAAACCTTCTTATTCTTCGACCAATGTTGATGGCCAAATCTGTTTTGTTTGCATCAACAACAAAGCCTCTAACACTTTGGCTTGATTCAATCTGAACATCAATCCTTTCCGCCAATGTTATGAGAAAAATGAGATGAAGAAGATAGATTGTAAATCTGTGTTCACACAGTGTAAAAACAGAGATATAGCAGATTTTGCAAGTAGAGAGAATCAGCTGCGTGTAGGTCTGTATAAATAGACAGTGAGTAGTTGTAACTGTCAGTGCACATACATTGATGTTAACCACGATTAATCTGAGTAAATACGGTCTTGACATGTGGCCCATAACACCTCCATAACGTTTTGTAACCATTAGATGTGTTAACTATGGTAATAAAGGATAGGATAAATATCCCGCCAAACTGCTTTTTGACTTTAGTAAAGTTTGACTGTGCAACGTTCCATTCAGCAGGGTTGTCCTCAACAGGGTAGGCTCAGCAGTCTGGTGATAAATGTGCTTCAGCAGCCTGCTGACAAAGTGACTCTGCTGATACTTGATTCTTTCTTGTTTTGTTCAATTGATAATACAAGATGGAATTTAATACCAATGACTGATCTGTCAAGTGAGCTCACCCAACATGACAAAGACCAATCCCCTTGGCAACCTCATTTGCTCAATTGTCCAAACATAAGTACATGGAATTGTAGATACCAATGACTAATCGCTAAGTGAGCTCACCCAACATAGCAAAGACTAATCCCCTTGGTGAATTCCCAGTACATTGCTGAATATCAGTCAACTTTTATAATTCCAAGTTCAGTCCTTAATTTGGCAAATCTTTCACTATCGAGTGGTTTAGTGAAAATATCAGCAAGTTGATTTTCAGTAAGGATATATAGAACCACCACATCTTTCTTTTCAACATGATCTCTTATAAAATGATGTCTCACATCAATGTGCTTGGTTCTTGAGTGCAAAACAGATTTTCTCGTGATTGCAATTACACTTGTGTTGTTACACATAATTGGAATTTCCTTTTCTTCAATTCCATAATCCCTTAATTGTTGTCTTAGCCATAGTACTTGTGCACAAGCAACTTTCGGCGGCCTATATATTCGGCTTTCAAAGTGGAAGTTGATATTGAATTCATTTCTTCTTGAACCGGGAGACCGCCTACTTCCCATTAAGCGACAAGTTCCCGTAGTGCTTTTTCTATCAATCTTGCATCCGGCATAATCAGAATCTGAGTAGGATATAACTTTGAAGCCTCCATCCTTAGAATACCATATCCCTACTCCTAAAGTCTCCTTTAGGTACTTGAGAACTCTCTTGACTGCACCTAAATGACTTTCTTTAGGTTTAGATTGAAATCTTGCACAAACACCTACAACAAAGGATATGTCAGGCCTGCTGGCAGTAAGGTACAGCAGACTGCCTTTCATCCTTCTGTATAAAGTCTGATCAACATCTTTGCCTTCTTTATCTTCATCCAATCTGATATTTGTGCTCATTGGAGTTGATATCTTGGTGCTGTTTTCCATACCAAACTTCTTCAGCAACTCCTTGGTATACTTGGTTTGATGAATGAAGATTCAATCTTTCATTTGTTTGACTTGCAATCCCAAAAAGTAGTTCATTTCTCCCATCATACTCATTTGGAATTTGCTCTTCATTAGATTTGAAAACTTTTCACAAAGTAAATCATTTTCAGAACCAAATATTATGTCATCCACATAAATCTGTACCAGCAGGGTGTTGTTCCCTTCACTGATTCTGAAAAGTGTCTTGTCAATGGTGCCTTTTGTAAAACCATTGTCCACCAAGAATTGAGATAGAGTCTCATACCATGCTCTTGGTGCTTGTTTCAATCCATAAAGTGCTTTGTTAAGTCTATAGACTTTATCTTCTTGATCTTAAACTTCAAATTCAGGAGGTTGCTGTACATACACTTCCTCCTCTAGAATGCCATTCAAAAATGCAATTTTTACATCCATTTGATATACTTTGAAGTTCTTATATGCAGTATGTGCCAAGAATAATCTGATAGCTTCCAATCTTGCTACAGGTGTATAAGTTTCATCAAAATCTATTCCTTCTGCTTGAGAATAGCCTTTTGCAACTAGTCTGGCCTTATTCCTTACAATGGTACCAGATTCATCAAGTTTATTTCTGTATACCCACTTAGTACCAATGATATTTGCATGACTTCGCCTTTCAACTAGTGTCCAAACTTGATTTCTTTCAAATTCATTCAATTCTTCTTGCATAGCAATTATCCAATCTGGATCTGAAGTTGCTTCTTCAACAACTTTTGGTTCCATTTGAGAAAGAAAACAAGTAAACATAGCTTCCAGTTGTTTTCTAGTCCTTACACCTTGCTGTACATTGCCAATAACTTGTTCAGCAGGGTGATTACTTAACCATTGTGGATTCTGGTTAGTTTGATTATCAGGAACCTCATCTTCAGTAGGGTCTGCGGTAGCTTCTTCAACAATAGGGGGTTCAGCGGATCCTTGAATTGCTTCAGTTGTTGCATCAGTAATGTTACCAGCAGGGTGTTCAGCAGGGGAAGTATCGAAACTTTTAAGTCATTGAATCTTTCCAAAACTTCAACACAATCTGGATCAGTGACTTGTTGATTCTCAGCAGGTTCACAATCTTCATCTTTCATACCAGTGAACTTAGGTTCATCAAACACAACATGGATTGTTTCTTCATGTTTCAGTGACCTCTTGTTCAGTACCCTGAATGCCTTACTGACTGAAGAATATCCCAAGGAATTTCCTCCATCTGACTTTGGTTGGAATGTCTTCAAATGAACCTTGTGATTTAGTATAAAGCACTTACTTCCAAATGGATGGAAATAGGATATATTTGGTTTCCTTCCATTCCAAATCTCATAAGGTGTCTTCAGCAGCTTCTTGTTCACTGATGTTCTGTTTTGTGTATAGCATGCTGTATTAACTGCTTCACCCAATATCTTTTCGGTAGCAATGCTTCACATATCATTGTCCTTCCCGCTTCCTTTAAAGTCCTGTTTCTTCTTTCAAAGCAAACCCACTTTGCCGAGGTGTACCGAAAGCGACAAGTTGATGTAGTACACCATTCGTTCACGATATTCTCTTATAACTTTGTTGAGAAATTCAGTACCCTGATCTGATCTTATTTTTATTACTGTTAAACTTTTCTCATTTTGTAATATCTTTAAAAGATTAGGCATGCTTGAGTGTTTCATTTTTCTTGTTCATAAAAACCACCCAAGTGTACCTTGAATAATCATCCACAACCACTAAGGTGTATTTTCTTCCTGTTATACTTGTTGGAGTAATTGGTCCAAATAGATCCATATGCATCAGCTCCAACACTCTATTAGTTGATTGTTTAGTTTTTGACTTGAAGCTTGACTTTATCTGTTTACCCTGCCGACATGCATCACATATAGCATCCTTTTTGAATGTGATCTCAGGTAAACCAATCACCGCCTTCTTCTTCACCAACTGATTGATATAACCAAAGTTTAAATGATTCAACTTCTTGTGCCATAACCAATTGAGTTCGGACTTGGTATGCACAATCGAAGCGAGATTTCGGAACTGCAGTAGACCAATCCACAACATACATGTTCTGTTGTCTTCTAAAAGTACAACTTGATCACCTCTTTCACTAATGACAATACAAGTTGTTTTTGTCAAAAGTGACCTTGTATCCCATGTCACAGAATTGTCCAGTACTCAGCAAGTTGTAGTCCAGTCCTTCCACATATGTAACATTCTTGATTCTAAGTCCATTTCTCACAAGTGTGCCATATCCTCTTGTGTATGCAGGTGTATTCTTGTTGCCAAATTTCACCCTTGGACCATCTTTTGCCACAAAGTTTGATAAACAGTGCTTATTCTTTGTCATATGTCTGGAACATCCACTGTCAAAGTACCAGACACCCTACTAAACAAAGTTAATACATTTTAGGTACCCAAACCTGTTTGGGTCCATAGTGGTCAGTAGTAAGCATGACTTTTTGTAAGTTTCCATAAGGTCTTGATGAACGTAGATCAAGTGAAATTAAAATACTTGACCACCATAAACCAATACTAGCAAGAGGACTAGGTCCATCGTAGTATAGCTATAGCGAATCAAGGTCGATCCCACAGGGAACCAAATTGTGGATCATTTATATACAAACAACTAATTATTCATATCAAGGACACAAAGGCGGTCTTCGACCAACGAAAGACAAGAAAGGTAAATGACACGACTCGACACAACACATAACGTAATTAACCTCCCCAATCATCATGTTATCGTTTGGATCTAGAGATTCTATATAATTAAGCTAGACTCGACAACTATTAATCCGATCCGTATTTCTTTCATATTGGCTACGGGAGTCATCCCCTAGACTAGATCTAGCTCCGGTTAGGCCATCTAGATCACTATGCTACATCACGTGACTTCGCTTTTTCGGCCTCCATCTCATATGACTTGCACGCTTACAAAACTAGGGATGCCGATATTAACCGTATTCCTCACCTAGGCAACATTCCTTTTTTCAGGCGTACTTCCTAGACGATCGCATCAGTCTCCGTCCCATTAACACTAACTTTTTAGGTATCATGTTAATCTACGATTTACGTATAACTCGGTGTGCACAATTCCCTAATACAGAACAGATCTAGATCTCGCTGAAAGTCCCGGAAGATCAATTCATGAGCCGACCTAGGAGCCCTATATTGGTATTTCCTAATCATACGCTAATTAAAACAGACGAGCAACGTAGCCGTAGCCATACCTACTAAGATAAGAAATTCTAGGTGGACAATCACACCATAAAGACGTGGCTAGATTGACGCGACGAACAACTAAATCTTAGCGTTTCTACATACGTAACGGATAAAATAGAGATTCATAAAGCAATTATATAGATCTACTAAAAACACGGTTGCCGATCATACCAAAGTCATCTATAGGTCACCGGATGACAGATCTGGGCGTTTGGATCCTTATAGGCAAGGAATCCCCCATCGCCTCATATCGTATCCTTAGATCTACATCGTTCGGTGAAGAACGAACAACCTCAAACGATAAACAATAATTGGGGGCTTAATTACAAAGAACTAAGAACAAATAAACACAAGAACTTACATTATTGCAGATCTTGCATAAAAACTGCTCTAAGAAAAACTGAAGATTTTATTATAAACTGAGAAGTGTAAAAATGTATTGTGTAAAGAAGTGTGTAAAAAGGCGTGTATTGTATGCCTTTATTTATAGGGGTTCAAGCTAATTAAGAGATATACATCAAAATGTCAAAACAAATAAGAGATAACTCTCGGCCAATCTCCAAATAAAAATAAGATGAAGTGCGCCCCCCTTAATTGTGTGTCCTTCATGTTGGCGCCAATCTTGGTTGGTTTGCCATGCTTATCCGATCTTTTCGTGCTAATCCGATATTTATCTTGAATTTCCTTTGATTTATCTTGAGATTTAATTCTTCCATTTGTATTTATCCTCCATAATTATCCAAATCGCAAAATAGATATTTATCCCAAAATAAATCATATTTAAATAAAACGGATAAATATAATAAAAACGGATAAATACTGATTTATATAATAAAAACGGATAATCACCAAATTATATCTTATAAAATGGATAAATACCAAATTATATTTTATAAATCACAAAACATTAAATAATAAATATAAACATGTGATTTAATATAAAATACATATTATTAGTCCCGATTTAAGGTCTACGTTGATGACTTTTACGGGTATAATTTGACCGTCATCAACTACCCCCCACTTAGACTTTGATCGTCCCGAACAAAGCATCAATAAGTCATTCCCCAAGACAACATTTTCCATGGTCAAATCATGCTTACATAAGAAACTCGAGTCAACTCATACCAGCCATGCTCATAAGATATCCATTATTCACTACTCTCTATGAACCGAAGTGATGTGTGCATGTGCATTCAGTTTTATATAATCGAAGCAAGATTAGAGTTTATGCTAACTTCGTAATCTCAACCTACCAACATCAGCATTCCCACTTCTTAAGCCTCGCAATGGGTAAAGACATGGTGCAATAAGCAAGAGCGTCATCTAGAAGGTTTTTGGACTTGGAGACCGAGAAAAATACTCAAGCCTCTTAAAGAGTTGAATATTCTTCTCATATCTTCATATTTTTTAAATACTATCAATCTCAAGGAAGAAAACTTTTTAGAGTATCCCCCTATCTTAGATCATGCATAGCATTGAATATTACCACAAGCGCGGGGCTACTTTGGTAATGTTACTACAAGCCCAGTGTTTAACGCTTTGTCAAAACACAGATAATTCTCAAGCTTATTATTCCGCTTTGATGGCCAGAAGATAGGAATACATCAGCAGATAAATATCGACACTAAGTCTACATAACCAATCATCTACGCAATGTACACATAATTCTTCAGTTATTATAATTTGCGCGGCAAACTCGATTCTAAGATTGAGTAATCGAATAATAAATAACTACTTGCAACAATCGGCATGAATATCTTTAAATTTACATTCACATAAGTATAAAATGATCACGTACTCCTGCAACTTGGTTCCTTCCCTATCAATTCTTAGCTAGGAACTCACAATTCTAAGGGTACGAGATAAATAATGTGGCATTTATTCAATTTTTTTCAATTTTTTCACCGTTTCATTCAATTTTCAATTATAGCATCATGGCTAAGTCTCCTACCCCCCCACTTAAACTTGGCATTGTCCCCAATGACAAATAAAAATGAGAATTTAACAAAAAGACTTAGCTCTGGAAACGGCTCTCAAGTAAATGCAGAACATCGGAGTAATCGAAGCACGTCGTGGAGAAGCAAGTGAAACCCTGTTCAAGCAAACCAAACAGAAACTCCACGAAACCGTTAATAACATGTCAGTGGAAGATATAAAATAATGTGGCGGTAATTAGATATAAAATATCCAAAAACAAATTAAGCCACTTTATTCCATACAACCAATGACAAGGAAAACCAAAGAGTTAAAACTACTCGTTCAGACGCAAAAAGAAAAATACTAAATAGAAAGAAATATAAACAATCAACAAAAGAGTATAGTCTTCATCGAAATCCTCCATCACAAAAATATTCTTAAAACCGGGTGGAGAAGACAAAGATCAAAAAGCATTACCCCACGTGTGAAAACACGAGGTTTACTGGATTAACTATTCAATCCAGAGAAACTTGGTAAGGTATAACAGATTCAATGTGACCTATTGGTAGAAGATAGGATCAGAAACTCGGCGCAGACTCTGCACGTTTTGAATGGATATCAACAACTTAGGGAGATGTAGCTTCTCCTCGAAATTACTAATAACCCAATGTATCACGTAAAAGTCATAACCGTCATCAACAAGGTCGGATCGGTGTGATATTTTAGAACAGAACTCATCATCTTGACCGGAATAGGCGTAAAAGTGTGAAATTCAAAACTTCCGGTAGAAAGATATGTTGTAGTTTGATCGAACCAAAAACTTTTAAAAGGTCAGAGCTACACGGATCCCAGGTAGGATCATGAAAACCAAAATGATAGAAGATAATCATTAATACTTAGCAATATTTCAAATTCCGCAACACAAAGGTATTTTGTAAACAAAATGGAGGTTGAGAGTATGATGGGTTTAGAAAAAGATATACAAGAATGGTAAGAAAAGATAAAGGGTGGGTAAGAAATTGTGTTTTGGGTGGGTATTGGTTAAGGGATTGGGTTAGGGTGGGAGAGTGAAATAGATGGAGAGAAAGAGAGGGAATGAAAGAATGGTTAGAAATGTGAACTGTGAGGCAGATTGGTTAGAGAATAGAAAGGTTGAGGGGTGAAAAGGTACAAAGGAAAGGATAAGGATAGTTGCAGAACGCACTGCATACAACTTTGGGTTTTCACTCGGATCGCCATTCTAAAAGTTTTGGAAGTTGACCAAAAATGTTCTTGTTCGCACCAATCATTCTCTGTTACATTTTCAGTAATTCTCAAACTCTCTTAATGCTTCCATCTTAAGGTTGATTGCTAAATTTCCTTTTCTTTAGCAATTTCTCGACTCTCCTAAGAAACTCTAATTCACGTGGCCTATATTGAGTAAAAAGGTTTTGCACATCCTTAGCCTAATGGCCATCGGAACACGGCAAAATAAAAAACCTCAACATATGTCACGTTACTCTTATTTGTCTCAAAGAAAACAAATCCTAAAATCCTAAAGAGAAATCCTAAGGGTTTTAAAGAAGTAGTTCTGAGTTTAAAGTCCTCAGCTCGACTTTCCACAAATTATCCTTGTCAGTTATCCTTCTTGGTTCGCTAGATGTTGACCCCTTGAGCACTATACGAGGTGGGCTCGTTGCTTTTGCGGATTAATATCCTTCCCTTGGTTGTGAGACTTAGGAAACGACATTTATCCATACCATTTATACAAAGCTCTTACCTCGGCTCACGTTTTAGGAATTAGTGAATTCTTAGGAGATTTAGTCCTAGGGACTTATTTTAATAACATCCTCTATAATGCTGCGTCATTATGCTCTCTCAAAACTCAACGTCTTGTTTAGATTGCGAATGCTTAACTACACAAATTGTTGCTCCCGTGGCCACTAGAAGCAATCTCATGCATCGGACAATGAGATTTTGACAGAACTACGAGGAACTCTTTATTCACTGCTTCCATTCAACAATTACATGTTTCTCTACACCCTCTAGATGAGACATATTTGGGGCAGAACCTTCCACACTAATAAAATTAATCTTACAAACCAACTCCGGGCTAAGATTCTCATTCAGGTTCATGTAAAGACTAACTTATGTTCAAAAAACCAAAAGATAGTAAAACATAAGCAAAAAAGGTAGTACCTTGCCTTCAACATTGTACCATGAATAATTCGAACCTTTTAATATTTATTTTCTCGGAGCCATCTTGGTGCTTAGAGTAATGCCTCCATAACTTTTCCCATCGTAGAGTAGTAAATTCACATGTTGCTGGGTTATTTTCTCAGCGCCCGCGAAACATTACTGACTCAGATTATTGTTTCCCTGGTTTCTGCAAACAGAAGAACAAACAGACCGTAGACTGACTTTAACATGGTTTCCCATGCTGCTATCAGACCTACGGATTAAACATACGGAGATAAACAGACACGCGAAATCTTTTACACTGAGCAGATAACCAGAGGGACTCAAAAACGTAAAAAAAACAGACCCTAAAACAGAAAACTTAACATGAATAAAAAATTATTTATATATAAAATTGACCGTTGGTTCCCCGGCAACGGCGCCAAAAACTTGATGAACGTAGATCAAGTGAAATTAAAATACTTGACCACCATAAACCAATACTAGCAAGAGGACTAGGTCCATCGTAGTATAGCTATAGCGAATCAAGGTCGATCCCACGGGAACCAAATTGTGGATCATTTATATACAAACAACTAATTATTCATATCAAGGACACAAAGGCGGTCTTCGACCAACGAAAGACAAGAAAGGTAAATGACACGACTCGACACAACACATAACGTAATTAACCTCCCCAATCATCATGTTATCGTTTGGATCTAGAGATTCTATATAATTAAGCTAGACTCGACAACTATTAATCCGATCCGTATTTCTTTCATATTGGCTACGGGAGTCATCCCCTAGACTAGATCTAGCTCCGGTTAGGCCATCTAGATCACTATGCTACATCACGTGACTTCGCTTTTTCGGCCTCCATCTCATATGACTTGCACGCTTACAAAACTAGGGATGCCGATATTAACCGTATTCCTCACCTAGGCAACATTCCTTTTTTTCGGTGCGTACTTCCTAGACGATCGCATCGGTCTCCGTCCCATTAACACTAACTTTTAGGTATCATGTTAATCTACGATTTACGTATAACTCGGTGTGCACAATTCCCTAATACAGAACAGATCTAGATCTCGCTGAAAGTCCCGGAAGATCAATTCATGAGCCGACCTAGGAGCCCTATATTGGTATTTCCTAATCATACGCTAATTAAAACAGACGAGCAACGTAGCCGTAGCCATACCTACTAAGATAAGAAATTCTAGGTGGACAATCACACCATAAAGACGTGGCTAGATTGACGCGACGAACAACTAAATCTTAGCGTTTCTACATACGTAACGGATAAAATAGAGATTCATAAAGCAATTATATAGATTTACTAAAAACACGGTTGCCGATCATACCAAAGTCATCTATAGGTCACCGGATGACGATATCGGGCGTTTGGATCCTTATAGACAAGGAATCCCCATCGCCTCATATCGTATCCTTAGATCTACATCGTTCGGTGAAGAACGAACAACCTCAAACGATAAACAATAATTGGGGGCTTAATTACAAAGAACTAAGAACAAATAAACACAAGAACTTACATTATTGCGAGATCTTGCATAAAAACTGCTCTAAGAAAAACTGAAGATTTTATTATAAACTGAGAAGTGTAAAAATGTATTGTGTAAAGAAGTGTGTAAAAAGGCGTGTATTGTATGCCTTTATTTATAGGGGTTCAAGCTAATTAAGAGATATACATCAAAATGTCAAAACAAATAAGAGATAACTCTCGGCCAATCTCCAAATAAAAATAAGATGAAGTGCGCCCCCCTTAATTGTGTGTCCTTCATGTTGGCGCCAATCTTGGTTGGTTTGCCATGCTTATCCGATCTTTTCGTGCTAATCCGATATTTATCTTGAATTTCCTTTGATTTATCTTGAGATTTAATTCTTCCATTTGTATTTATCCTCCATAATTATCCAAATCTGCAAAATAGATATTTATCCCAAAATAAATCATATTTAAATAAAACGGATAAATATAATAAAAACGGATAAATACTGATTTATATAATAAAAACGGATAATCACCAAATTATATCTTATAAAATGGATAAATACCAAATTATATTTTATAAATCACAAAACATTAAATAATAAATATAAACATGTGATTTAATATAAAATACATATTATTAGTCCCGATTTAAGGTCTACGTTGATGACTTTTACGGGTATAATTTGACCGTCATCAGGTCTTATCCTAAAAGTGTCATACTTTGGTTCATACATGTATTCCACACATCCATAAGTTCTAACAGTTGGTTGTGTAGGATTCACATATGTTTTCTGGCCTTTTGGTTTATAATGCTGTTTGAAGTGACTTTTGGTGTTAGAAGTATTAGTATAACCATTTGTTTGTCGTCCGTTAGGAATGTACCGTAATATGGAGTCCTGTTTCGAGGTCCCCGCCGAGGCCTTTTACAAGTCCTCTCGCGATTTCATTGCTTAGGTTTTACCCTAGCAAAGCATGGTTATACCGATTGTTTCTATCACAGTACAGTGAATATTCCAATCATCATCGTAGGGAACAGCCTACCTTTCCCCCGAGATAAGTATCCCTTGAATGATTAACATTTTTAGATTTAGGATTCTTATCCTTGGAATATTTCGACCTTTACCTTTTTGTGGTCCAAATAGACTTGATAGCAGTGTCCGCTATCGCAGGTCTAAGGTCCAAAGATCCTATTTTTGGATTTGTTCTTTTTGTTAGAGTCGTTGACTTCTTTGACTTCGATTTTTCTTCCTTGAAGTATTCTCGTAGGTTTTACCGCTCAAAGAACCTTACTTGAAGTTGGATCTTGTCGGTACAAACTTAGGACCAATTCTCGGTACTAGGTTCAAGTAACCTTACCGGATCCACTCTTTTTGGATTTTTGAGTTCCAAATCCAAGCCCCGTTTTATCACCATAAGGCTTTCCGATTTGTATGCAAGTAGAGGAGCAAGATGGGTCAGCAGATTCAGGGGCTGCTGGATGATCTGCAGGCTTACACTGATTCTGTCCAACATCTTTTTTCCTTACCTTTGAGAACTCTTAATTCAGCTTTCAATCTTTCAACTTCTAATCCAAGAGCTTCTTTTTCACCTTCACAATCTCATAACCTTGATTGTATTATCCTCGATTGATTAAGGATGGCATCCAAAGTCTCATTATTGTCGAATTTCTAGGATTTGAACCACAAGTTGATTCACAATCACTTCCGGCGGAGTATTGATGGATACGTATTGTATACCTCCTCGTTTCATCCATATTGGCCATCAAAGCATAATCTTGCATATCAAGAACCAAAGGCCGTGTCATCCGATTCATTTCCTTTTCGTATTCCACTTCATACCCCGATTCATCTTCAGCAACCATAGCCTTCTTGCCATGTCTTCTTTGTTGACTCTTGGTTTTCAGTAGGTCTGGACAATCAGGTCTAAAGTGTCCAGGCTTCTTGCAGTTGAAGCAAAGATAATCACGTTCCTTACTTTGTTTTAACTCAGGACTGTCAGGTTTGAAGTGTCCTGGTTTCTTGCAATGAAAGCACAGATAGTCATTATCTTTCTTTGATTCTTCTTTCTTCCTTTCGTAGGCCTTTTTGTGAAGTTTCTTGCGGGGCCTTTCCCGTCTTCATCATCCCGATTTTCTTGCTCGGGAGGGCAACCGCTCTCCGCATTTCATCCAGCAGATCATCTTGTCCTCCGATGTTTCTTCCCGATGTGAAGCACCAATGCGCTTGTCTTTGGCTCTTCTTTTCGCCTCGTGTACAAGCTTTTTGCTAAATTCATAAGCCTTGAGATCTGAAAACAACTTGAATGTGTCTTCTTCATGTAGCTTTCTCATTTCCTCTATTGCAGTCACTTTCATTTTCCAAACATCTTTTGCAGGTAGAGCCTCCAGGATTTTTGTGTTAATTTCTTCTTTTGAATAACTTACACTCAGCAGGGTAAGTTCATCCAGGATTGCATTAAATCTTGATTCCATTTGCTCAATGGTTTCATTTGGTAGCATCTTGAACTTTTGAAACCTCTTTTTGACCACACTGATTTTGTTCTTCTTTATTGCATAAGTGCCTTCACAGATCAACTGTATCTTGTCCCAAAGTTCCTTTGCAGTTTTGCAATCTTTAACCTTCATGTACATATTGCTATCCAAGGTTCTGTAAATGATATCAATAGCAATATTGTTGAGGTTTGCTTTTTTCCTATCTTCTGCATTCCATTCTCTTTTTGGTTTAGGAATGTACTCTGAAGTATCACCCACTGTTACTGCCTTGGTAATCTCCGGTGGTCCATCGTTAGTACATCCATCATCTCATCATGAGTTCTTTGCAAGGTAAGCCTCGCATTCGACGTTTATATTCATCAAATCTATCTAGAGAACACATCAACCATAGTTCTAGCATACGGAGTGTTATCCATGATGCAAATTTTTGAAAATCGTAACTTGAAAAAGTTTCAAAGTATTTTCACAAGCACAACAAGTAGGATTTCTTCGTAACGAAGCTAATCGCTCCGATACCAATTGTTGGTCCCTTGAAAAGGCTTTGGTTAAGTTTAGAGGGGGGTGAATAAACTTAACACTTAAAACTTTGGAGTTAACAAATTCTGCAACTTCAGCTGCAGCGGTCCGCCGATACTTCGCAGTCCGTCGATACCTCGCAGCTCCGCCGATAAATAGTAGTCTACTTATAGTTGAGTTTGCTGAATTTGTGCAGCGGAATAATATCAAAATTAAGCCTTAATACTTGTTGTTAAATATGATACTAAGTATTAGATACTCGTAGTGTATGTGTGTGATTTCGCTGCTAGATTCAAGTAGGTTGATGTGTAAAATAAACTAAGTGCGTAATGTAAATGCCGAAAGCAAGTAGGCAGTGTTTTATAGTGGTTCCGTGTGGTGTAATCCCGTCGTCCACCGTTCTCCCGTGATGTTGGAGGTAATTCACTGAGATCTTTGATGTAGTCGTTACAAAGATTCCTAAGTTGCTTGTCCTTCACCAATAACTATGGCTTCGTAAACCGAAAACTCGGGAACAGTAGGATTGTCGCTCCTAAGTCTTCCACTGGTCCTTGAAGGGTAGGATTGCCTCTTCACCAACTCCACCACAAACAACAGTCTTTCACACAACTGTGCTTCACTGTCTTCAGCAGGTTCTTTATAAAATAAATATTGAATCAAATAATTGATTCAGTTGCAGCAGTTTGATTAGGATGATATAATCAGCAGCTTTCAGTCTTCAAGTGTGTATGCTTGATGTAGCTTGAATGCAGAATACACTTGAAAATTTTCTCTCGGATCGTAGTTTTAAGTTCAAGTTCAAACAGGTGTTTTTTAGCTCAGTAAAATGTCTCTTCAAAGTTTATCAGTGTTCATCATCTGTTTCTGAGTTGAAAGTCCTCTATTTATAGGTAAGAATGCATGTGACATGTATTTGAAATTCAAATGTAACCGTTCCTTGTTTTTGTCCCATCTGATTTGCTTTCTGTCACTATTCATAGGATCGACACCGTCGAATTCCTTTTTGACAAGCAAGGTCGTCCACCCTTTGACTTATAACCATTGGATAAAAATCTGAATCATCCCAACGTTCTTTTAATCTCAGCCTTTGATATATTTGATAAGTTAGAGGTAGTTGGCTGTCATTTTTCATGTAATCTTCCAATGTAATCTTGAATTACCCGAGGTATATTATCGCAGGGTTCATCGCCCATCGAGATACCTATCGTCCGCCGAATCGCAATTTGTCGTGTATAAAATACAATGCAAACCGATTTCTTTTATCTAACTTTAATTTGTGAAGTTAGATTACACCCTTTTAAAATATAACCAAGTTCCAAACATCATCCAACTTATGGAACTTAGACCTTGTACACAAGGTATATGTAATCAGTTTAGGTCATCACAGACTTGCCTAAATTCTGATTCCATATCCTTGACTTTAATTACTAAGTTTGATCCCTTAGCCTTCATTAACTGAGTTTGACCCCTCAGCCTTCAGTCTTCCGCAGGTTCCAGAAAAGTCTACTGACCTAACTACCTTACTGATATAGACCAGCCTGCTGAAGTGAATCAGCTGACCTTTACAGTGCTTGTTTGATCAAACCTATTTATGAATCAAACTCTAATAAACCTATACATTTGATCTAGACATCTTTTTGCCTTTGCACTATAACAGCTAGTCTGGAACTCATCATCAAAACATAGAAATAAGTCCAACACCTATGAGCAAGTATTGCCCACCTAGGAAGTCACTACAGATGAGTCAAGATATTACGAATTTCAAGCAAAAACCAACTGAAACTTTTGAAAAAGATTGGTAAAAATTTAAGTAAGAACAACGGAGATGTCCTCACAATGATATCACTTTTCCCGTGTGAATGCATAGTTTCTATCACGGATTATGGCCAAGTGAACAAATGAGAGTTGATATATCGAGAAACGGATGTTTTTTGTTGCTATCACCTGAAGAAGCTGAAGAGAAATTGGAGAAAATAGCACTAACAAGCCAATGGCGAACGCATCAAATTGAGACTGCAAAGGTAGCTGAAGGCGTATTTGGAGAAGATACATCTCATTAGATCTTATACCATCTAATGGTGATGAACGAGAAGATAGATGGCATGCAAGATCGCATTGCCAAGGTAGAGAAAATTCAGAAATCAAAGCAACCAACACCGAAAATATGAACTATCTTGGGAGGCAATGAAATCCCTATTGTTGGTCCCTTGAAAAGGATTTGATTAAGTTTAGGGGGGGGGGGGAATAAACTTAACACTTAAAACTTTGGAGTTAACAAATTTTGCAACTTCGCAGCCTCACCGATACTTCGCAGTCGCGATACCTCGCAGCCTACCGATAAACGTAGTCTACCGATAGTTGAGTTTGCCGAATTTGTGCGGCGGAATAATATCAAAATTAAGTCTTAATACTTGTTGTTAAATATGATACTAAGTATTAGATACTCGTAGTGTATGTGGGTGATTTCGGTTGCTAGATTCGGTAGGTTGATGTGTAAAATAAACTAAGTGCGTAATGTAAATGCCGAAAGTAAGTAGGCGCATTTTATAGTGGTTCCGGTGGTGTAATCCTGTCGGTCCACTCTTCTCCCGTGATGTTGGAGGTAATTCACTAGAGATCTTTGATGTATCTCGTTACAAAGATTCCTAAGTTGCTTGTCCTTCACCAATAACTATGGCTTCGTAAACCGAAAACCGGGAACAGTAGGATTGCCGCTCCCGAGTCTTCCACCGGTCCTTGAAGGGTAGGATTGCCTCTTCACCGGCTCCACCACAAACAACAATCTTTCACACAACCGTGCTTCATCGTCTTCAAGCAGGTTCTTTATAAAATAAAGATTGAATCAAATAAATGATTCGGTTGTAGCGACTTGATTAGGATGATATAATCGGCACTTGCATTCTTCAAGTGTGTATGCTTGATGTAGCTTGAATGCGTAATACACTTGAAAAATTTCTCTGGATCGTAGTTTTAAGTTCAAGCAAGTTCACAGGTGTTTTTCAAACCTCGTAAAATGTCTCTTTAAAGTTTATCGTTGTTCATCATCTCGTTTCTAAGTTGAAAGTCCTCTATTTATAGGTAAGAATGCATGTGACTTGTATTTGAAATTCAAATGTAACCGTTCCTTGTTTTTGTCCCATCTGATTTGCTTTCTGTCACTATTCATAGGACTGACACTGTCAGAATTCCTTTTTGACATGCAAGTACCGTCCACCCTTTGACTTATAACCATTGGATAAAAATCTGAATCATCCCAACGTTCTTTTAATCTCAGCCTTTTATTTATTTGATAAGTCAGAGGTAGTTGGCTGTCATTTTTCATGTAATCTTCCAATGTAATCTTGAATTACCCGAGGTATATTTTCAGCAGGTTCATCAGTCTGCTGAGATACCTATCAGTCTGCTTAACTGCAATTTGCTGTGTATAAAATACAATGCAGCTGATTTCTTTTATCTAACTTTAATTTGTGAAGTTAGATTACACCCTTTTAAAATATAACCAAGTTCCAAACATCATCCAACTTATGGAACTTAGACCTTGTACACAAGGTATATGTAATCAGTTTAGGTCATCACAGACTTGCCTAAATTCTGATTCCATATCCTTGACTTTAATTACTAAGTTTGATCCCTTAGCCTTCATTAACTGAGTTTGACCCCTTAGCCTTCGTCTTTAGCAAGTTCCAGGAAAAGTCTACTGACCTAACTACCCTACTGATATAGACCAGCCTGCTGAAGCGAATCAGCTGACCTTTACAGTGCTTGTTTGATCAAACCTATTTATGAATCAAACTCTAATAAACCTATATATTTGATGAAGACATCTTTTTGCCTTTGCACTATAACAGCTAGTCTGGCACTCATCATCAAAACATAGAAATAAGTCCAACACCTATGAGGTCGGATATTGCCCAGGTTCTCATGACCACCGTGGTTTTCGACTGAGTGACACTGCTGGGGGTTTTCGACAAAGTGACTCTATGGGTGGAAAGAGACCAAGACAAACTGGAGGATTCATGCCTCAAATCAACAAGTCTGATGGTTGGGAAGTAGCCATAGATAAAATGAGCTAAACTGTGACCGACACGGTCAATCTGCTCACAAAATCCATGACTAGGCTGAATACAAACTTCGCCACGTATTGTCAGAAGAATAATACAAGACTGACCAATCAGGAAGCCTTAGTGCAAAATATATCGCACCAAGTAAGGCAGATCGCAGAACAAGTGTCAGCTCGTCTTCCGGGAGGATTGCCAAGTAACGCTGAGAAGAATCCGAAGGATATGAATGCAATTATGACTAGAAGTGGAAAGGAACTTCCTGAACCAGTTATGCCAACTGGCCAGGAAGAATCAGAAATTAGTTAGTAGCAGAACGTAGCAGAATCGGGATAAAAAGAGGGGCCGGTAAATCAGGACACCATGCCGATTTACCGGGCTTCTGAAAATTCAACAGACGAGCAAGCAGAGCAACAATAGGTAGTAGGTAAGTCTTCACGAACTGTAACTATTAATCTTGCTACTTTACCCTATCCCACTAGGAAATATAAACCAATTCATGATGATGCCCGTTATAAAAAATTCATAGAGATGGTTAAGAAATTGCAAGTGAATATACATTTGGTAGAAGCTCTGGGCAGAATGCCAGAGTATGCTAAGTTCTTGAAAGAAGCAGTCTCTACCAAAAGGAAATTTTTAGACCTTGAGTGCCTTAACAAGGAATGATCAGTAGTATTGCAAAGCCAACTACCTCATAATTGTAAAGATCATGGGAGCTTCCTCATGCCTTGCTCAATTGGATAAGTGGGCCTAAATAAACCATTGTGTGATCTTGGAGCCTGTGTTAATTTAATGCCCCTCTCCATCTTTCATAAGTTAGGCATGAAAGAGTTGAACAAACATCTATGACCCTTCAATTGCCAGACATGTCTATGAAGCAACCGTGTGGAGTGGTGGAGGATGTTCTGGTGAAAGTTGATAAGTTTATATTCCTCGTAAACTTTGTAGTGCTGGACATGAAAGCTAACCAAGATGTTCCATTGATCTTAGGAAGACCTTTCCTAGCAACAAGTAAAACCGTGATAGATGTTCATAAGGGTGAGCTAATTCTAAGTGTAAATGAGGACAGAGTAGTATTTAATGTGATGAAAACAATGAAGTATGCACAAGATGAGGGAGAAACATGTTACATGCTAGATACCATAGACGAGCTTGTTTTAGAACTATATCAGCAAGTGGCAATAGACTCTGAAGTAGCGGAGACTTTGCTCTTGAAAGAAGATGAAGAAAGTAATAAGAAAACCTGGCCTGGGTGTAGCGAATGTCAACTGCGAGAAGTAGAGCCTATATCTTTTGTGGATGTAGGAGGAACAATTCATACACCTTTGTGGCACAAGTTCTTTGACTTACAATTGACTGGTATGCTGTTAAGATCATCGCTAGAAGAGCCACCAAAGAACATAACGTTGAAACCTTTCCCATCTCCTCTGAAGTATGTATACTTGCAAGATGATACTCTTCCCCTCATAATTTCATTGTTACTATCACCTTTATAGGAGGAGAAACTTTTAAGAGTACTAAGTGACATAAGGGAGCCTTTGGATGGACGATTGTAGATATTAGAGGAATAAGCCCATCGGTGTGCATGCATAAATTATCTCTAGACCCCGAGAAGAAAGCGGTCGCACAACCTTAAAAGAGGCTGACACCACAAATGAAGGATGTTGGTAAGGAGGAAATTATAAAGATGTGGGAAATGAGAATCATTTTCCCAATTGCATACAGTGAATGGGTGAGCTTGATTCATGTGTTGCCCAAGAAAGGAGGATTCACTGTCCAACTGAATATGTTTGATGAGTTAATCCCTATGAGGCTAATTACTGGTCATCGAGTTTGAATTATTTCAGGAAACTGAATGACGCAACTCAAAAAGATCATTTTCCCCTACCATACATTGACCAGATGTTAGAAAGATTGCGGTCATGCTTTTTATTGTTTCTTAGATGGATATTCTGGATACTACCAGATTCATATTGCCCCCGAGGACCGAAAGAAAACAACTTTCACATGTCCCTATGGAACTTTTGCGTACAATCGCATTCCTTTTGGACTATGTAATGCACCAACAATATTCCAAAAGTGCATGATGTCACTGTTTACGGACATGGTGGAGGACTTTCTAGAGATTTTAATCGTGGATTTTTCTGTATTTGGAGTTTGCTTTGATAAATGCTTGGACAACATGAGTAGAGTGCTGAAGAGATGTGAGGAGACCAACCTTGTACTTAACTGGGAAAAATGCCATTTCATGGTTACAGAAGGTATAGTGTTGAGTACTAGAATTTCAAGGGAAGGAATGGAGGTTGATAAGGCAAAGATAGAGGTAATAGAGAAGTTACCCCCTCCAACAAACTTAAAGACGTTGTGAGCCTTTCTTGGACACGCAAGATTCTATAGGAGGTTTATTAAGGATTTCTCTAAAGTTTCTAGACAATTGATGGATTACATGCAAAGGATGTGCCTTTTGTATTTGGAGAAGAGTGCAAGAAGGCATTCAAAACATTGAAGCAAATGCTAATAACCGCCCCAATTCTGGTAGCCCCAGATTGGAACAAACCTTTCGAGCTTATATGTGATGCAACCGACACGGTAGTTGGAGCAGCCTTGGGACAAAAGGAGGATAAAATATTTAAGCCTATATATTACATCAGTCATACCCTTAACAGTGCCCAGAGGAATTATGCAACTACAGAGAAGGAACTCTTAGCTGTTATATTTGCATTTGACAAGTTTCGACCATATCTGATAGGATCGAAAGTCACTGTATTCACTGACCATGCAGCTTTGAAATACCTTTTAACCAAGCAAGACTCCAATCCGAGATTGGTGAGATGGATTCTACACTAACAAGAGTTTGATGTCGAGATTAAGGATAAAAAGGGATATGAGAACCATGTGGCTGATCACTTGTCAAGATTAACTTTGCTGAAAGAGGAGCAACCAACTAACAACAGTGAGAGCTTTCCTGATGAACAACTTTTTTCTAGGTTAGTGGTAGCTCCAATTGAATCTCAAACCCAATGAAATACATCAAGAGTGGGCAAGGTATACCCATGGTTTTCTAACATTGTCAAATATTTAGCAAGAAGGTACCTACCACCGGAATTTATGAGTGCTGATAAGAATAAGTTCTTTACAGATCTAAAGCATTATTATTGGGATGATCCCTACCTATATAAGATGTACCCTGATGCCATTCTTAGGAGATCCATCCATGATGATGAGATTTCAAGTATTTTGAGCCAATTTCATTCTAGAGAAGTTGGAGGTCACTAGGTGCCGGACAAGACAACAAAGCAAAGGTACCGGTGTGGATTCTATTGGCCAACAATTCATAAATCTAGTTACGAGTTTACAAGAGCCCGTCATTCCTGTCAAATGATTGGTAACATTTACAAGCGGAATGAGATGCCACTGTAGAGTATCTTAGAAGTGGCGTTATTCGATGTTTGGGGAATTGATTTTATTGGTCTTTTTACATTGTCAAATACAAATCGTTACATCCTGGTAGAAGTTGATTATATTTTCAAATGGGTGGAGGCAGTGGCCTTACCTACTAATGATGTCAGGGTTGTCTTGAGATTTCTTAAGAAAAAACATTTTGACGAGGTTTGGAGTGCCCAGAGCCATAATTAGTGATTGAGGGCGTCATTTCTGTAATAGGTTGTTTGAAAAATTAATGTTGAGATATAGGGTTAGACAAAAGATTGCAGCAGCATATCACCCCTAGACAAATGGACAAGTAGAGGTCACGAAGAGAGAGATAAAGATGATCTTAGAGAAGACTGCAATCCCATGAGGAAGGATTGGTCTTTGAAATTATATGACGCTATTTGGGCATACAGAACCGCTTTTCATAAGACCACAATTAGGATGTCACCGTATATGATAATGTTTCGAAAAACATGTCATGTACCGGTAGAACTCGAGCACGGAGCACTGTGGGCTACGAGATTTCTGAACATGGATGAAAGTTTAGCCGGTGAAAAGAGATTATTAGAATTAAACAAATTGGAGGAGTTTAGACTTGAAGCGTATAAGAATGCAAAGATTTACAAGGAATGAATGAAGCGCCTGCACGATAAAAAGATTCTCAACCGCACACTTCAAGTTGGAGATAAGTTGGTGGTATATAATTCGTGACTTCGTCTTTCTCCTGGGAAGCTGAAGTCTAGATAGTATGGACCATATGTAGTCAAAAAAGTCTTCAAATAAGGTGCGTGTGAAGTTAAGAATGTATACTCTGGGATGACGTTCATAGTGAACGGCAACAGGTTGAAGCATTACCTAGAGCACAAGTATAACCCTGAATTGGAAGACTTTATGTTGGAGGATCCAATGTATGAATAAAGGAGCCCTATTAGTACAGTCGAGCTGGTGAATATAAACTTAGATCTATTTCTACAAACCCTTATTCATTGCTATTATTTATTTTGAGTCAATAAAGTAGCATGACAATCACAAGGTTTTTTTCATCACATATATCTTCGGTCATCTGACTAGAGATATGCGTGGTTTTTTCTGTCACTATTCTCATGTGATACCCTCGTAAAATTTTCACGTCTTGCTTAGGCCAATAAAAGAATAAAGTGGCTTAAACAGTTTTTGCGCATTCCTGCGGTATGCACGATTACCGCCACCTTATTTTCTTATTGCCCTTTGCATGTTACTCACAGTTTTTGGAAGTATTTTGGAATGCAGTAGAAACTTGGAAGATGGATGACCTAGGAGCTAATGATTCTGCTCTAGGATTCACTTTTACTTAGCCGACCAATGCCAGAGCTAAGTGCCTTTTCTTTTCTTTAGTATTACTCATTGGAGACAATGTCTATAATAAGTAGGGGTAGGTGGTCTTAGCTGGACAATCGAGAAAGGAAATTTATTGAAATTTTAACACTATTTTTAGCTTGCCTATTGCACGTTTCCGAGTAATGAATCAGTAGAAAAGGAGTCCAAGTTCTACTCTAGAAGAATGAGCATATATTATGTTGCATGAAGTAATAACTTATTAATTTTCATTCGATCATTGCACTCAATATTTGAGCACATAATCTGAGTGAGAAGTGTTTAAGATTAGATGATAAGTTGTTTTAACCAGGAATCATTATTTGTCTGTCTATATACTTTAACAAATTGTTGTAAGACAAGGGGAGCAACTTGAATGCCACAAGAGGTAAACCGGGACAAAACGGACTTGTGAGAGGGAGAGAAAAAAGAGCGAGAAATCTACCAGAAAAAAACCAAAAAAAAAGTATAATAAAGGCAGTGAGGGAAGCAAACTCGTAGCAAAAAGGGCACGACCCTCGCATAAAAAAAGAAACAAATGAGGACCTAAAATCAAGACTCGGTCCCTATGTCCTCCCGGCCCTATTAAGGTACCATGTTGTGTAACCAAGTCTGAAGGTAAGGTGAGCGAGTGTACGTGCAGGTAAGTTAAGATTGTAGGGTTAATACAACTTGATTCTCCACACGAACACACTATCACAAAAGGTTCATCACACGACACATTGATGCATGGTAAGTAATGATTAATGGGGAGCTTATGGATTGTGGCTTGATATGTGTTCTATCGGAAATCTTTATTGAATATATGGTAGTTGATGGAGAATACTCTTGGAGGTACATTCTTCCTTGATACTCTGCTCGAGGACGAGCAAAAGGCTAGTGGGGGGGGGGGGGGGTAGTTGATGATGCTTAAAATAGTCTATCCTATGGCATCAACATTTTGTCCAATATGAGCTAAAAATAATTGTTTATGCTGGGAATAAAATTTAATATTGATGATGATTCATCTTATTCAAGAATATGTTTGTTTACACCCCATTGATGAAGTGTTGAAGCTAGCTGTTATAGTGAAAGGCTAAAAGATCACTAGACTGAATGTATAAGTTTTACTAGAGTCTGGTAATTGTATAGGTTACATCAGACAAGAACTGTAATAGATAGAAGTGTCGTAAAACTGAAAACTGGAAATCATCTAGATAATTGGAACACGACATAAGACTGAAGATGTACATCTACAACTGAAGCTCACTCAGAACTGAAGAAGGTAAGTTTGCTGAGGGTCACAGACTCGGTGAATTATCAAGAACTGAAGGCTGAGGGAACAGACTCAGTTTTTGAAGAACTGAGGGACACAGACTCGGTTGTAGAAGATTGAAGAACCGAGGGTTCAAACTCAATTATGAAGATTTTTTAAGACGAGATTATAAAGTTAGAATTCAGGTAAGTCTGTCTTGGCCTGAACTGACTTTATGAATCTTGAAGAAGACCTAAGTATCATAAGGACAATGATATCTTAGATGATCTATATAAGGAATGGTGTAAACTGATCCAGTCAAATAAAATCAGATAAATAGTGTACTGAACTTTGGAAGTAGAGTAAAAATTCAGTTAATGCTATAAGTCAGTTAACAAACTGAAAACTGACATACTCAGTATAAAACTATTCAGACACTTAGTTTTATAGTCAGCCATCCAAGCAACTGAAAGTACATTTGAACGTTATAATTCAAGGACTCTTATTGGATGAGAAACTGACATGTCAGAACGGTCACTGACACCTGAAATCTAAAAATATAGACGTTGAAGCAATTCAAATTCAAGCAAGATGAACGTTGGACCTCACACTATAAATAGAGGACTTGACATCAAGGATTAAACATGAAATTAACAAGATTACAACTGTTATTGTTCTCAAGTCTATCTGAATTGCTATCATTATCTGTGCTCAACAAGATCATATCTAGATTTCTTCATGTGTTCAATCTACATCGATCATATCCAGATTTCGACACCTTGAAGAACCACAAGAAAGAATCAATTTATTGATTCTCTGCCCAACTGTGATTATTAATAAAAGGTTTAGACTATGAAGCAATCTGGTCAAGGAGTTGCTAAGGATGGTTGTTTGCAGTTGGGTAGACTGTGTTTGTGGTGTAGTTGGTGAAGAGGCAATACAACCCTCTAAGGACCAGTTGTTCGAGCAGTTGAAGAGAAGCAATCCAGCCTGTTCTTTAGTTGTTCGATAGTGACACTTGGGATTAATCAAGTACTATCATTTAGGACTTTTTGTAACAGCGTACCTCAAGGAGTTCTAGTGGAATTTTCCTCCTACATCATAGGGAAAGAGTGGATTGACAAGATTACACCACCTAGAACCACTATAATTCTTGCTCAATTTACTTTACACATTTACATTATGTTATTTACTTTACATCATTTATTATTGTTTATTCAGCATACTGAAACTGATTGTTACAAGCATACACAGTTCACAAGCTGACATTCACCAGAATTTAGTTTTGCATACTAAGCTTTTTCTTATAGTATTAACAAGATCCAGATAAAGGCTAAAACTTAAATCCGCTGCCGGTTGACTCCGTTTTACATATGTCAGTTTGACTTAGACTCGGCTTTGTCAGCTCAACTCCACACATGTTAAAACTGAACCTTAATTGTTAATTGATCCAATTTTTGGTGACAAGTTTATTCACCCCCCCCCCCCCCTCTAAACCTGTGTTAGCCTTTCCAATGGACCAACAATTGGTATCGGAGCAGTGTTCTTTAACAAGCTATTGTTGAAAACTCACCTGCTCTAATTTTCTCATACAGTTGATCTCCTGAAAAAGCTTAGTCTTTCAGTTTCCAGTCTTAGCATAATCCAGTTTTCATTCACTCACACAATGGATAACAATCAGTATGTCATACATATGCTAATGTGCAACATGGATAGATTTGATGAATACAAACGTCGTTTGCTGGCCTTTCTAGCAGCTTCTCATGATGAGATGATAGATGTACTCACTGATGGACCTATTCAGATCACTCACAAGCAAACTATCAATAGTGAACAAGTTAGAGTTACAAAGCCTAAAAGCGATTGGACCAGTGATGACAGAATGAGAAACAACTTGAACAATGTTGCCATGGATATCATACTCAAAACTCTTGATAGAAATATGTATCTAAAAGACAAGGATTGCAAAATTGTAGAAGAATTGTGGGAGAAAATTCAATTGGTTTGTGAAGGAACTGACTCCATCAACGAAAATAAGATCTCAGTAGCAAAACAAAAGTTTGAGAATTTCAAGATGAAGTCAGGCGAGAACATTGATCAAATGGAAACAAGGTTCATCGCCATAATGGACGAACTATCTCAAGATCGAGTGTACCAATAAACAAATCAACACAAGAATCTTGAAGGCTTTACCCATGTGCTGGAAAATGAAGGTCACAGCAATGGAAGAATCAAGAAGACTGGATATAGAAGATTCCTTCAAAATCTTCTAAGATCTGAAGGCTTATGAATTCAGTGAGGATTTCACAAGCACAACTTCCATAATCAAGGCTTTGGAGGAACCCAAAACAAAAACACTCGCAACAGCCTAAAATGAAAATCAAGAAACCTCATCTAACAATCTTCAGCAATTGGATGAGAAGGAAGAGCAGATGGCCTTAATGATGAAAAGATTTCAAAGAATAAAGAGTGGACATCCAGTCACTTGAAGTTTATCAAAAAGACTCATGAAAAGAGAAAAGACGATGAGTATTTCTGCTTCAACTGTAAAAAAAGCCTGGACACTATAAAGACGAATGTCCAGAGCTGACAGGTAAGAAGACTCAGGAACAAAGAACTGGCAGAAGAGCACTTTTAGCCAGAGATGAGTTAGACCATGAAGCTGGCACTGATAGATTATCAAATGACACAGCTCTAATGGCTCACATCGAGGATCCAAATGAAGTATGTGAATCTAACTCTAAATATTCCTCAGCTTAGATTTCTATGCAAAATGCATGTTCTTCGACTGCTGACTCCAATCCAAAAAGTCTCGAATTAGAAGAAACACTTGACGAATTGATGAATCAGCTGGTAACCATCCAAGCTGGTTATGTATCAATTAAAGTAGAGAAAGATGCTCTAATTCTTGAATTTGAAAGATTGAAGTCTGAACTAAACATGATGAAACTGACTAGAACTAACAAAGGGAAGAATCAGTATCAGCCTACTGCATCAGCAACAACAACTGAATCTTTTTCTCAATCAAGTTTAGCTACTAGATTCAAATCAGGTAAGCCGAATAGAGACAGAACTGGCTTAGGATTTGATACACAACAATCTTCTAAGAAGAGAACTAGCAAAGCTGCTGAACCTAATATCAAAACTGGTAATAAGTTTGTGGCTGAACAACTTCCACAGACTGAGAAAATTGCTGAACCAGTAAAGTCAGCCTTTCATAAGACAACTCGGTTTTCTAAGAAGACAGCTGTACCTACCAACAAAGTTAAATCGAATGGTAGATTAGCTGTACCTCAAGGAAATAGGAATGGTAGATCAACTGCAAGATCTACAAAAACTGACCAAGTCAAGAACCAGAGAAATTATAATCAGAGTAAATCTAAGAATGTCAATCATTCAAAGATTCACACATCAAGGGGAAAAGGCAGACTATACTCCACTGATAATGATTGGAATTTCACTGAACCTACTATTAAAACTGATAAGAACAATCATTCCAGACCGATAACTTATCACAAATTTCAGTCCAAGACTCAGCAGAGGAGTCATGACCTTAGTATAAAAGGAATGATGGTTATTATTCAGCTTTTAATAATATACGACATTTTGGAAATCAGTTTCAACTAGAAGATCTGAGAAATCATATAAATGAGACACAATCCAGGAAAAGATATTATGGAAGTGTTGCTTATATATATGAAAATAAGTGCAACAATTTCCAGAGAAGACCTTATGGAAATATGCCTAGAGTTATACTGACAACTGACCACTGTGGACCAAAACAGAGTTGGGTACCTAAAGTATTTTTTTTGTTTTGCAGGACATTTGGTAATTTGACAGTGGATGCTCTAGACACTTGAGAAAGAGCAAGGACTGTCTCACTGATTTTGTAGCTAAAGATGGACCAAGAGTCAATTTTTGAAGTAAAGATAAACGTAGTTACATAAAAGGTTATGGGAATTTAATTAGGAATGGACTCCCAATCAAGAATGTATCTTACATGGAAGGACTTCACTACAATCTACTCAGCACAAGTCAATTCTGCAATATGGGATACAAGTTACCTTTGATAAGGAGTATTGCATTGTCGTCAGCGAAACAGCTTTCCAGGTAGTTCTTGCCGGAAGAAGGGTAGAGAACATGTATGTTGTAGATTGGTCTACAACAGTTTAAGAAACCTATTTAATTGTGCACACCAAGTCAGAACTCAGTTTGTTGTGGCACAAGAAACTGAGTCACATAAATTTTGATGATATCAACTTGTTAGTCAAGAAGAACTTGTGATTAGACTACCAGAGATGACATACAGGAAAGACAGCTTGTGTGATGCATGTCAGCAAGGAAAGCAAACTAAACCATGTTTCAAGACTAAGTCTCGGCATTCAACAACCAAAGTTTTAGAACTAATGCATATGGACTTATTTGGACCAATCACACCAATCAGTGTTAGTTGAAAGAAATACACTTTGGTGGTGGTTGATGACTTTTCAAGATATACTTGGGTTATCTTCATGACCAAGAAAAGTGAAACTAAGCAACAACGGACAAAACTTCTCAAAAGACTCCAAAATCAGAAAAGTGTTACAGTAGTCAAGATCAGATCGGACAAACGAACAGAATTTCTCAACAACATAATCATCGAGTATTATGGAGCGAACGGAGTTCTACACCAGTTTGCAGCTACAACAACACCTCAACAGAATTGAGTAGCTGAAAGGAGGAATAGAACACTCAAAGAAGCTTGAAGGGTGAATAGAACACTCAAAGAAGCTTTTATGTTTCTATCTGTCAGTAGTTGCTTTCTAGATATGGATCTTTACGGAGTTCGCCTTGAGGAGTTCCCACTCATTAGTCGGATCCCGCTGATCACAGTAGTTGATGGACCGGGAGGCACTATAGTTCTTCATGTAGATTTTGACATTAGCACTCAGGTTAAGACCATCACGTACGTTATCATAGTTCCACCTTGTTCGGGAGGCAGCGATTTCACGACTGAGGAGTTGCGGGAGGCCATAGGACGTCCTTACACGATCCTCAATGATCCTATGCCGACGGATTTGGCACTAGTGCCGCGGGCCGAGCATTTCGAGGTGTTGAGGTAGGTCGGTGAAGATTGGTGTTTGCGGGATGAGTACGACTTTCCTCCGGCTATCGACATGCTTCGGCGTCCGATTCGCTTAGTGGATTGGGACGAGATCTACGCAGATTAGTGATGTCTTAGTTAGTTTTGCTTTCGTCGAGCCCCGACGTAAAACGGAAGCGCTAGGTGGGAGGCAACCCACTGCTTTATTTGTGTTTGTTTTATTTTCAAGTTCTTTTAAGTTCGTTGCGTTTCCGTGTTGTACTTTTGAATTTGAGATTATCGATAATAAAAGTTTCGCATTTATTTGTTTTATATGATAATTTTTAAAAAAAAAAGAAAAAAAAGAGAAGAAAGGGACAATTTTGCATTTTTCCTGACTGGACGCCCGTTCATGAATATGAACGCCCGTCCGGACTATTGTTTTTATGGACGTTCGTCCAATATAATGGACGCCCGTCTATAAAAGTTCCCCTATCCCGTATTCAAAACTGCCCCATGGACGAGCGTCTGAATTTATGGACGCCCGTCCAGTTCATGCGGTTACTAGTGAACGCCCGTCCGTAAGGATGGACGAGCGTCCACTCTGAGCCTATATATACCTGTTCTAGGCGTGAACCCTCATTTCCCTGCGATTTTCAAACGTGAAACCCGACTTTCCCCCTTCTCCACACCTAGAATCTTCGTTTCTGAACCAAATTTGGCGATTCTTGTTGCAAAAGAACGGTCTTTGCACCCTCTTTTCAACTATCCAGTCCATTCCCTCCAACGATCAACGAGATTTGAAGAATCAGTGTTTGTTCATTGCAGCCATTTTGACAAAAGTTGGCATTTTGGTGGCCAATCTTGGTGTTTCTGGGCCTCTAATCTGTTCAATCATCATCCTCTCATAGCGTTGGGTAAGTCTATAGCAACTTTTCTCGTTTCTATTCAAGTTTTTGTGAGTTCGATCTTCGGCTCGACTCATTTTCTTGAATATGCACTCATATTGTTATATTTTCTGTTTGTTGCCCTTTTCTTCCCCGAATTCTGGTTGTGATGATGTGGTGCGTTTATGGTGGTTGTTGGTGGTATGCTTTGTTTGAAATCCCGATTTGGACGATAAACGGGTAACCATTTGTGTGCATTGTTTGGCTTAGATAGAAGTTTGACAATGGGGCGTGAGAAGGCGGGTTGTGAAACGTTATGGTAAAGGGTTAGCTAGGGAGAGCGGTAAGCGGAAGCGTTTAGAGTTTGATCCCTCCACAATTGTTCCAAACAAAGGTGTTGTCCTCCGAGAGCAACCTCCTAGGGCGTCTCAGCAACGTAGGACTGAATTAAGCGATGAGTCCCCTTCCGATTCTGAAACTGAGGAAGATGATGAGGTCCCTCTCGTTAGGATGTCTCGAGGCACTCGGGGTGGTGAATCTTCTAGGGCCGAGGTTGGTACCGAGGATGTCGTTGGGGAGGAGGCTGAAACCGAAGCTACACATGCACCCCCAAGAAGAAAGCTAAGAATGTTGTCCCTCTTGCTATGCCCCGTCGATTCGTAAATCCACGAGCTCATAGTGCCTACACTAAGGATTATGTGACTAGGAGTATGATCTTTGACGAGAGAGGTCAAGACACAACAAGTTGATCCCGCCTTCGTAAAGATGTTAAAGGCTCGGAAATGGGATGAATTACCGAAAATTCCTACTACCCCGGTCAATGATTCTATAGTGAGAGAGTTTTATGCGAATTGTTCGAGACGGATTTGGATGGCGGTTTTGTGATGGTTCGAGGTGTCAAAGTTCCTTTTTCCGCCAAGGTGATCAACCGGAAATATAAGTTGCCGGCGTTTAGCGGCTTGGATTACAAGGAGGAGATCGCTAGACGGCAAATGAGGAGGGTAAGGATCCGATGGAGGAGCTGCGATTGAAAGTTTGTCCGGATGTGGCATGGGTGTTGAGACCGAATGGTGATAGGAAGGAGTTAATCACCACGACTTGGACTGAGGATTGGAGGGTCTACTGTCGGTTTATCCAGAGTCGGTTGATTCCTAAGAATAATATCACTCATTTCTATATCAGTGATCTTGGGATGTTGTATGCATTGGTTTTCGGGTTGAATGTTGATGTCGGGCAAGCTTTGTTTGATGACATTTTGGCGAACCAGAAGGTATCTACCCGGAGTTTGATAGTGCCCCATTTGATACATCAGTTATGTTTGGATGCTGGGGTTGCTGAGTATACATCGGATCACAAGACAAAGAGTTACCCCCCCATTCGTAGAGAGAAAGCTCCGCCTGCGGGTGAGTCTGCGGCAGCCCCACCTCCGGTACCTCCTGTCCCTACCATTTCTCCATCAGTGCGGATGCGGCTCGCGCATGGCCCACGTTTTAGGCAGTGGATGCTTGATCAGCGGAACATACAGAACAACCTTGTCACCTTACTTCAGTGTGTGCTTGAGGGTAGACCGCCGAGGGATGAGCGGATTTATGGCCACAGCTTGATGGATTATAGTTTCGATGACGACATAGAGCAGGCGATTGCAGCTGTGATTTGAGAGTCATCTGACGATGAGGAGGATGAGTCCCCGGTAGACCCTACTACTTCTTCTACTACACAGCCGGGACCTTCTTCGACTACTGCTGTTGCTATTCCTCCGTCTGATGATCCGTTTCCTCCGCCCGAGCAATCTTGAGATTTTTAGGCATTTTCTGCTTGTTGTATTTCTTATTTTTCTCCACGTTCGATCTGGTTGTACGATGACTTTGACTACTTCACTTTTGATGCTTTCATGATTTCTGTACCTTCTACTTTTCTCGCTACTGTCGTTTATCGTAGGCGTGATTTTATTTCTTTGAAATCATGTAAGCTGTCTAGCATCCCGTGTTTAGGTTTGAACTTGGTTGCCATTATGATGATTTTTGGAGGACGCTTATTGTTATATCTCTTTATTCTATTCCGTTTCACTTTATTATTGTGTTATTATACCCCGTTTTTTTTTCCCCGAGATTCTCGTTGTTTTGTCGAGTGTTGCGGATATAGTTTTTGTCGGGCTCTCGGTTGAGTTCGGTTTGGACGTTTTTTCCGACGCTTTTAAGAGCGTTGTTTCTTTCATGCTCCGGCCGACGACCAACATCTCGGTTTTCTATGCGCATACAAACCTGAGTTTCTTCTCCTTTTACTTTCTGCACAACATGAGGACATGTTGCATTTTTAAGTGTGGGGGAGGGTATAGTTCGATTTGTACCTATGCGTATACGTTTGTTTACTACGTCAGATTGTTTATTATGCACAATGAGCTAATTTTCGAAATTTTCCGACACTTTTGTCGTTGTTTGGTCCCGAGTAGGCAATTCAATTTGAAGTTCGTTGTTTTTATAGTCATTTAAGCTATATATCATATGTTTGGTAAGTTAGTTGTTTCACCGAACACTATTTTTCACGAGCCATAGTGAATGATGAGCTAATTTATAAAGTTATACCCCGTTTTGGATTAGTAATTTTTGATTTTCTTATAAGTCATGTGCTTAGTGCTACGTATATATCTCGCGAATTATGATCGTTTGTATTTAGTTCCGTAGTATGTTATACTGTGAATATCTAGAAGTTTGAATGTGATAAGTAACACGGGGCTAATGTCAATTAAAAGGATAAGTTAATAGTTGATTAAAAAGGGTGTGTCGAAAGCTAGTCGATGATTTGAGTGAGGTAGGGTGTACCACGTATGTCCTATTCCACCATGATGACCAAGAGCTCACGACGGTTAGAAAAAGCTGCCTTATGATTGGAGTACGGTAGGGGATTATCTCGAAATGTCCTATTCTGCTATGAGGGCAATAGCTTCTTCTAATGTGTGTTCAAAAAAGTGAATGAATTCAATCAACTTAAGATGTGTTATGAAATGAATAAGGCTTAGTTTTCGTTAATCTTATCCCCAGTATAAACTGTTAGATATGCTGTAGGGATTGTCCTCTGAGTATTTCGGAAAGGCCCTAGATTCATTCGATCATCTTTTTCGGGATATGTCACGTTTGTAGGGTAGATCTTATGAGTGTCATTTATTGCTATTCTACGAGGGGGTATTAGCTAGTTTTACTTTGAGTTTCTCAAGTTTGGTTTTAGTGGAAGTTTTCTATGGCTATGCACACACACCGGTGAACCTCTAAGTTATTGAATGTATGTTATATCTGTTTAGATGCCTGTTTTCCTTTTCCGAGCCTAATTTTTCGTTTTGTTTTGCTCGGGACGAGCAAAAGCTAAGTGTGGGGGAGTTGTTAAGGGTGAAAATCTATGAATTTTAAGGATATATTTTACGATGTTTTTCGTCTATATTGTGTAATTTGCATAATAATTGGTCTTTATATTAAAATATTGAGCAAACGGTATTTTTGAAGACTTAATCGCAATAATGATATATTTATGTGATTTCATGGTTAAATTATAATTATTTGAATACTATTACAGTTTGCGATGTTTTCCATGTGTTATAGGTATGTTCATTGTGCTCAAATGATGGTCAAAAGGGAGAAAATTCGAGCTATAAAGATTTAAGAAAGAGATAATGATCGAATGGAGTGGAGAAAAAGGAGATAGAGATGATTTAATCAAGTTTCATTCCAGCTAAGCGGCGTTCAAGTCCCGTCCGGGAGTGGACGGGCGTCCGACAATCCAAACGGGCGTCTAGGGGAAGGATTCAATGCGAGGCTTCGTGAACCTGCGAACGAGCGTCCGGAAGAAGCGACGAGCGTCCAAGGTGCAAAAAGAAGATCAGAGAGTTTGGACGCTATCCAGACGAACGTCTACATTGGAGTTCAGAACACTTGGATGAGAGTCCACTTCATCGGACGAGCATCCGGATTGCCGACTTAGTGAAACCGCCTCAAATCTCTATAAATACTTGCCTATTTTTCACACATTGGGAGACCAATTGACAATCTTCGAACCCTAAACCCTAGGGGCGGCTATAGGCTGCGTTTTTACTCAGTTTTTACCAGTTTTTATGTTCTTCAATTCCTAGATAAAATTAGTTTAATTTATGCAATTTACTTCAACAATTCGAGCTATTCAAGGATGCTAAGAGGCTAGGCCTCAATCAAACGAGCATTGTGAAGCCATCCAACTTTCATTAATTTTGATTCTCCGGTTATATTGTAAGTTTTAAATCAAGTTGTTTCCTTTACCATGTCTTATGTTGATTAATTGCATTTATATCGAAAGATGTGCATGTATGATGTTTTATATTTGATGAAAGTCTTTATAAACATTAGATCACCATGATTTAGGAATAGATCTTTGATCTATGTCAAACGGAAGTTGATAGGTTGAATATCTAGGTTAAAACGTTAAGGTTTACATCTTTGTTTATGTTATGACGCGTTAATTTCCGTAAATCGAAAGATAGAAATTAATAGGCGAATCATCTACGAAAGTAGGATTCATACCTTTGATAAGATGAATCACAACTTGATAGAAGCGCAATATAATCGGGATGAGAGATTAGTGTTTGTTGGATAGGTGGATCAATACTCGTTTGTCCGTTTTAAACTTGATTTAACCCTTGAAACTTGAACTTGTTTAGTTAGTTTATTTTCTATTGCACCTTTAGATTAATTTGTTCGCAACCAAACCTTCCTAGCTTTGGATTTTCGTCCTCCGTCTAGTTTATTTTCAGCATATATGTGTAGTTCGAGTTTTTGTTTTACTCATTTGTTTAGTTTAGTTTTTCGTGACATAGTTTAGTTAGACAAAAACTAGGAACCACAATCGTCTAGTTCCCCGTAGGATCGACCCGGCATTAACTGGACGGGCGTCCATAAATTCAGACGCTCGTCCATGGGGCAGTTTTGAATACAGGATAGGAGGAACTTTTATAGACGGGCATCCATTATATTGGACGAACGTCCATAAAAACAGTAGTCCGGACGGGTGTTCATATTCATCAACGGGCGTCCAGTCAGGAAAAATGCAAAATTGTCCCTTTCTTCTCTTTTTTTTCTTTTTTTTTTTAAAAATTATCATATAAAACAAATAAATGCGAAACTTTTATTATCGATAATCTCAAATTCAAAAGTACAACACGGAAACGCAACGAACTTAAAAGAACTTGAAAATAAAACAAACACAAATAAAGCAGTGGGTTGCCTCCCACCTAGCGCTTCCGTTTTACGTCGGGGCTCGACGAAAGCAAAACTAACTAAGACATCACTAATCTGCGTAGATCTCGTCCCAATCCACTAAGTGAATCAGACGCCGAAGCATGTCGATAGCCGGAGGAAAGTCGTACTCATCCTGCAAACACCAATCTTCACCAGCTACCTCAACACCTCTGAAATGCTCAGCCCGCAGCACTAGTGCCAAATCTGTCGGCATAGGATCATTGAGGATCGTGTAAGGACGTCCTATGGCCTCCGCAACTCCTCGGTCGTGAAATCGCTGCCTCCCGAACAAGGTGGAACTATGATAACGTACGTGATGGTCTTAACCTGAGTGCTAATGTCAAAATCTACATGAAGAACTATAGTGCCTCCCGGTCCATCAACTACTGTGATCAGCGGGATCCGACTAATGAGTGGGAACTCCTCGGGCGAACTCCGTAAAGATCCATATCTAGAAAGCAACTACTGACAGATAGAAACATAAAAGCTTAGTAAAACTAACTAAAACAACATACGAAAGCAAAAAGAACTAAGGAAAACTAAAACAAGATTGGATATCTAGGGTGCCCCCTAGTGGCGCTTTTGGTTTATGTCGTTAGCTCGACACCATTTAAGCTCGGCTGGATCGGGCCATTTTACTTTTACGCCGCCATTACCTCGTCTAAGTTCGATCGGGATTGTGGCTGCGAAACGACACTTAACGCATGGGATTAAAGCTTTGACGAGTTTTCCGGATACGTTGAACCTTTCCCATGGTTGACTTTCTCCGTTGTAGATTTCTCTGATGACGTTTAAGTTGTTGCTCCCTTTCATATTCCTCCATATCCCAACTACCGGCTAGAACTTCTTGTGATAGACCACTACCGTTATCCTCGAAAACAGATTAGGTGAGATCTCGTCGAGTCATCGACTTCATTAACACCACATCCAAGGATGTCGAGAAATTTAACAATCAAAGGCTTGTCCGTAGGTTCACCAATATAGTGTTTGCACCTCTGACCATTAACTCGAAACGGCTGATCTTTATAACCGAGTAGTTCTAGAACGCCTCCAGGAATGATTTTGAGAATCGTAAAGGGGCCGGACCATCGTGTCCTCAGCTTTCCAGAAAACAAATTTAATCTGGAATTATAAAGAAGAACTTGTTCCCCTACTTGGAATTCTCTTTTCTTAATTTTGGCGTCATGGAGGAGTTTCATCTTATCCTTGCTTATCCTGGCGCTTTCGTAAGCCTGGAGTCGGAACTCGTCTAACTCATGCAGCTGCTGCAGTCGATGTTTTCCACAAGTTTGGGAATCAAAGTTAAGAAACTTTGTCGCCCAATAAGCCCTATGCTCTAACTCAACTGGCAGATGACATGGCTTGCCGTAAACCATCTGATATGGAGATGTACCCATAGGGGTTTTATAGGCAGTTCTATATGCCCATAGTGCATCATCCAATTTCAAACTCCAGTCCTTTCTATGACTGTTCACTGTCTTTTCCAGGATTTGCTTGATGCTCTGGTTGCTTCGCTCAACCTGACCACTAGTCATCGGATGATATGGTGTGCCGGTCTTATGGCGAACACCATACTTTTCAAGAACTTTCTCTAGAGGTCGGTTGCAGAAATGCGTTCCTTCATCACTGATCAAGGCTCGAGGACATCCAAATCTCACAAAAACTTGTCTACGGATTTTATCTATGCAAAACAAACAAGTAATAAATTTTTAATCCGGTTAACCCCAAGTATAAGGATCGTAGTACTAGTGGTTAATGCCGGGTCGATCCTACGGGGAACTAGACGATTGTGGTTCCTAGTTTTTGTCTAACTAAACTATGTCACGAAAAACTAAACTAAACAGCGAGTAAAACAAAGCTGAACTACACATATATGCTGAAAATAAACTAGACAGAGGACGAAAATCCAAAGCTAGGAAGGTTTGGTTGCGAACAAATTAATCTAAAGGTGCAATAGAAAATAAACTAACTAAACAGTTCAAGTTTCAAGGGTTAAATCAAGTTTAAAACGGACAAACGAGTATTGATCCACCTATCCAACAAACACTAATCTCTCATCCCGATTATATTCCAGTTTCTATCAAGTTGTGATTCATCTTATCAAAGGTATGAATCCTACTTTCGTAGATGATTCGCCTATTAATTTCTATCTTTCGATTTACGGAAATTAACGCATCATAACATAAACAAAGATGTAAACTTTAACGTTTTAACCTAGATATTCAACCTATCAACTTCCGTTTGACATAGATCAAAGATCTATTCCTAAATCATGGTGATCTAATGTTTATAAAGGCTTTCATCAAATATAAAACATCATACATGCCCATCTTTCGATATAAATGCAATTAATCAACATAAGACATGGTAAAGGAAACAACTTGATTTAAAACTTACAATATAACCGGAGAATCAAAATTAATGAAAGTTGGATGGCTTCACAGTGCTCGTTTGATTGAAGCCTAGCCTCTTAGCATCCTTGAATAGCTCGAATTGTTGAAGTAAATTGCATAAATTAAAATAATTTTATCTAGGAACCGAAGAACATAAAAGCGGTAAAAGCGAGTAAAAACGCAGCCTATAGCCGCCCCTAGGGTTTAGGGTTCGAAGATTGTCAATTGGTCTCCCAATGTGTGAAAAATAGGCAAGTATTTATAGAGATTTGAGGCGGTTTCACTAAGTCGGCAATGCGGACGCTCGTCCGATGAAGTGGACTCTCGTCCAAGTGTTCTGAACTCCAATGTAGACGTTCGTCTGGATAGCGTCCAAACTCTCTGATCTTCTTTTTGCACCTTGGACGCTCGTCTGCTTCTTCTGGACGCTCGTTTGGATTGTCAGACGCCCGTCCACTCCTGGACGGGACTTGGACGCCAGTTTAGCTGGAATGAAACTTGATTAAATCATCTCTATCTCCTTTTTTCTCCACTCCATTCGATCATTATCTCTTTCTTAAATCTTTATAGCTCGAATTCTCTCCCTTTTGACCATCATTTGAGCACAATGAACATACCTATAACACATGGAAAACATCGCAAACTGTAATAGTATTCAAATAATTATAATTTAACCATGAAATCACATAAAAATATCATTATTGCGATTAAGTCTTCAAAAATACCGTTTGCTCAATATTTTAATATAAAGACCAATTATTATGCAAATTACACAATATAGACGAAAAACATCGTAAAATATATCCTTAAAATTCATAGATTTTCACCCTTAACAACTCCCCCACACTTAGCTTTTGCTCGTCCCGAGCAAAACAAAACAAAAAATTAGGCTCGGAAAAGGAAAACAGGCATCTAAACAGATATAACATACATTCAATAACTTAGAGGTTCACCGGTGTGTGTGCATAGCCATAGAAAACTTCCACTAAAACCAAACTTGAGAAACTCAAAGTAAAACTAGCTAATACCCCCTCGTAGAATAGCAATAAATGACACTCATAAGATCTACCCTACAAACGTGACATATCCCGAAAAAGATGATCGAATGAATCTAGGGCCTTTCCGAAATACTCTGAGGACAATCCCTACAGCATATCTATCAGTTTATACTGGGGATAAGATTAACGAAAACTAAGCCTTATTCATTTCATAACACATCTTAAGTTGATTGAATTCATTCACTTTTTTGAACACACATTAGAAGAAGCTATTGCCCTCATAGCAGAATAGGACATTTCGAGATAATCCCCTACCGTACTCCAATCATAAGGCAGCTTTTTCTAACTGTCGTGAGCTCTTGGTCATCATGGTGGAATAGGACATACGTGGTACACCCTACCTCACTCAAATCATCGACTAGCTTTCGACACACCCTTTTTAATCAACTATTAACTTATCCTTTTAATTGACATTAGCCCCGTGTTACTTATCACATTCAAACTTCTAGATATTCACAGTATAACATACTACGGAACTAAATACAAACGATCATAATTCGCGAGATATATACGTAGCACTAAGCACATGACTTATAAGAAAATCAAAAATTACTAATCCAAAACGGGGTATAACTTTATAAATTAGCTCATCATTCACTATGGCTCGTGAAAAATAGTGTTCAGGTGAAACAACTAACTTACCAAACATATGATATATAGCTTAAATGACTATAAAAACAACGAACTTCAAATTGAATTGCCTACTCGGGACCAAACAACGAAAAAAGTGTCGGAAAATTTCGAAAATTAGCTCATTGTGCATAATAAACAATCTGACGTAGTAAACAAACGTATACGCATAGGTACAAATCGAACTATCCCCTCCCCCACACTTAAAAATGCAACATGAACTGGACGGGCGTCCATAAATTTATAAAACCTATACTACCATGCAAAACTACCTCCTAACCGGCCGAATACCGGGTAGTTGCTAGTAAAGTTGGATAAGTACGGGTATCGATCCTCAGGGAATTGGGCTGTCGAATCTAACTTATTAATTCTTCTTTATTAACCTAAACCTAAACTGAAACGGAAAAGTAAACTGGACAGAGGATTGTTAATCCAAAGCCGGGAAGGATAATTGCGATCAACATAAAATAAATCTAAACTACAACAATAAATCTATCTAACGAATATGATAATGACTGAAGCGATCAAACATGGAACGAACCATAATCCACCATCCCGCAACCCTTAATTTCTTCCCTAGATTATCTTATAGTGATTTAATTCAAGTTGTGGTTTCACCTATCAAACGTATGAATTCCTACTTTCGTAGATGGATTCGCCTATCAATCTCTATCTTTCGATTTACGGAGATTAACGCATCATAAAATAAACCAAGGTGCAAGATTTTCTAGATCTAACAACCTAGACATTCAACCTATCAACTTTCGTTTGATATAGATCAAAACGTCTATTCTTTCCTATGGTGATCTCGCGTTTACACCGACTTTCGTCCTACGGTAAACATCAATAACAACATCTTTCGATATAAATTGCATTAACAAATAAACGCATGGAAAGAAACGAACTTTAATTAAAAAGACTTACAAAACATCCATAGAAAGAAAATAAAAGCTGCGCAAACAGTCTCCCATGGCTGCTTCATGTTTCAAAGTTTCAAAAGATCATCATGGTCGAACAAAAGGAATGAAAGAAACGAAAAATAAAACCTAATCTAACCCCGATCACCCGAGCACAAGGCTCGGGTGATCGGCCCTGAAAACTGCTCGGAGTGGCCGCCCTTTCTTTGTCAAAAGTCGGCTGAAAATAATGTTCTGTTTAGGGTTCAATTCGCTGCTATATTTATAGAATTTTCAGGTCGGTTGCTACAGTAAAAACGCTGGACGCCCGTTTGAAGATCCGGACGCCCGTCCGCTATTTTCAGCAACAACATCCAAACTTGTAACGCTCATATCTTGGGCCTCGTAAGTCGGAATGGAGTGATTCAAACTCCTGTAGAATCCTCTCTTCAAGCTCTACAACTCTTATCTTGAGGTCGAGAGTCAAATCAGTTTATATCATATCAAGAACTGCGTCGGAAGGTCGTCACTACCCGGAATCCTGATTTTCCGACATTTATCTTGATTGATTTCTTTCCTTATATCTTTCAATCTTCCATAACTTTGATTGATCCTTTCCAAGCACGAATTTGGCTCTCTAAAATCCTCTCTTCCATCATCAATGAGTATCTACAACAATAGGAAAACATACCAAAGCGTAACGTATTTCCAAAATAACATAAAATCATCATTTAAGCACATAATTCGTTACGTTTTGCAATTAACCTCTTAAAAACATCATTTACTAAATATTTCGATATAAAGCCCTACTTCTATGAAAATAATACATATACGGGGGAAATTGATATAAAATATATCTATAAAAATCATACAATTTGACCCTGAACACTCAGAATCGAGCTCTCATGAACAAGAGACATGAAAAGACACCTTATGAGATTTGGAACGGTAGAAAACCAAATGACTCATATTTTCAAGCCTTTTGGAATCAAATTCTTTGTTCATAATATTGGAAAGGATCAGCTCAAGGTTTTTCAGCCCAAAGCTGATGAAGGAATATTTCTGGGTTACTCAAGTGTCAGTAAGGCCTTCAGAGTGTTAAACAAACAAACACTCAAGCATGAAGAATCAATACATGTGGTTTCTGATGAACCAAAATTTACTGGAGACACAATTGAAGACAAGGATGAAACAGTTTGTCAGCTAATGTTACACAAGACTCCAGAATCCGTTTCATTGATATTGGAAGATTAAGGATTTCAGATTTTTCAGATCAGGATCTGCCTCAGTTGCCAGTAACAGATTCTGCAACGAACAACAACAAGGAGAAACTGATCCAACTGGAAATGATCAAGCTCATGAAGAACCAGTTCAATGGAATGAAGGCCCCTTGATGCAACCCCAGTACATCAATGGATGAGAAATCACCCTGAAGAACAAGTGAGGTGATTTCCAAGCGGGTGTTCGGACAAGACATCAGCTAGATGCCATGATAGCTTGCTTTTTCTCTTAGTCCGAACCCAAAGAAATTGAAGAAGCCTTAAACGATCCAGATTGGATTTTGGCTATGCAAGAAGAACTCAACGAATTTGAGAGAAATCAAGTGTGGGATTTGGTAGACAAGCCAGATCATGTCAAAATCATCGGAACTAAATGGGTTTTTAGAAATTAGCATGATGAAGATTGGAATATTATCAGAAATAAAGCTAGACTTGTTGCAAAAGGTTATTCTCAAGCTGAAGGGATAGATTTTGATGAAACTTATGCCCCGGTTGCAAGGTTAAAGGAAATCAGACTATTTTTTGCCTTTGCAGCTCAAAAGAAATTCAAAATGTACCAGATGGATGTTAAAAGTACATTTTTGAATGGGATACTTGAAGAAGAAGTCTATGTTCAGCAACCCCCAGGATTTGAAATTAAAGACCAAGCCAACAAAGTCTTTAAACGGAAAAAAGCTCTGTATGAAACTCTGTCTCAGTTTTTAGTGGATAATGGTTTTACAAAAGGAACTATTGATAAAACCTTATTCAGAATGAAAGTTGAAGAAAGTAATCTTCTAGTTCAAATCTATGTTGATGACATCATTTTTGGATCAGAAAATGAACTACTCTATGAGAAGTTTGCAAGTTTGATGAAGAGCAAATTTCAAATGAGCATGATGGGAGAACTAAATTACTTTCTCTGTCTACAAGTTAAGCAAATGGATAATGGGATTTTCATTCACCAAACCAAGTACACAAGAGAATTAATCAAGAAGTTTGGGATGGAGAAATCAGCTGGAATTGCAACACCAATAGGAACTAACATCAGATTAGATGAAGACAAAGATGGCAAGGATGTGGATCAAACTCTCTACAGAAGAATGATTGGAAGTCTACTTTACTTAACAACCAGTAGACCAGAACTATCCTTTGCAGTTGGTGTCTGTGCCAAATTTCAAGCAAGTCCTAAAGAAAGCCATCTCACTGTTGTTAAAAGAACCTTGAAGTATTTGAAAGAAACATAAGGAGTTGGGATATGGTACTCAAAGGAAGGAGAATTAAAACTGATATCCTACTCAGACTCAGACTATGCCGGATGCAAGGTGGACAGAAAAATTACTTCAGGCACATGTCAGATATTGGGAAATAGACTTGTGTCATGGTTCAGCAAGAAGCAAAACTCTATTTCGACATCAACAGATGAAGTTGAGTACATAGCAGCTGGAAGCTGTTGTGCTCAAGTTTTATGGATTAGACAACAGTTAAGAGATTATGGAATAGAAGAAGGACTGATTCCTATAATGTCTGACAATATCAGTGCAATAGCTATAATTGATAATCCAGTTTTGCACTCAAGCACCAAGCACATTGATGTGAGACATCATTGTATAAGAGATCACGTAAAAAATAAGGACATTACAGTTCTCTATGTCCCAACTGAATATCAGTTAGCTGACATTTTTGCCAAACCTCTGGACAAGGAAAGGTTTGCTAAACTGAGAACTGAATTCGGGATTATTAAAGTCGGTTAAGTCAGTTCAAGCTTAGATATTCGTCAAGGGGATTGATCTTTGTCATGCTGGGTGCCCTCACTTGACAGATCCATCATTGACATCAACAATCTCAAACTGACCAACTGAATTGAACATTTGACGTAACTGAACACATCTTAACTCTGATTTCAGTCAGTTCATCGGCCTGTCAAAGAATGCCAAAAGATGAACGGATAAAACCAACAACGGTTACATCGCAATTAATTACCACCGTTTTTGGTAGAATTTGTAGCATGTATACAACCCCAAAATGTTAGACAGTACATGCATCAGTTACACAAATACCCGATGGAATTTGAAAAGTTGTACAAAATCTACCCAAAGATCGTGGGATCAAATCTTCAACCGTCCTCATCTTTATCTTTATATATCCAACCATTTTCATACATCTTCTTTACAAAAGGAAAATCAAATCTTTTCTTCTCTCAAAAAGCCAGAATTTCATCTTACACAAATTCAAAAATGGCCGCCTCCAAACAAACTCAAGAAGAAAGATAAATCGCCTTTCCAGACACTTTTACGAGCAAAGAATTTGAAGAGATGTGTGGCAACACTCTTCTTTCCAATCATATATCTGAAAAGATTTGAAGATTACAAGGTTTGGGAAACCTTTTGGAAGCTCACCTGCAAAAAGATCGAGACTTAGAAGGTCTATTGCAATTTTGGGAAAATATGAAGATGTTGAAGAACTCTCGGTTAACAAGAGTTCGTGGGCAGAAGATTTTCGTCAATGAAGACATTATCATATAGCTATTTGACATCAAAGATCCTTTGGCGAAATCAATTGACTTACCCTGTTTGCCGCTCAAGCGTGAAGCATTTCTAAAGCAGATTTCGGATTCAAAAGAACCAGCCGTAGTTTATTCGCCTCTTACCGCCCTGAAATCTGAATTCGGGTTACTCAGCAGGCGGATCAGCAAACACGTCATCGGACAACACAAAGGGTTAAGAAAATTAACTGAAGATGGAATACACATGATGAATATCATATAGGATGGTTTCTAATTCAACTGTGCAGGCTATATCTTCAATCAAATCAAGAAGCAACACTTAGAAAAAATCGAAAGTGTCAAAAGAGCACAAGCTAAAGGAATAGAATCTGTAGGAAGATTTTGACTGATGAAATAACTCAGCTTAGTGATTCAATATTATTTGGAAAGAACCAATGATGGGAACAAGCAAACACAAACTGCTACTAGAAAAGTTGCAGCAGTTGTAAGTTCAACAAAAGGAATTTCCCAACCTGAAGCAAATAAGCAAACTGTATCACAGCAGATCGCTCAACAGAAAGGAATTAAAAGGAAGGCTGAAATACAGGGAGAAAAGTCAGTTGGAAAATGTTTGTTCCCAGGCACTTCAAGTCAGTTAGGACCAACTGAGGGGGAACAACAACTTACTACTGCTATCAATCAGAAGAAGATCATGGTTACTGATATCGTTTCTCAGATTAAGCAGAAAATATCAAAGAGACAAGTTTCTGCTATGCATGTTGAGCAAGAGGAACATGTAACTCAACAACCAAAGGAGTATCTCTTCGATTCTGAAAGAATCATCAAACTGATGAAGATGAAGCTCAAGACTGAAGATTCTCATGAAGCTACTTTACCTAGTGAAGAAAAACTATTGTTGGAGAAACTGGAAATACAAAATCTCTATGCACTATTTCCAATGGAAGAGTTTCTCAACAACTGCTTCAATAGATTCAAAGAGATAGCTTAGAGAACTGAATCAATCACATCATCTATACCGATGGAAGTTTTAAAGAAGAAAGATGATGATTCAAGAAAAGAAGTAGAAAAGAGTACAATTTTGCAATCAGAAGCACAATTTGAAGATCAATCTTAGCAAACTGAGACTCAGCCAGAAGATTTTGCCAGCTGAAAATCAGACAACTAACAACAAAGAAGAAGAAGCCAGAGCTGATGATAATCAGCAACTGATGATATTGAAGATGCTAGTCAGTCTAGAATCCAGAAACAGAAGAAGAAGAAGATCCATCCGAGAAGCTCACAACAGAAGAATTGAGGAAAGTACAAGAAGGATTGAAGCTTATACTCAACCAAAAGGATAAATACAATGGTCTTCTGTCACATGTTTCCAGTTACTTGGATTACCGGAAAAAGACGGATGTTTCTGTTCATACTAAGTTGGATGTTGTCAAGAAATCCACTTCTCACTCAGTTTCAGAAATTCTCAGTCTCAAGGAAAAACTTGAACTGACAACTATGCTAGATCGGGAAACTCATGCTCAAGCTGAATGGCACCTCAATCAACGGATCTATATGTTAGAAACTCAGCTCAAAAAAGTCCTTTCTTCCCAGAAAGACATTTCAACAGATCAGAAGGCAATACATCTGCTAATCAATGAGTTGGATGGTGCCGAAAAGGGGGATGTAGGGGAAGAAAAGCTAAAGCTATGTGAATAAAAATGGAAGCTTGAAGTTGAGTTGATGGAACTAAAATCAGCAGCAGGTCCTTATGTCAAACATGTTGTAGAACTATCTGAAGAGCAGCTCATTGCCAAGTACAGTCAGACTGAAGAAATATGAGCTACTCTGACAATGGATCTATGGATCAAATTTGTTGCTGACTATAACCATGTCAAAAGAAAATATAGGCCCAAGACTTATGAAAAATCACTTGCCTATTTCTTATCTGATACTCTTCATAACCAGAAGATTGCACATCACAAGAAGATCAAGAGAATTGAAGAAAGACTTCAAATCAAAGATAATGAAATCCAGTTTTCAGCTTTACTTTGTTTTGTATTGTTATTATCTTTCAGCTTTTCTTTTAAGGAGGGTTTTGGCATCATCAAAAAGGGGGAAATTGTTGGGAATAAAATTTAGTTTTGATGATGATTCATCTTATTCAATAATATGTTTGTTTACACTCCATTGATGAAGTGCTGAAGCTAGCTGTTATAGTGAACAACTAAAAGATGTCTAGAACTGAATATATAAATTTTACTAGAGTCTGGTATTTGTATAGGTAATATCAGACAAGCACTGTAATAGATAGAAGTGTCGTAAAACTGAAAACTGTAAATCATCTAGATAACTGGAACATGACATAAGACTGAAGATGTACACCTAGAACTGAAGCTCACTCAGAATTGAAGAAGGTAAGTTCGCTGAGGGTCACAGACTCGGTTGACTTATCTAGAACTGAAGGCTGAGGGAACAGACTCGGTATTTGAAGAACTGAGGGACACAGTGATGTGATCCGGTTCATGCTCGAAGGATGGCATCACTCGTGCTATTTATGAATAGTATTTAATTAATTAGGAGTTGATTTTATTTTATATTGGATTTTGAGCACTTTATTTATCTATTCTTTTATTAGCCAATAGGAACATTTTGTTTTTGGCCAATAGGAGGTAGGCGCTTTTTCTAGTGGGATTTTCTCCCACATTTATTTTTCATTGTTAGTTATTTTGGTTGTAAGCCTATATAATGCAAACACTAGCTTTTCATTCCACACACAATTATTATATGAAAAACCAAGTTATTGAGTTTTACTCAACCAAGTCATAAGGCTTGAATATCACTTGTGAGTGAGAATTTTCTTCGTCGTAGAAAGTTCACCCCTTTGAGGATTTACCAACATTGTAAGCCATTGTTGGGCGTTCTCTACCAACGATTTTGTTGGATTACTAGGTCTAGGATCATTAGCTCGTCATTGTTCCCCTTAGTTACTTCCAGGGCAAAACATCAGATCTGATTCCAACCGGAATCACATCAGTTGGTAGAATAGCTCAGCGACTTCGGTGTGCAAATATCCCTTTTGTTTTTGTTTTCCTTTATACATGAGCTTGCTTTTCTTGCATCGTTCATAATCAAAACCAAAAAATATATATTTCTGCGCATTATTGCTGCTGCTCGTTCATCATCATCATCAATACAAAAAAATAATAATTAATTTATCGTTCCTGTTCTTCTTTGCATCGTCCATTATTATACAAAAAAAATTATGTTCTTCTTGTTCTTCACTGTTCGATAATAATCACAAAAAAAATAATAAAAAAAATGATCTACTTTCCTTCCAAGCCTGCATAGTCGTGAATTGCATCCTTATTACAAAAAAGAAAAAAAAAATCCCAGCTTTTGGATCCTTTGTTAATTGTTTGTTCCCACCTGCCGTACCAATAAAAAAAAGGGCTGGAACGTGTCCTTGATATTTATTCATCGTAGTGTTCATCATCCTTGTTGATTTAATACCATCAGCTTTGTTCATCAATTTTTCAGCGGATGTGTGTACCCAAAATCAAGGTTTGACCTAGTTATATTATTATTTCTTTCCCGCAAAAACTTCGGCCAATTAAAAAAAAAAAAGAAGAAGTGCCACCTTTTGGACGAGAATACCACACCTGGGTGTGAAAAAAAATCACACCCGTAAAATATTGCAGTCACCTATTTTCATTACTTTTTCCGTGTCTTTTACTTCTCGTCTGTAATACTCACATTTAGCAACTCTTCACACATTATTCCACTCATTCCCATACGTCTATACCTTTTCTCAGTCTGAAAACCTAGTGTCCCTCTAGAGAGTCGGTTTTGATTGCTATTTACTTATGCTTGCTTTTCTGGTTCATTTGACAAGGGTACTTAATACGACTTAGAAAGAGGGGAGTGTAAACACGAGAGTTGTGAGGATATATATTATTTTGGTCATGGAATACAACATATTTTATTCACATTGTCTTATTACGGATAAGGAATATGAGTTCCGCATTGATCACGATGAAGAGACGACTTTAGTTAGTAATGCGGTGGTTAAAGAGTTGGACTTGCTGTCGTATAGGCATCCTCGTCCTTATTACGTTCATACTAGAAGTTGTCGGGTTCAGGTTACAAGACAAGTGTGGGTCCCCGTTGAACTTAATGGTTATAAATATGACATGTTATGTGATGTGTTTCCAATGATAGGTGAATCTATAGTTTTCGGACAGGCATGGTTAAGTGAGTATAAAGTCAGGTATAATTTGTCCCGTCCTTGGTATTCGTTTTATGCTATGGGCCAGAAGTATGTCCTTGACACGAGACATGGAGTAGTTGTTGAGGAGGTACATGAAATTTTGGATGGAAAATTAAGGGAGCAGGGTGATGCTCAGAACGCTGAATTGACACGACGGTTAGAAGCAGTGAAACAGGAAGTATCTGACGAGTTGCATAATACATTTGCACCATTACGTGAGGAGATGCGTCAGATTCGTGATGCAATTGCTACTCTGGCTATTGGTGCAAAGCGAGGTGATGATAGGGGAGGTAGAGGAGCTAGATGTGGTAGAAGTGGTCAAGTGCTGTGTTAAAAGGAGGAGGCTGAGAGGATGGTGGAAGAGAGGTCGAAGAAAGAAGAGCATAGGAAGCAAGAAGCTGAACTAAAATCAAAGAAAGCATTTGACCTGCTTTGGGAGGATTATAAACAAGGGTGTGCTGTAGTTGACGTTGAAAAGAAATTGAGAGAGGCCAAGAACACACGGTTTGTGGCCACTTGCCTTACTGTTGAGGAGTTGAATTGTGAAATCTTCAAATCTATCCTCTTCTCAACAAGATTTAGGTTCTAGATTAGTCCCTACCTTGATTAGGATGTAACTTCTTGTATCTTACATACCTTGGTTTAATATATTTTTACATTTAACCAAAAAAAAAGAGGAGTTGAATTGTGCCATTGAGGCTGAGGTAATTAAACAGGTAAATGCGTTGGTTGATGTTCCTGATTAGCATAGTGAGTGTGTTGTCACTTCTGAGGTTGTAGTTGCTATTCATGATGGTACAGAGGTTGAGATCGCTGTTGAGAATGAGGAGGCAACCATGCTCACCATTGAGCCACTTTTGAATTGTGTTGCCCCAGCATTTTCTTTGCAAGTACGTGCTCCTTTTGTTGGAGGCGTTGACAATGTTGGCAAGTCGGCTGGGTCTCTTGCGCACTTAAAAAATATACGAGCATCACATATTTATCATGATCCATTTTTGGTGCATTGTCGTCCCTTTGATTTTGTGGTTGCTTATTATTATGTTGGCCCTGTTCGTTTGTACACGAGGCTGGTTACTGAAGTGTTAACATCTTTACTTTTCCTGGATGTACTTCACTATGAGGGCCTACTCACATATGTTCGGCCACGCTTACTATTCGATCCAGGTGGATTCGAGGACGAATCCTTTCGAACCGTGAGGGAATGATGTGATCCGGTTCATGCTCAGAGGATACCATCATTCGGGCTATTTATGAATATTATTTAATTAATTAGGAGTTTGTTTTATTTTATATTGGATTTTCAGCACTTTATTTATCTTTTTTTTTATTAGCCAATAGGAACATTTCGTTTCTGGCGAATTGGAGGTAGGCGCTTTTTCTAGTGGGATTTTCTCCTACATTGCTTTTTCAGTGTTAGTTCTTTTGGTTGTAAGCCTATATAAGGCAAGTACTAGCTTTTCATTCAACACACAATTATTATATGAAAAACCAAGTTATTGAGTTTTACTCAACCAAGTCATAAGGCTTGAATATCACTTGCGAGTGAGAATTTTCTTCGTCGTTGAAAGTTCACCCCTTTGAGGATTTACCAGCATTGTGAGCGATTGTTGGCATTCTCTGCCTACGATTTAGTGTATTACTAGGTCTAGGATCATTAGCTCGTCATTGTTCCCCTTAGTTACTTTCTGGGCAAAACATCGGATCTGATTCCAACCGGAATCACATCAAATCAGGTTGGAATCAATTATAATGGAAAACAAAAACAAAAGGGATATTTGCTCACCGAAGTCGCTGAGCTCTGCTACCAACTGATGTGATTCCGGTTGGAATCAGATCTGATGTTTTGCCCAGGAAGTAACTAAGGGGGACAATGACGAGCTAATGATCCTAGACCTAGTAATACACTAAATCGTTGGCAGAGAACGCCAACAATCGCTCACAATGCTGGTAAATCCCCAAAGGGGTGAACTTTCAACGACGAAGAAAATTCTCACTCGCAAGTGATATTCAAGCCTTATGACTTGGTTGAGTAAAACTCAATAACTTGGTTTTCCATATAATAATTGTGTGTTGAATGAAAAGATTGTGTTTCCCTTATATCGGCTTACAACCAAAAGAACTAACAATGAAAAAGCAATGTGGGAGAAAATCCCACTAGAAAAAGCGCCTACCTCCTATTGGCCAAAAACGAAATGTTCCTATTGGCTAATAAAGAATAGATAAATAAAGTGCTGAAAATCCAATATAAAATACAACCAAATCCTAATTAATTAAATAATATTCATAAATAGCATGAATAATGGTATCCTCCGAGCATGAACCGGATCACATCACACAGACTCAGTTGTAGAAGATTGAAGAACTGTGGGTTCAAACTCAGTTATGAATATTTTTTATGCCGAGATTATAAAGTTAGAATTCAGGTAAGTCTGTGAAGGCCTGAACTGACTTTATGAATCTTGAAGAAGACCTAGGTATCATAAGGACAATCAGATATAAGGAATGGTGTAATCTGATTCAGTCACATAAAATCAGATAAATAGAGTACTGAACTTTGGAGGAAGAGTAAAAATTCCGTTAATGCTCTAAGTCAGTTAACAAACTGAAAACTGACATACTCAGTATAAAACTGATCAGGACACTCAGTTTTATAGTCAGCCATCAAAGCAACTGAAAGTACATTTGAACGTTATAATTCAAGGACTCTTATTGGATGAGAAACTGACATGTCAGAACGGTCACCTGACATCTGAAAATATAGACGTTGAAGCAATTCAAATTCAAGCAAGATGAACGTTAGACCTCACACTATAACTAGGGGACTTGACATCAAGGATTAAACACGAAATTAACAAGATTACATGCGTTATTGTTCTCAAGTCTAGTTCATCTGAATTGCTATCATTATCTGCGCTCAACAAGATCATATCAAGATTTATTCAAGTGTTCAAGCTACATCGATCATATCCAGATTTCGACACCTTGAAGAACCACAAGCAAGAATCAATTTATTGATTCTCAGCCCAACTTTGAGTCTTAATCAAAGGTTTAGACTGTGAAGCAATCCGGTCAAGGAGTTGCTAAGGACGATTGTTGGCGTCGGAGTAGGCTTGTGTTTGTGGTGTAGCTGGTGAAGAGGCAATACAACCCTCTAATGATTAGTGGTTCGAGCAGTTGAAGAGCAACAATCCAACATGTTCTTTAGTTGTTTAGATAGTGACACTAGGGATTATTCAAGGACTATCGTTTAGGACTTTTTGTAACAGCGTACCTCAAGGAGTTCTAGTGGAATTTTCCTCCTACATCACAGGGGGAGAGTGGCCTGATAGAATTACACCACCTGCAACCACTATAATTCTTCCTCTATTTACTTTACGCATTTACAGTCTGTTATTTACTTTACAACATTTATTATTGTTTATTCAGCATATTGAAACTGATTGTTACAAGCATACACAGTTCACTAACTGACATTCACCAGAATTCAGTTTTGCATACTTAGCTTTTTCTTATAGTATCAACAAGTTCCAGATAATGGCTAAAACTTAAATCCGCTGCCGGTTGATTCAGTTTGGCATCAGTCAGTTTGACTTAGACTCAGCTTTGTCAGCTTAACTCCACACAAGTTAAAACTGAACCTTAATTGTTAATTGATCCAGTTTTTGGTGACAAGTTTATTCACCCCCTCTAAACTTGTGTTAGCCTTTCCAATAGACCAACAATTTCGACCTATAATTATGAACCATTTTTTAGATGAATATCATATGTCGGGTTCGTGAGTCGATTATTTTGCACATAAAGTTTATTTTCCCTATTCGATATTATTTCGTGCGTTATTTGATTATTTTCAGGATACAAAATATTGGGATGAGCATTATGGACAAATCTGGCATGGACTAAATGAAAGGATTGGGCCTAGGGTATTCCAGAACCTTCCAAGCTAAGTCGGCAAAGAGAAAATGACAAAAATACCCCCGGTAAATCGGGAGCTGCCGCCGACTTACCGTAGTCCAGAATCTTCTGATACACGTTTTCTTGGATGAGGGGTAGATCTAGGTGTATCTAAGTCGGTTTATGTAACTATAAATAAGAGGCATCACCTTAGAATTTAGTGTGTCCACTATTGAGTTCATTGTACCTCAAAACTTTCAATTATTATGCAATAAAAGTTCATTATTTTATTTTATGTGTTCTGGACGGAGAGACGACGCAGACGCTGCCTAGGAAGAGATCCGAGGGAGATGTGCACTCATCTTCGAGGGTATGATTTTTTGTCTTTTGCAAGATGTAGATATGTCGTTGTTCTACTTGCACTAGTATGTTTTAATTGTTTATTTATTTTAATTATGTACTAGTTAGTTTATTTTACCCCATGTATGTACAAATCTAATTCGTTGGTGAAGAAATCATGAAGGAGAGATTGCGTTCTTCAGATCTGCGACGGTCTATATCGCTAGATCTGAATACCTAGTAAATTGCCTATTCATGATAATCGGCGCCAGCTATGTTGATCGACAGATTTAATTTACATGTTAGTAGCTTAATCAATTATATGCATGTTATCGTAAATTAGCATGAAGGACTGTTAGTGAAGTGTTAATTTGGACATAGTCTTGGTGGACCCTAGGAACATGCTAGTCATAGTCGATTGCCGCCTAGGCGGGTTAGGGTCACTACAACACTTTTGACCTTTTACGGCACAAAATAAATGCCGGGAAACAGAATATAAGTGCCGTAAAAAGTAATCCCGGCACATAAAATGGCGGTTATTTAAATGTCGTCAATACTTGGTGTCGGCAATGTTTTGCGAGCGGTTGTTGTTTTGCCGGGAAGTTTTTGCGGCGATTTTATGGCACATAATCAAAGTGACGCATGTTTTATTTGTGGCACTTTGCTAACACTTTTTTAACATGTCGGAATGTTTTACGACGATTTTTACGGCACTTTATTAATGTGACGGACATAACTTTGAGGCATTGAAACGACTCTTATTTTAATTGCCACACGTAATTTATGGCGAATTTTCCGACACTTTTTATTTGCAGTGACACATATTTGTGGCACTATACGAACATTCATTCCATTTGTCGTGGTTTTGTAAATGGTAATTTACCGACACTAATCTTTATTGTCGTGAATCTCACAACATTTGTTTGGCACATATTGAAAATGTCCGTTTTGTTTTAGTGGCACTTTTGTGACATATAATACGTTTGTCGGAAAATTATTAACAATCTTTCTTTTGCATTGTCTTAAAGTAATTAACTTAATCTTAAAGTTGTAGAATTTTTTACCATGTTTATGTCACGGTTATCAATATACGACTGAAGTTCTAGTATTCTTACATTACATTCATATATATTAATAATCCACATTTGAACAAAGACAAAGAAGGAAATAAAATTATTCAAAATTTTGAAAATATAGGTTGAGGTTGAAATTGAAGGAAATGAAAACTAAACACCGAAAAATGATTCTTATCCAAACATTCAATCCAGAAATAATTTGAAATTAACAAGAAAAACAAAAGCAATATTTACAAGATTAATGCGTTCAATACTAAAAAACGCAACGATTTTTCTCTTGAAAAGGAACAAGCATCCAATCTCATTAACTTTCGATCCAATAACATGAATATGTCCTGCAAAAAGGTAAATTGAATGGTATCAAAAAATGTAGTACTGATTATAAAACTATAGTAATATGTATGATATGCATGTATATTTTACCTTTCATATGCAACTCTTCGTCTCTTTTTCCTGTTCGTTGCTCTATCCCGCATCCATTAAGGAGAAAACAAATAATCATTCACGACAACACATCGATACACAAGTCTTTTCTTGCATCAACAAAAAGTGATTTTATAAAATATCTACAAAAGAATAAAAAAAATTAAAAAATTACAAGTGAGCTTAACATTTGAGCAAAGAAGCATATTACATATAATAATGTGGCCATGCATTCGACCACCAAAACAAGAAATGAAATAAACAAGGGAAATAAATATCACCATGCAAAACTAAAAATAAATATCTTTACCAGTAACTCATATACGATCCTTAAATAATGTTTGTTGATATTTTATTTCATTTGTAATTCTTTTCGTTTTTTGTTTTTTTTTTTTGTAATTCTTTTTGTTAAATGTAAAGCAATGAAAATGAACGAAGAAAACGTCTTAGCATATATAGTCATAAAATTTGTGTTCCAAAAAATAAAAATAGAAATTCATAAAATTCGATTTAGTCATCATAGCTTTGGTCATTGGATTACCTGATCCAAAGTCTTATATACAGTCGTTAAAAAAAGTTTTACAACAAAAATAAATAACACTTATGATAACAAACATGTTGTATTTTGGTAAACAACAAATATGTTGTAGTAAAAAAAATAAGATAACATTTATTAGTCATAATTTTGATGAAGATCTATATAATAAATACGCATATAAACATTATTATGCATATAAAAAAGATTACACCATAAATAGTGAAACATGTTTTAGGATATTTAATATTTTAGGGATATTAAAGCATATTTTGTGTATCAATGTGACAAACAAATGAAAGGTATCAACGTAAATATCGGAAACAAAGTGAAAAAAAAAACCGACACATGTAATTCAAAAAAATTAAAAGGAATAAGATGACACAGGAGAGTGAGTTGTTCAAAAACCAAAAACAGAAAAAGAATCAAAGAGGAGAGAGACAATTACCGCAACAAGGAATCGAAAAATTAATTAAATTAAACAAAATCGAAAGTAAGCAATAAATGTGGCGTTAAAAGAAGTGAAATTAATGTGATGTTGAATTAGCGAGTTGCCTACGGATTCGGCGGGTAGAAACGAGAATTTGGGAAAAGTGCTCTCGCACCCAAATAACAATATAAAATTGCATGTATCGCTAGTCGTGAGAAAAAATGCAATGATTTTACGATTTTTTTCATGGATTAAACTTTTTAATGACAAAAAATTCAATGAATTTCCTTCTCATATACAATAAATCAATGATGGAATCAATTTAAACCAAAATAACTTATCTTGATGGAGGTAAAATGCAATTTAGCGATGTGAGTCCCCACCTCCCGGAGATACTAGTTATCGAAGGGTTTGAGAAGGAAAGAGCTCGACTTCTCTGAATCTGCAACAATCGTGAATTGTTTTTAGGAGAATAGTGATTCGATTGTGAATTGTTTTTAGGAAAACCGTGTTTTGAAGGCAAGTGTAGAAAGTGATAATTTTTGTATTGTGGTTTTAAAAAACTGTGTTTATTAAATAAAAAACTACTTTTTTTAGACTAGATTGGGGTTATCATTTAAGAGTTTGTTTTTATCACTTTTAAAAAGTTTAAAATTTGTACTTAAAGTTTCGGTGGGTATATAACAAACAAACAAACAAAAAAAGTTTTGGTGGGTAAGGAAAGGATTGAAAAAATTGATCTGAAAATATGGCGCTAAATAAATAAAATAAATAAAACCACGTACTTGAAAAAAAAAAAAAAAAAAGTAACAGAACGTGGATACAACCTCAATTAGCTTTTTTTTTTCCCTTTTTTTTGGAGTATAGTAGTACGTGTTTTTTTATTTATTTTTTTATTACAAATACACTTCAGCTGTTTTGTTTTTAAGACATTCATTTTTTTTAAATGTTTCTTTATACAGAAAAATTCATGGTATATTAATTTATACTTAAAACTATAGTTTTTTTTTTGTGGAAAAAGAATTTTATTAAGCAACATCAGCCAAACAGGCGGCCAAAACGTCACCCGGGGATGAAGCGCCCCAAGATGTCCGAGTCAAAACTAACAAAGCATGTCGAGCTAAAAGATGCTCGGGGTCATTCCTCATACGCTGAATAAAAGTAAAGGAAACATATGTGAAACTAGATAACGTGGCCAAACAGTCTTGTACTAGACAGCCATGGGCCGTAAGATCTTCGACAGGTCTGCGGAGCCTCGAAATACATGCCAAACAATCACTCTCTATCTGTAATTGCGGAATCCCCAAAAGACGCGCTTCTTCCAAAGCCAAAGAAATAGCCTTTAGCTCCATATATTCCACCGAGCCCCCTGGATCGAAGTGATATGCAAAAGAATGAAGAAGCGCCTCATAAGAATCTCGGAAGATGACTCCAACCCTCTGCTCCCGCCTCAATAAGCGACGCATTTATTACGCCCTCGCCGGCCGCACCCACTTAAAACTATAGTTGTGTTTATAAAACACTTATTCTTTGAAAATATGTCATTGTATTAGTATTGATGTCCCGGATTTTATCTATACAAAACAACAAGTAATAAACCGGTTAACCTCAAGTGCAAGGATCGTAGTATGGAGGCTAATGCCGGGTCGATCTTACGGGGAACTAGACGAATGTTAACCCTAGCTTTTGTTTTTTAACTAACTATTGCCACACAAATATGCAGAAAATAACTAGACAGAGGAGATTAATCCAATGCTAGGAAAGATTGAAAGCAATAAAAATAAACTAAAAGTGCGGGAAAAATAAATTAACGATCTAAACTAAGCTACGAGGGTTGTAAATCAAGTTTATAAAAGACAAACGAGGATTGATCCACCTATCAACATGCTTTGATCTATTATCTCGATTTTACGTGGTATTTACTTAGGTTGGGATTCACCTTACCTAAACATGAATTCCTAATTCCTTAGGCAATCCATCTATTAACCTAGTATCTTCCAACACTAAATTAACACGTTAAAAAGATCAAAGGTGTCAACTTTTACGTTAACGATCTAGTTTTTAGACTTACTAACTTCCGTTAATATAAATCTAATGAACTATTCTTATCTATGGTGATCTATGCTATTCAAGACTTCCATCGAGACAATAACATATCAAGCATACAACATATCTCCCAATATAATTGCATTAAAACAAGAATATGCATAGATAAGAAACAACCGTAGTAAATACTCACGGTAAAAGTCGAAATAAATAGATCAATTCAATGCGATGGCTTCACAATTCTCGTTTGAAGGAGGTTCTAGCCTCGAGCATCCTCGGCAACCCGAGAAAAGCGAGAAAAATAACATACTACTAGCCTACTTTGATCGAATTTAAAGTTGCATAAAGCTCGGAAATAAAAAGTGTAAAATCGCAGCCAAAGCTGCCCCTAGAAATTTAGGGTTCGAATTGTGTGTCTAGGGTTTGAGAAATCGCGCCTATTTATAGATTTTTAGGTCGGTTTAGGCTAAGGCGGTGCTTGGACGCCCGTCCACTATCTTGGACGCTCGTCCGGCGGCTTACGGACGGAGGTGAACGCTCGTTCATAACGCGTACGAACTCTCGAATGTAAAATATGATTACGGACGCTCGTTCGGTTGAGCAAACGCCCGTCCACCATGGACGGACCGTGGACGCTCGTCCATCGATCGGAACTCGATCTCTTGAGCATTATCTCTTCCTTCTTCCATCTTTATCCTTCTTTTCTCATCTCTATCTCGATTTAGCTCGAATTATATCAACATTTGATCATCAATTTAGCCTCCAACATGTATCTACATCACATTAAGACATCGCAAAACGTAACACAATCCAAATACTCATAAAACCATAATCAAAACACGTACACAACCTCATTTTGCGAATAAACAAATTAAAATCTCACTTGCTTAATAAATCATTTAAAACCACATTTCCTATGCAAATCATATGAATTATGGGGGAAAACATCATAAAATACAACGTTATAAAACGTATAAATTCACCCTTAACAACTCCCCCACACTTAAACTTTGCTCGTCCCGAGCAAAACAAAACAAGATAAAGGCTCGGAAAGAATATAGACACCTCAACACATATAGCACATAGTCAATAAATTAGAAGTTCACCATCGTGTGTGTGCATAGCCATAGAGAACTTCCACTAAATCCAAACTTGAAAAACTCAAAGCAAAACTAGCTAATACCCCCTTCAAACTAGTAATAAAAGAGACTTATAAGATGCACCCTACAAAACGGAACATATCCCGGAAAAGATGATAGAACACATTTAAGACCTTTCCGACATACTTAGAGGATAATCCCTACAGCATATCCATCGGTTTATGCGGGGATAAGATTAACGATAACTAAGTCTCATTTCATTCTTTTCATACCAATTCCTAAGTTGATTCAATTGATTTCACATTTAAACACACATCGAATAAGCTATTGCTCATCATAGCAGAATAGGACATACGTGGTATACCCTACCTTACTCAAATCATAAATCAGCTTCTTCTGACTGTCGTGAGCTTTTGGTCATCATAGTGGAATAAAACATTTCGAGATAATGCCTTACCGCACTCAAATCATCGACCAGCTTCCGACACACACCATTGATTTCATTATTAACTCAACTTTTTCAAAGGACATTAGCTACGTATTACTTATCACATTCAAACTTCTAGATATTCACAGTACATCGTACTTGGAACTAAATACAAACTATCATAAGTCTCACGATATGTACGTAGCACTAAGCACACGACTTATAAGACAATCAGAAATCACTCGTCCAAGAGGGGTATAACTTTATAAATTAGCTCATCATTCACTATGGCACGTGAAAAATAAATCTTGGTGAAACATCTAACCTATGGAACATATGGCATAAGGCATCGATGAATATAACAAACCGAACAAAAACATGCATTGCTTACTCGAGACAAATCAAAAATTTTGAAAATTTGGCTCATTTAGCTTATCATAGAAATAATATCATGTAAGCAAATGTGTAGATACATATAGCTTATTCCCCTCCCCCACACTTAAATGACAACATGTCCTCATGTTGTGCAGAATGAAAAAAAAAAAGAAAGAAAGTACTTAGCTGATTGTAGTTCGAAAGTGGCAAGTCCGGAAGTGGCCATGGTCCGAGAAATGCTTGAGGAAATCGATGGGCGTGGACCATCCACCGGAAAAGCGAAATCATCCGAAACTCACAATTGCTATCGCAAGTATCCCGCATACATGAAAAACAACACAAAACGTACCTCGGGGGATAGGGGGAAATTATATCATATGAAACAAAAGTGATAGAGATAAAGATAAGAGGAAATCGGAAGCAAAACAACACTTCGACCCTTTATAGGACCGGGACGGGCCGACCGACAAAAACAAACACAATCCTAATAAAGGCGAACTAAAACAACGAAAAACAACTAAAGAAAGAAACTAATATAATAAGGGATATCTAGGATGCCTCCTAAGTAGCGCTAATGGTTATTGTCGTTAGCTCGACACATTTGAAGCTCGGCTGGATCGGGCCATTTAACCTTTACGCCGACCACTACCTCGTTTAAGCTCCGGTCCGTAGTGTGGCTGCGGAAAGACATCTAACGCATGGGGTTAAATCTTTGAACGCTCTCCATACCTTTTTCGGTTTCCCCATGGTTGTGTTCTTTCTCCTCCGACTCCTCGATGACGTTTAAGTTGTCGCTCCCTCTCAAACTCTTCCATATCGGCACTACTGCTAGAACTTCTTCAGACGGATCACTACCGTCATCCTCGGAGAACAAGTCGGGTGACAACTCGTCAAATTCTTCGACTTGAGTAACACCACATCCGAGAATATCGAGAAATTTAACAATCAAAGGTTTCTCTTTAGGTTCACCGATATAGTGCTTGCACCTTTGTCCATTAACTCGAAACGGTTCGCCGCTATAACCGCGAAGTTCTAGAACGCCTCCAGGAATGATTTGGAGAATCTCAAAAGGACCGGACCAACGAGTCCTCAACTTCCCAGGAAACAAATGTAACCTAGAATTGTAAAGAAGAACTTGTTCGCCGACTTGGAATTCTCTCTTCTTAATCTTAGCATCGTGGAGTAGCTTCATCTTATCTTTGCTGATCCTGGCACTTTCATATGCCTGGAGTCTGAACTCGTCCAGCTCATGTAACTGCTGAAGTCGATGTTGTCCACAAGTTTGGGCATCAAAGTTTAAAAACTTTGTGGCCCAATAAGCTCTATGCTCTAGCTCGACGGGCGGATGACATGGTTTCCCGTAGACCATTTGATATGGCGATGTACCCATAGGGGTCTTATAGGCGATCCTATATGCCCAAAGTACATCGTCCAACTTCAAACTCCAGTCTTTTCTATGACTATTCACCGTCTTCTCCGGGATTTTCTTAAGACTCGGTTGCTTCGCTCAACCTCGACCACTAGTCATCGGATGATATGGTGTGCCGAGTTTGTGACGAACACCATACTTCTCGAGGACTTTTTCCAAAGGCCGGTTACAAAAGTGTGTCCCTTCGTCACTGATCAAGGCACGTGGACATCCAAACCTCACAAAGATGTTCTTCTTCGAAATTTCATGACCGTTTTATGATCATTGTGAGGAGTGGCAATTGCCTCCACCCATTTCGAAACATAGTCAACGCCAGACTAAGATGTATTTGTTGCCACAAGATGATGGGAATGGTCCCATAAAATCGATGCCCCAAACATCAAAGACTTCGCATTCAAGGATGGGTTTCAACGGCATGTCAAACCGCCTTGTCAAAGCTCCGGTTCTTTGGCAACGATCACAAGCTTTGCGAAAGCTTCGCGTCCTTAAAGATCGTGGGCCAATAGAAACCGGACCGGAAGATCTTCGCAACCGTTTTCCAAGGACCAAAGTGACCACCTGTGGGTCCACTATGGCATTGCTCGATTATATCGCGTTGCTCGGATTCTGGAACACATCTCCTAAGCAAACCATCTTTACAGATCTTGAAAAGATAAGGTTCATCCCAAACGAAATATTTCATATCAGAGAAGAACTTCTTCTTCTCCTGATACGACATCTCGGGGTCAAGGTAGCGGGCATGAAGGTAATTCACAATGGACGAATACCATGGAACATCAGGAGAGCGGCCATCGATCAACATGATGTTTTCCAGAGAAAAGTAAAGATCTATATCATCTGGTTCATCCTTTTCCTCATTTAACACCCTAGAAACATGATCCGCCACTACGTTCTCACTGCCCTTCTTATCTTTGATTTGAACGTCAAACTCTTGGAGGGTCAGTATCCAACGCGATGGCGCGGTTTGGCTTCCTTTTTGGTCATGAGATATCGCAAAGCGGCGTGGTCGGTCCACACAATCACTTGAGCACCCGGCAAGTAACTACGAAACTTATCCATAGCAAAGACTACGGCTAATAGTTCCTTTTCGGTTGTCGTGTAGTTAACTTGAGAAGGATTCGGTGTGTGGCGGCATAATAGATAGGCCGGAACTTTCCATTAAGCTTTTGCCCTAAGGCGCACCAACGGCATAGTTGGATGCATCACACATAAGCTCAAAGGGTAGGTTCCGGTCGGCGATATAAGAATTGGAGCGAGAGATCGATCTACTCTTAAGCTCCTCAAACGCGCGCTTGCAATTCTCATCAAAATCAAAAGTAACGTCTTCTTTGAGTAAAGTAGACGGGGGCTTGGCAATCTTTGAAAAGTCCTGGATGAACCTCCTATAGAAGCCGACATGTCCGAGAAAACCTCGGACCTCCCGAACATTCTTAGGATAACTCATCTTCTCAATAGCTTCAACCTTGGCCCTATCTACTTCTATACCTTTGGCTGACACTTTGTGACCAAGGACTATACCTTCATCTACCATGAAATGACATTTTTCCCAATTAAGCACTAAGTCCTTTTCCACACATCTAGACAACACATGATCAAGATTATCGAGGCAATCGTCGAAGGATTTACCAAAGACCGAGAAATCATCCATAAAAATCTCCATACACTTTTCAACTAGCCCGTCAAAGATTGCCATCATACACCTTTGAAAGGTGGTGGGGCATTACGAGAGACCAAATGGCATCCGCCCGTAGGCAAATGTACCATAAAAGGGTGAAAGTGGTCTTCTCTTGGTCAACGGGATCGATGGGTATCCGGAAATATCCCGAATATCCATCCGGAAGCGATAGAATGCGTGCCCCGCCGGACGCTCAAGCATCGGTCAATGAATGGAAGGGGAAAATGATCTTTCGGTGTGACCTCATTGAGTTTTCTATAGTCAATACGGACCCGATAGCCCGTGACGAGCCTCAATGCTATCTCCTCTCCCTTCTCATTTTTCTCAATCGTAATTCCACCTTTTTGGGAACCACTTGAGTTGGGGACACCCACTCACCGTCCGCAATGGCGTATATGATACCCATATCTAGAAGCTTGATAATTTCCTTCTTGACTACCTCTTGCATGTGAGGGTTGAGTCTTCTCTGAGGTTGTCTAACTCGTTTTGCACCCTCCTCAGTCTTGATCTTGTGCATACAGATGTCGGGAGATATCCCTCGGATGTCTCCCACCTGCCATCCAAAGGCTTTTTCATTTTTGCGCAAGACGTTTAACGAGTTTTAGCTCTTCTATACGAGATAGCTTGGCAGAGATGATCAAGGGAAGCTTGTCACCCTCTCTTAAAAACACATACTTAAGATGTTTAGGTAACGGCTTCAGTACCAAATCTAGGGGAGGATCCTCTAGACTTGATTTAAGATCGCCACTCTTCAACTCAACATCGCTGAGCTTACTTAGTGGTCCTACCGCCAAAGCTTCTTCTCTTAGCTCATCCTCGAAATCAGCTGCTAATTGGTCTAGATTGACCACACCATGACTATTCAGCTTATCAATTAGTCGCTCATATTCTGATTCTACAGCCATGACTTGCTTATCCATGAAGTCGTCGAAATCATCAGAAGTCTCCTCAACGGAAAAGCCGGTTGGAGCTCCAGAAGGTACATTGATAGATTTTGATACACTATAGCTCACCTCCTGGTCACCAACCCGAATGGTCACATGTCCACCATCACAATCGATGAGGGCTCTAGCTGTAGATAGAAAAGGCCTTCCAAGAATTAATGGGACATTTTCACTTTTCTCAATATCTAAGACGTACCAGTCAACTGGAAAGGTAAACCTATCTATTTGAACTAGTATGTCCTTTAAGATCCCTGAGGCTTTCTTAGAAGATCGATCAGCGAACCGCAAGTTCATGGTCGTGGGTTCTAGAAGACTTTGTAAACCCAAGTTGCTTGCACACAGACAATGGCATCAAGCTGATAGATGCGCCCAGGTCACATAAGGAATTTGGGAAGACTAGGCCTCCCATCTGCAATGTGAGCACAAATTTCCCTGGGTCGCTTCTCTTGATTGGTAAGCTTTCATTATTGACCAGAGAACATTCTTTACCAACCGCTTGGTCCATCCCTGCAAACTTCTTCTTGGAAGATACAACATCCTTGATGAACTTTGTGTACTTAGGCATCTCGACCAAGACCTCGGATAATGGCAGATTTACCTGAGTATTTTTCAAAAGGTTAAGCACCTTTTCATATTTCTTATCCTCACTCAGAGGGATGTTGCTCTTCCTCGGTGGAAATGGAAGCTTCTTCAACTCACTCTCAGAAAATACTTTCTTTGAGGAAGCACTAACAGCTTTGTCTTCCATGTCCTTCCACCTTACAACTTTTTCAGACTTTTTATTAGTCGGGGGATCGCCCACGACTATCATTTAACTCATCAGTCCTCAAGGGATCAGCCACCTGAGGATCCTCAATTATTTCACTTCTCAGGGGAACAGCCACCTGAGGATATCCGATCGATTCTTTATTCCTCAAGGGATCAGCCACTTGAGGGATCTCAACTCTTTCTTCTATCGGGGGATCGGCCACGATTTGCCTTCTGCGGCCGAGGGGATGATGGTTGCTCAATTTCCCCTCCGCCTTATCGGCGGCGGGGAGGGGCTAGTGGTTTCCCCGGAAGCCGGGGGACCACCAACTTGAGAACCACTTCTTAAGTTCATCGCACCGGCCTCCTCTTTACCGTATTGCATTATAGGCACGAGGTCGGTGCATTGGTCGTTGCTTAAATCGGCTTGAGCGACTTGACCGCCTCTTGGATTCTTTTCCGTGAAGGTGGGCAAGCGCACGACGGTCAGAGGCTAACCGCTCGGCCAATTGCCCGATTTGCCTCTCAAGGCTCTTCATCGTCTCGCTTTGCTCCTCCCGAAATAAACTCCATTCGGCTTTTATATCGTCTGGTGGGAGGTGCCTTGAGAGTTTTGAAAGTTCGGGAAATGGGCGGCTTGGCCGACTTTGGAATGCGAGAATTAGAATTGGCGGGCCAATTCGATTGAACCTTTCTTTGTGGATTGGAAGAATTATAGCTTGGGTTCGATTAATACCGGGGTTTCTATTGAAGTTCGAATTAGGATTAAATCCCGAAGATTGATTAAACCCTTGGTTTTGGAAACTGATTACGGCCGAGAATTGGTCATTGAATCTACGATTTGTCCGGCCGAGAGAAAGCATTGACTTCCGCATTCGCCCAATCATGGGACGAAGCGAGCGATATGCCCCATGCTATCACATACTTGGCATGCGATTGGATTATGATGTCCATAGTCATGAACAACATTGACTTGCCGAGCGAGAGGGGAAGAAAATTGACATTGGCCGGTCATATGGCCGGTCGACGGCAAGCTTCACGGTAAGAGAACTTGAGAGTTCGTGAAGGTGAAGGAGCCGAGAACTCGGATTTGAGAAGCTTTGAGCATTTGTCATTTGAGAGGTTGCCATTTGCTTCGCAACATGGCAACGAGATTTTGCATAGTCACCTCTTCGACCTTGGGAGGCGGAGGAGGTGCTTGAATGGCTTGATAAGAGGGGGCATAATTGTACTTGGCAATGTCCTCGAACGGCGCCCACCCCTCATCGGGTGTTTTCTTGAGAAATGCCCCACGGAGGAACTATTGACCATGCCCTTGGTGAGCTCGGTCAATCCACCGAAGAAAGTATGGACTTGCCTTTGCTTTGGCAAGCCATGATGGGGACACTTGCGCGGGGAGAGACTTAAACCTTTTCCACGCCTCAAAGAATGACTCATTTTCCGGTCGACGGAATGTGAAGATTTCGTTCGGACAATGGGCTGTTTTTGAAGGAGGAAAGTATTGACTTAGAAATTCCTTCTCGAGCTCGGCCCACGTAGTGATGGATTCGAGAGGGGAGGGAGTGATACCACTCGAGTGCTTCCCCCGTAAGGAAAATGGAAATAGTTTGAGCTTGATGGCATCATCACTTACACCTTGGATACGGGTAGTACCGCATATTTGCAAGAATGTGTGTAAGTGAGTGTGGGGGTTTTCGGATTGATAGCCGTGAAAAATCGATGCATCCGCATCATCCGAATAAGTCCGGGTTTAAGCTCGAAGTTTGGAAAGACAATGGTAGGCATGACGATAGCCGGGTTTATGGTATTTGTATCGGGCATGGCATAGTCGGCCAACGTCCGTCTATCTTCCATTGCCATTATTACTATTCTTTCGATTTCTCTGAAAGATATTGCTCAAATTCTTGATCTAGAGCGTTTCCTTCGTCGAAACGAAGTCTCCGCCTATTGGGTCGGACTATGGTCCGCTCGGGGTCGGGGAATAGATTAGTGGTCCCTTATGACTACGAGTTTGCATAAACCGAACACCAACTCAAGGTGTTGAGCAAGAAAGGATAGAAAGTGACGAAAGGACGGATCGGACGAGAGGAAAGGATAACTAAACCTAGAGGAATCAAAAACTACGAAACTTAACTACGAAAAATTTAAAAACAGAAAAAACAGGAAACACTAAAAACGTGTTGAAATCTTCTGAGCCCAAAATGGAAGGGAAAACAGTGGATTTTGACCTCAAAAACGGTGTCGGACGGCCTTTCCGAATTGGGGTCCTGCGCGCCAATCCGACACTCGAGCCGAAAGTTATGGCCAAAATACTATCAAGTGCTAAAACGGACCCTTTTATCCTAAAATTTGATCGTGAAAGGTGTGGAGTCGATGATTCAACCTAAGAAACCTACCTACGACACTTACCTACGAAAAACGAGAAAACCTAATTGAAATAAAGATAAAAACTGATGGCAGACAGGACAGACGGGCGTCCAATTAACTGGACGTTCGTCTGACTAGTTTTCAGAATGGACGGGCGTTCAAAATATGAACGCTCGTCCGTTTTTTTTTAGAACTCCTTTGGACGGGCGTCCAGAGGTATGAACGCTCGTCCGACTAGAGCAAGAACTGGACGGGCGTCTAGTACAACGGACGCTCGTCCAAGCGGGCGCGAAACGATTAGAAAACGAGTACAAACACGAAAAAAACGAGTCTAGACTAGAAGCAAAAAATTTTATATTAACTACTCACGAAATACAAATAAAACGACGGATAAACGAACAAAAACAACTAAACTACTAACAACAAACAGAGACTGAAAAGATCTAACCTAAAAACAAGAATTTAAAACAAACTAAAAAAAAAAACAAAAACAAAAACTAGGCAACCGTCCGGTTCCCCGGCAACGGCGCCAAAAACTTGTCCCGGATTTTATCTATACAAAACAACAAGTAATAAACCGGTTAACCTCAAGTGCAAGGATCGTAGTATGGACTAATGCCGGGTCGATCTTACGGGGAACTAGACGAATGTTAACCCTAGCTTTTGTTTTTTAACTAACTATTGCCACACAAATATGCAGAAAATAACTAGACAGAGGAGATTAATCCAATGCTAGGAAAGATTGAAAGCAATAAAAATAAACTAAAAGTGCGGGAAAAATAAATTAACGATCTAAACTAAGCTACGAGGGTTGTAAATCAAGTTTATAAAAGACAAACGAGGATTGATCCACCTATCAACATGCTTTGATCTATTATCTCGATTTTACGTGGTATTTACTTAGGTTGGGATTCACCTTACCTAAACATGAATTCCTAATTCCTTAGGCAATCCATCTATTAACTAGTATCTTCCAACACTAAATTAACACGTTAAAAAGATCAAAGGTGTCAACTTTTACGTTAACGATCTAGTTTTTAGACTTACTAACTTCCGTTAATATAAATCTAATGAACTATTCTTATCTATGGTGATCTATGCTATTCAAGACTTCCATCGACAATAACATATCAAGCATACAACATATCTCCCAATATAATTGCATTAAAACAAGAATATGCATAGATAAGAAACAACCGTAGTAAATACTCACAGTAAAAGTCGAAATAAATAGATCAATTCAATGCTGATGGCTTCACAATTCTCGTTTGAAGGAGGTTCTAGCCTCTGAGCATCCTCAGCAACCCAGAAAAGCAGAAAAATAACATACTACTAGCCTACTTTGATCGAATTTAAAGTTGCATAAAACTGGAAATAAAAAGTGTAAAATCGCAGCCAAAGCTGCCCCTAGAAATTTAGGGTTCGAATTGTGTGTCTAGGGTTTGAGAAATCGCGCCTATTTATAGATTTTTAGGTCGGTTTAGGCTAAGGCGGTGCTTGGACGCCCGTCCACTATCTTGGACGCTCGTCCAGCAGCTTCTGGACGGAGGTGAACGCTCGTTCATAACGCGTCTGAACTCTCTGAATGTAAAATATGATTCTGGACGCTCGTTCGGTTGAGCAAACGCCCGTCCACCATGGACGGACCGTGGACGCTCGTCCATCGATGCTGGAACTCGATCTCTTGAGCATTATCTCTTCCTTCTTCCATCTTTATCCTTCTTTTCTCATCTCTATCTCGATTTAGCTCGAATTATATCAACATTTGATCATCAATTTAGCCTCCAACATGTATCTACATCACATTAAGACATCGCAAAACGTAACACAATCCAAATACTCATAAAACCATAATCAAAACACGTACACAACCTCATTTTGCGAATAAACAAATTAAAATCTCACTTGCTTAATAAATCATTTAAAACCACATTTCCTATGCAAATCATATGAATTATGGGGGAAAACATCATAAAATACAACGTTATAAAACGTATAAATTCACCCTTAACAATTGATAATATTAATGTTTGTTCTTTATAATACTATTACACTTAAATGAGCAATAATGATTAAAATTTGTTATCTAACAATATATATATATATATATATATATATATATATGGCATTTAATTCGGTGGAATTGAAAAATGGCAAATTGTCATTCCACCGGGCGATTATGTCCGTCGTTAATTTGACGGGGGTAATTTTGTTCTTTCAAATGTCTTTTGTACTTTTTCTCGTATTTTTCAATCCACTTGTCATTTTTGACAATATTTTCTTTAGTTTTGTCCTTAATAACCATTATCCACACACACACACACACACACACACATATATATATATATATATATATATATATATATATATATATATATATATATATATATATATATATATATATATAATGTCAAAATTATCACGATGTATTTAGCGGTGGTTTGTGGTGGATATCGGCTATAAAGATGGTGTAAAAGTGGTGATGCACGATGATGAAGTGGAAATCGCGGTGGTGTAAACTAGAGAGAAAACGAGTATGAAACTTGGCAGAGTTTTGCATGTGTTTCTATTAATGCCTCTTTTAGAATGTTATATTGAGCCTCTATTTATAGGCAAGCTACAGATTATGAGGGTTAAACTAATTAAAGTTAGATACAAGTAAGTACAATGAAATGCTAGTTAAGCTAATGATCGTCTGGCGACGCCGTTATGGTGAGAACCCAACACTTGGTTATTTCTTGTACCTTTGTCTTGTCATCATTGGGTTGTAGCTTGTTCTTCTTTGTTTCACGGGCTCTGGTCACTGGAGGACCCAATAGTCTGATGGGCTCGCGGTCCGGTCCTTAGCCTTTATTGGCGTCGTATTGGACTAAAGCTTGGGGGCGGGGACGGTTGTTCGTGATCCCAAAATGACTTGTGGGGTCATGGATTAGAGTGGCCGGTGGTCTTATCCGCTTCTCTGGTAGCCGGACGGACCCGAATAGAGATCCGCGGGCTGGATTATGGTTCGGGCACATCATATATATGTATATGTATATATATATATATATATATATATATATATATATATATATATATATATATATATGTGTGTGTGTGTGTGTGTGTGTGTGTGTGTGTGTGTGTGTGTGTGTGTGTGTGTGTGACACATGCACACCATATTCTAGGCCCCAACAATCATTCGCGTATGTCTGACCATTGTTCAGATCTTCAGCTCATGGTACAATAATCGATTGAACTGCTAATTCGACGGTTTTGGTCAGTGCCCCACGGCTTCGTTATTAATAATGGTTATTGAACCAACGGATCAATATGGATCGTTATCTAATTAATTGAATCGAACTTAAAATAATATGCATTTTGTGTTTGTAATCGAATTGAACTTAAACTAACATCAACTTGTTATTCAGTCAAAAAATTCTAGTAAGTGTGGATCACATGGGGTTGATAGGGGAAGGGGGTTCCACTCAAAAAAAAAATATTAAAGGGGAAGGGGGTAAAGGATTTATTGTAATAACATGTGTGTATTTTAATTTAATGATATAAACATCAATTTGTTTTAAAAAAGCGACCGAACTCGTCGTTTGATGGTTTTGGTCGGTGACCCACCGATTCATGAATAATTGGTTCATGAACCGACGGTTCGGTCTCGGTTTGCTATAATTTAGATAACGATTCAAGTCATTAACCAAATAATATTCTATTATTTCATACACTTAAAATAGTTTATTTTATAAATAAATCGAATAGAGCTAAAAATAATATCTATTTGGTGTTTCTAACTGAATTGAATTAAAATCAAGTTGGTATTTGGTCATTGGATTATAGTAAGTATGAGTTATAAGGGTGAAATGGGTAGCGATAAGGGGTAAATGATTTATTGTAATGTTATATATCATGTATTTTAATGATATAAACATAAAATATACTAAAACATCGACTCTATCGCTAGATTTACGGTTTTGATGTGTGACCTGCCCGTTCATAACTGATGATTTGGTCACGGTTTGATGCGATACATACCACGTTTCAGATCATTGATCAACTTATGTTTTTTTCACACTTGGAAATAGTTGATTTTATTAATATTTAATCAAATTGACGCTAAAATGGCTTCGGCCCAGTGGTGTTTGGTGCGGTCATCATCCTGGAGTTTCTGGGTTCGAGTCCCAGTAGGGACAAAGTGTGCGTGGGTGTATTTCTTTGCTATCCGTAGAAAAAATCAAATTGGACTTAAAATAACATCCTAAAGCGCCAGTTTGACGATATTGGTCGGTGACCCACATGTTCTTGAGTGGTGGATACATGAACTGACGATTCGGTCATGGTTCACTACAATTCAGCTCACGGTTCAACAGTTTATTTTCTTCGTCGTGTTCTACCAATACAAACCACGGTTCTCTTACAGAAAAAGGTAATACAATTTTAGCCAAATTAAAATTATTTTAAGTTCGGTGTGATTAATTATTTATAAAAAAATTAATTTTTAAGTGTGTAAAAAGGTATTAGTTTACCAATGACTTGAACCATGATTTGAACTGCAACTAACAGTTGGTTCATGAACGTGCTATTAAAGAAAGCGGTGGGCCACTGACTAAAACCGTCAAACCGGCGGTGTAATCAATTATTGAACTATGTGTCAAAGATCTGAATAGTACGTAGTAAGATGTACGTGGATTATTGTTATATATATATATATATGCGTGTGTGTGTGTGTGTAAGACTGTATGTTATATTCTAAAACTTTTATGTGGTGGTTAAGATTAGAGGTGTTTGTTAATATTATAACGATGCACTAAATTAATTAAGTGCCTACTAATTCTATTCTATATAAATTTTTTTTTTTTAAAAGTTTGTTCATGTTTTCAAAAAGTTTGTTCATGTTTTTCTATTCTATAAATTAATTAGTACATTATGTTTTTTTGCGGGAAATTAGTACATTACTTAATTGATTGATTCTCTCCATCCACGTTAATAACTTTCAACGATGTGGAGTTCGCTTATCACCCAATTTCGTTTGGGCACATTCTCTATTTTTTTCCCGGATAAATGATGTTTTAAATTATGTGTAATTATATCCCCTCTTTGCCAAAAAAATAAATAAAAATTATATCATATGCAGTTTACGTAAAGAGTAATGATACGAGTACAACGGTTCTGTCACAACGAAGATCTGCACTGTTATAATTTGTCTAAATTGATCAAATGTAAATCTAACATAAAAAGGAACATACTATCATGAAATACTATATATCTGTGATAATATATTATACAAATATCTTGAAATATCCACAATATTGACAAGATTAGATGGTTATCCCGATTCCGTGTTCTCCCCACCCACCCGCCTCCTCCCCCTTTTTTTTTCTTCTGATTTATACACTCTACAAAATATATTACTCCTCTTTTTTTATTCCCCAAACTTCTGTTAACCGCCTCCAACAAATTCCCCCGACCTAGTTTTTTGAAACAAAAATAATATTAAATAAAAAATCAAAGAATGGAATAAAATTAAAATGAAACATAAGCTTCTATCACATTGCAATTTTTTGAAATTTGACATTCTTTTATCCAACCAACCAGAAGCATTTATTAGTCGGCATTTAAAGATAAAATTTGTTGATGCCAGTTAACATTGTACTAGAAAAAAATATATATATTCTTCTAACACCATATCAATATTAATGAGAGAAATTAGAATCGATCAGTATTATTGTCTTGTAAAAGATACAGTAGCATGTATTATATGATATCTTATTTATCCATGTTACTAGTTTGGTATTCCTTTCATATAGAATATCAAATAGATATGACTATGTATAAGTAAACAATATAATACGTACGTATCATTTGGTATATCAAAAAGATAAATTTTTTTTTTTTTTTTGCACAAGTAAACAATGTATGCTTGATGAATTTTGATGGCTTTTTCTAAGAGATCGGATGGTTTTAAGAGGCTTTTAGCATACATGTTGACAAGCAATCGGTCGGCGGGATGATATATATATATTTTAATTTTTTTTTGAAGGGATGATATGTATTATTAATAAAAAGAACAAAAGAAAGAAAAAGAAAAGAGGGAGGGACAAGGGAATTAAGATAGGGTCTCGTGACGGTATACTAGAGCCGGCATGCAAGAGGGAGAAATCCAAAACTCTAATACCCCTAAAATTTGAGAAAGGGTAAAGTGGTAAAAACGGATTTACTAATATAATTTTATTTTATTAGTTGCTCTAGTATTAATTTATAATTTTATTTTATTAGTTGCTCTAGTATTAATTAAAAGGATTAATTAATATAATTAAAACATTTTTTGGACTCATAATTAAAGGATTTTAATTATAAATAAAACCCCCGCTCCTTAATCTCCTCACATTACACGCCAGTTTTTTGAGAAATTAGGCATGGAGTTCGGCTGAAGAATTATCAAAGAAGGAGAGAGTCTTTGCAATTCCAGCTAATTCGTTTGCTTTCTCAACAGACCGTAATAGACAAAGTTGATTACCGGGACTAGAGGAACGTTTTGACACCCATAATTCTCGATTTCGTAAGTTCTCAACCTTAGGGCTTTTTAGAATCTTGTTGTTCTTGTTGTTTCTAAGGATTAGGTGGATTAAGATTCCTGTAGTAATTGTGGCAATGCTTGTTCTTGTAAGGAATTCATAAATCATTCGAAGGAATCACAAGCCTTTGCATTTCTTGTGCTTTGGTTGCTTTGGATCAAGTTTTCTAGCAAATACAAGTAAGGGGGTGTGCTAATCGGGTTTGTTATGGGTTGTATTTTGTGCTTAAATTGTTATTGGATTGTATGAATAACAATTTTAGAGAGTTTGGAAGTTTTCCAGGTGTGCTAGGCGTGCTAGTTTGAAGCTCGAAAAGGGCTCGGTTAACTATTCGAGTTAAATGACTTGAGCTTGAACTCAAAAAAACTGAATCGGGTCAAACTTCTATACGAGTCGAGTATGAGTAGCTTGATTAACTTACAACCATAACAGAGATGAAGTCGTTTACATTGCATACGTTGAACACGCGCTAACAACCCAATAGTGATCCACTTGCTCAACTATAACCCCTCTTTTCATTTACACAAATGCACAAGCGTACACTTTTATAAGAGAAAAGTCTATTGACCTGGCTTAGCAGAGGGTTTTTTGGCCATCTTCTTATGTTATGTATATATGATATTTGAAGATATATATGGTTATGATTTATTTGTGCGTGTGTGTTTTGTTTAAATTTATGATGAAATAGCATGATAATATACATATTATTTCTTATAACATAATTTTTTATTTTATAGCGCATTTTGATATAGTGTTATGAAAATACTTTATATTATTGCAAAGTACAAAAACAATATAGCTAGTGTCATTTTTTCAATGCATAACAAGTGGCAGTTTGAGAAATGTCGTGTATTTGATGGCATTATGTTCAAATGCCATGACGTTGTCATAAAATTTATGACATATATACAGAGTGTCATAAAAGTGACGTATTCTATACGACATAAAAATAATCCGCCACAAAAAATGCCATAAATTTGCGGCGTAAACAATGATTGCCGGTTAAATGTCAGAAATTCACGGCGAAAAATAATATGTCGCTAAAACGCCATATTTTGACGACAATTAGTAACTTATGCCGGCAAATTTACGACATTTATGAAACTGCCACAAAGAAAGTGTCGCCAAAGGCCTATTTTGTTGTAGTGGGTTATGGGTTAACGCTCAATACCGGCAACTCTAGAACTTATTGCATATGGGATATTACGGACCAATTAAGAACGGTAGCTTGCGTATAGATTGTCTGCTGCCATTGTTGGAGTAGATAGGGTTAGCAGTTGCACCCATAGCTGACAATGAATTATAATTTACCATCGAGGAGGACTATTGCATATGTGGGGGGAATAACTAATCACTCATAATTAGACTAATACCTTAGTAACTCTTGTTTACTTCGTGTGAACTAGCATAGTATTGCCAGTTTGTGGCACCAATTTTACTTCTGTCTATAATTTAGTTGGTCTTAGACCTTATTTGTGACAAGCTCAATCTGGAGAATTTGCATTCTTACGAGTATCTGTGGGAGACCTTGACTCGCCAGTACTCTACTACGATAGACCTAGTCCTATTACTTGTAAGTGCTTTGCACGCGATCACAATCCTTCTTTCTGTATCAACTGATTGTCCTTGAATTTTAGTTTTGTTTTCAGGCTACAAAACTGAATCTTGCTCTGACAGTTTCATTGAATCATGATCCTTATCTTCATCATCATCCTTATTTGGTTTATCCTTAGATTCTGAAGAGTCAACTGACTTCTTCTTCCTTTGTTGAGCTTATTCTTCAAGTAGCTTGTAGCATTTGCTAGAAACTCTTCCATAGGAAATAATGCATACAAATCTTCTAGTTCAAGATTCTTTAGAAACCATTCTTCTTCAGTTTTTAAGGTTTCTTTGAGTGATTCTTGAAAGTCCACAGTTTTCAATTTCTTCCTCATAAGATTGACAATCCTTTCTGGTTCAAAAGAACTCTCTTTTTGCTGTGTCTGCTAAGTCTCTTCTACAGTATCCATATGCTTCTTGTGAAAACATCTTTAACTGACGGATCACTCCTAGATGTAAGTTTCTGTTCTTGTTCCCACTCGGTTGATGTTGTCTTTCTTGCTTCAGTTCCTTTAACTGAGATTTCTAGGAACAAGGTTCTTTCTACTGCTCTTTTTCCTTCTGATTCAGTTTTACGCATGACTCCTTTCTGTTAAGCTATTTGCTGAGAGACAATTTTCTTTCCTTCAGCCTTTGAAAGTTCTTCTATTGAACTCACAACTTCTACAGTCTTTTAAGTTTTGCTTGATACATCAGCTTGTTCAGCTTCTTTTCCATGGTTCTGGGTCTCTAGGTAATATTGTATTACCAAACTGAGTGATTTCTTCAAATGAACTCTCTATTTGTTGTGTCTGCTGAAAGGATCAGTCATGCCAAAGTTGTTCAACTTCCTTTCCACGGTTGAGTGTCTCTAGGTAATATTGTATTACCAAACTGAGTGATCCTTTCAAAAGAACACTCTTTTTGTTGTGTATGCTGAGTCCCTTCTATAGTATCCATAGCAGTAATTTGTTTCCCTGATAATATTTGCTTCTTGCGAGAAACATCTTTAGCTGACTGATCACTCCTAGATGTCATATTTTGTTCTTGTTCCCCCTCAGTTGATGTTGTCTTGCTTGTTTCAGTTCCTTTAACTGAGATTCCTGGGAACAAGGTTCTTTATACTGCTCTTTTTCCTTCTGATTCAGTTTCACGCTTGACTCCATTATGTTCAGCCATTTGCTGAGAGACTATTTTCTTTCCTTCAGGGTTTTGAAGGCTCTTCTCTTGAACTCACAACTGTTGCAGTCTTTTCAGTTTTTATTGATACCGTACCTTGTTCAGCTTCTTTTCCATGGTTGAGTGTCTCTAGGTATTATTGTATTACCAAACCGAGTGATTTCTTCAAATGAAGACTTCATGTCTTCTTTCTTTCTTCATATTTGGCTTGAGTGATCCTTTCAATCTCTTTAATATGTTGCTTCCTGGTCTGACTGAAGATATAACCTGCCCAATTGAAATCAAACTGATCCCAAATGATATTCATTAGATTGATTGTATCCACAGACAAACAATCTAGCCCTGATATTGTCCAATGATAGTTTTGCTTATCCATCTATTGAGTAGGGCAAATTCCGGTTTGAGACTTTCCATTTTTTAGTAAGCCTTTGCTAGTTTCTCTGTTGAATAAATCTGAGAGAGAAAAGCTTCACGTTTAAGTGGTAAACTGAGAAGATTGATTGATTTCTCAATTGGCTTCTTGAAATCAAACAATTGTCATACAATCTCTGTATTGATGCAAATTATTTCTCCATTAACGGTTGTTGTTAGAGAGTGCTTTACCACCTGCATATTTTACCAGAATTGAAGAATTGCTTCCACATCCAAATCTTTTTTCCAATTTGATGTTCAACAGATTCAATACCCTTTGTATATTTTTAATTTTCTAACAAAGTAGGCTAGCTAACAAGGTTTCATCACACTCGTGTTCAAATTGATCTAAGGAGAAGGTTTCTCCTTTATCTATCAATCTTATTTCTTGAACTTGCTTTGAAGCCATTTTGCTTTTTCTTTGGAGAGGTTAAGGAGATTTCTAAGAGAATAAATAGAGTGATTGATGGTTATAGATTTGATCCCATGATCATTATAAGATCGTATAGTACCGTTTGAAATTCCACTGAGGATTTAGGTATTCGATGCATGTACTCTTTGGATCTTTCAGGGTACACACGCAACAATTTCTGACAAATTCGGAGGTAATTTATTGTGATGTGAGTATTGTCGAATTTATCCTTTTAGCCTTTTTGAATACCTTTGACTAGATAAAACTGATTTGTAGTTTCAGTAGTCAGTCCATTGTAAAGGTTAGTTCTTTCCATGTTCAGTTACATAGTCAGTTTGAGATCATTGTGTCAATGACTGATCTGTCAAGTGAGCTCACCCATCAAGACAAAGACCAATCCACTTGACGAATCTTAGTTGTAAAACTGACTTAACTAACTTTGATAATCCTTAATTCCGTTCACAGTTTTGAAAACCTTTCTTTATCCAGAGGTTTTGTAAAGATATAAGCCAACTGGTCCTTTGTTGGGATATAGAGAACTGTGACATTCTTCTTCTCCACATGGTCTCTTGTGAAGTCAAGTCTTACATCAATGTGCTTTGTCCTTGAGTGTAGAACTGGGTTGTCTATTATTGCAGTTGCACTTGTGTTAACACACAAAATAAGTATCAACCATTCTTCAATTCCATAATCTCTAAGTTGTTGTCGAATCCAAAAAACATGAGCACAACAGCTTCCAGCTGCAATGTATTGAGCTTCAGCTGTGGTTTTTATTTTTGCTAAACCATGACACAAGTCTATTTCCAAGTATCTGACATATGCCTGAAGTACTCTTCTTGTCTATTTTGCATCCTGCATAATCTGAGTCTGAGTAGGATATCAGTTTGAATTCTCATTTTCTTGAATACCATATCACCGCTCCAAGTGTTTCATTGAGATAATTCAAGGTTCTTTTGACAATTGTCATGTGACTTTCTTTGGGTTTATTATGAAATCTTGCACAGACACCTACTACAAAAGATATATCAAGTCTACTAGCTATGAGATAAAGTAGATTTCCAGTCATTCTTCTGTAGAGTGTTTGATCCACATCTTTTCCATCTCTGTCTTCATCCAATCTTACATTGGTTCCAATAGGTGTTGCTATCCCTGTATTGTTCTCTATTCCAGACTTCTTGATCAGTTCTCTATTCCAGACTTCCATTGTCTATTACTTGACTTGTAGTCCATGGAAATAATTTAGTTCACTCATCATACTCATCTAAAATTTGCTTTTCATGAGGCTTGCAAATTTCTCACAGAGTTGCTGATTTTCTGATCCAAAATGATGTCATCCATATAGATTTTAACGAGGAGAGTGCGTTCACTAATCTTCATTCTAAAAAAAGTATTGTCAATGGTTCCTCTGATATACCATTGTCCACTAGAAATTGAGACAAAGTTTCATACCAGGCTCTGGGTGCCTATTTTAGTCCATAGAGAGCTTTTCTTAGCTGAAAACTTTATCTTCTTGACCATTGATTACAAATCCAGGAGGTTGTTGTACATACACTTCTTCTTCAAGTATTCCATTTAAGAATGAACATTTAACATCCATTTGATAAACTCTGAACTTCTTGTGAGCTGCAAAGGCATGAAATAATCTGATTCCCTCCAATATTGCTACTGGAGCATAAGTTTCATCAAAGTCTATTCCTTCAGCTTGAGAATATCCTTTTGACACAAATCTTGCTTTATTTCTAAAAAAATTTCCATCTTCATCATGTTTATTTCTGAAAACCCATTTGGTGCCAATTATATTTGCATGATCTGGTCTTTCTACTAACTCCCATAATTGATTTCTTTCAAATTCATTGAGTTATTCCTGCATGTATAGTATCCGGTCTGGATCTTTTAGATCTTCTTCTACCTCATTTGGTTCCGTTTGAGATAGAAAACATGCTATCATTGCATCTAACTAATTTCTTGTACGAACTCCTTGTTGAAAATAACCAATTACTTGTTCTTCAAGATGGTCTCTCATCCATTGAAGTATTGGAGGTTGCATTATTGGATATCGATTTCCTTGAACTGATTTTTCATGAACTTCAGCTTCTAGGATTTGATCTTTTTGAGATTGATTATTCTGAGCTTGAACTGGTTGTTCAACTGTAGGTTCAGTTGTTGGTAACTGAGACTAATATTGATAAGAGGATTCTGTTAGATTTAACCTTCTTATATCAACAAAAACTGGGTCTGTCTTCTGTTGTGACTGAGATTAAAAAACCGATTCTAGTTGGTCTTCAATTGTGTCACCAGCAAAGTTTGGTTCATCAAAAACCACATGTATTGATTCTTCATGCTTGAGTGTCCTATTGGGGAGATTTTGCATCATTAAAAAAAAAAGAAAATTTATAAAACCTATACTACCATGCAAAACTACCTCCTAACCGGCCGAATACCGGGTAGTTGCTAGTAAAGTTGGATAAGTACGGGGTCGATCCACAGGGAATTGGGATGTTGAATCTAATTTCATTAATTCCTCTTTATTAACTAAACCTAAACCTAAACTAGAACGGAAAAATAACTGGACGGAGGATTGTTAATCCAAAGCCAGGAAATATAGTTGCGGACAAAATAAATAAAACTACATCTACGAAAACAGTAAAACTAACTATCAACTGACCAACCATAAACAAACCATGATCAACCTATTTCCAACAACCATCACCCCACCGAAGGAAATAAGATAGACAAATATTTATTCACAAGTTATCTTGGATTATTATCTTATCTAAAGAAGTGTTTCCTCTTCCGATTTATCACGCCATTAATTAGTTTACCTTCCGGTCTTAACTAATATCGATACGAATCAAAGATATGGATTAAATCCTAATCTAACAACATTATCCTTCAACTTCCGTTTGTTGGAATAATAATTGTCAATCTCTCTCACGGCAATCTAACGAATCTATCAACTTCCGTTATCTAAACTCGATTAACATAAAACATACAAAACATGAAAGAGAACAAGAACAACGCAATGAAATAAACACAAGAAAAATCTCATCTTTCCGGTAACGGTGACATCCCTCAACTTCAATCTAATATAATCTTGCATCGAATTAATTAAATTGTGGTTCTCTCGTAAACCTAGATATTTAACCTACGAACTTCCGTTATGTATAGATTAAAAATCTAATCTTTCCTATGGTGATCTAAACTACACCGACTTCCGTCATACGGTAGCATCAAATCATGCAATCATCTTCCGATTTATATGCACGATACAAATAAACACAGGAAAAGAAACAATTATAATTAAAGACTTACAAAACATCCATTAAAAAGAAATAAGGTCCTTCGCAAAAAGGAAGCTTCAAGCTCCATCCATGGCTGCTCCATGCGGCAACAAGAAAGACTTCGAAACACGGAATTGAAATAACACCTAATCTAACTAATCTCCGGCCGGCCAAGCGGGGAGCTCGGCCCGGCCGGACTCGTCGCTCATCGAATTCTAGGGTTTCACCAAGAGCGCCGCGTATTTGATAATCAATTAGGGTTCAACAATGCGCCGTATTTATAGCAAATTGAAGTCGGTTGCTACAGTAAACTGGCCGGACGCCCGTTGGATCACAATGGACGCTCGTCCAAGCTAAACCAGACGGAAGGTGGACGTTCGTTTAGCTGCAGTCTGAACTCTTTGTATCAAAATTAAGCTCCTGAACGCTGGTCTGAACATGCTGGACGCCAGTTTGAGAATGGACGCTGGTTCGTCTCTCGTGTGCATGGAATATTTACTGGAATAAAACTTCTAAAATTCATATCTTGAGTTGTAGACCTCCAAAAATTATGATCAGAATGTCATAAAAAAGCTCTCGGAAAACTCTACAACTTTCATTAAGGACACTTCTTCAGAAAACGCATTTTTGACTAGCCCGTCGTATTACGAGTCGTTTTCGGGATTTTCCCAAGCTTTATTTCATCTTCATCCTCTTGTATCTCTTTCTTTCCTTTTTAATTTTCAATCAAACATCATTTAGACCTCTTCCATTCCACATTTTTGCACCTAAAAGATGACAAAACCGAGCAAAACGTAAAACCATACAAATTAGATAATAAAACCACGATATTTACTCGATTTTACATTTTAACTATTCAAAACGTCATTTGCTCAATTAATCGATTATAAGCTCGAATTCTACGAAAAACATCCATATATGGGGAATATTGATGTAAAATATATCCTTATAAAACACTACAAATTGACCCTTAACAACTCCCCCACACTTATCTTTTGCTCGTCCCGAGCAAAACAAAACATCAAACATACTATCAAAAACCCACATAACCTGACACGAGATGTAGTCATGCTCACGTCAAGCTAGTATTTAGCAAATCGAACTCACTCGGTGATTGTGTGTGCAAAACCTGCTAAACTTCCACCGATCCACTCTCGATGTATTAAATCAAGCACTAACATTCATCCGGTAAAATAAAAGAAAGTTTCGTCCCGTGTACATCACTTACCGTACAAAAACTAATTACCAAGAACACAGTAACTAACTCACATTTAAAATCCTTTACTTGGTGCCAAGAAAATACCTTTCAGGTCTCTACTGGGTTTAGATCAACTTGACTTAGAGTTCCAAAAAGCAAAAATTTTGGTTTTCTATCGTCGCGTCTCAAAAGTATAACACTCTCCCCTACATTAGATGCAGTCACCCTGAGATCACTCAATCCCTTACTGTCCAAGGTAAACCACAATCCCCAATTGGGGCAGTATCCAAATGGACTCGAGGTGATAGTCACAAACAAACTCAATTTATTATATATATATATATATAGTATTATATTTAATCCCAAACTCTTTGGAACTCCTGGTCAGATATTATTTCTAACACATTCAAGACTTTTAAGGTTCTCAAGAACACTAAGGTACTTAGATTCTAACTGTGAGTATAGTACGAATTCTTAACTTTCATCAATGCTAAGTAAGTGTTATCGCATCGAGAATTGGCTATCCTTTAACTACCCGGAGACTATTTAAATTTTGGTTCTTCATCTAACAGGTTCGTGAAATGAAGTTCAAGTGAGTATCGATCTACCAAACCTATTCTTAGAACATGGCACGACTACGATAACAACTAAAGGTGCCAAATTACAAAACTAGCATGCCATTGAAGTTACTCGGGACAAAAATTGAAAATTTAAGCACTTTTCATAGAAAATTATAACTAATATGAGCAGATGAAAGTAGATACATAAATCATCTATCCCCTTTTCATAGAAAATTATAACTAATATGAGCAAATGAAAGTAGATACATAAATCATCTATCCCCTCCCCCACACTTAGATTGCAACTTGTCCTCAAGTTGTACAGAAATAAAAAGAAAGAAAGAACTTAGCTGATTGTCGTTCGAAAGTGGCAAGTCTGGAAGTGGTATACGACAAATCCAGAAATGCCTGACGAAAGCAAGAACGTGGACCATCCACCGGAAAAGCGGCTTCATCTAAAAGCGCACAATTGCTAATGCAAACACCACGAACACTTGAAAACAAGGCAAAATCTCGGGGGCACGGGGGAATAACAAATTTCTCAAACAAAAAGTAAGCACATGATATAATGGCTTAGATGAAAAAATCACCACACAGGGAAAGTACAGAACATCTAAGCGTCAAATAAGCCACAGAAGCTTACAATACAAATATAGTCCAACATGTGCGTACAAAAATAATGATACATGGAACATTACAAAATAGTAGGGCTAGGTGCAACTACATGAAAATATATTACAATGCAGCCTACATGATATGCAATCCTAAAAATAAAATAAAAAATGAATAAAAATAAATTCTGACAGGCTCAGGCTGAGCAGGTTTCGAGGACAACCCTACAGTGACTACGGCCTATGCAGAAACTAAAAAAAAACGAGGTAGTATTACGGAAACCGACAGTTAACTACACTCAAGAAGAAAAAAATAAAAGAAAATAGAAAAACAATGCAACTAGATGACATGCAACTAAATGATATGCATCTAAATGATATGCAAAAATAAAAGAAAATAAAAGAAAGAAAACTAGCCCACTCATTTGCAACACGACATATATAATAAACGTCTACCAAATAATGACAAAGTTACGATAAACGACAGTGCTGTTCATTACATGCAGTGTAGACGCGCCTTAAGACTCATCAAAGGTGATAGCATTATGGAAAACCAACAGTTAGCTATACTAAACAGATATAACTCATAAGAAGACATGGTAGCATACGGAAAACCGACAGTAGCTACCCATATGAGTTATAAAAACAACAAGGAAGCACATAAGTCTCAAAGCTTAAAAGATTCATCACAGCGGTATGTAGCATACGGGAACCGACATTAGCTACTAAATAACAATAAGACCAGTTATAGCGTACGAGAACCGACAGTGACTATAACTTGCATAGAGGAATCATGCATATAAAAATTAATCAGTTATTTAACATGGATCGGTAGATGGAAAGATGTAAACATGCAAGTTCAGATCATCTACGTAAAAACAATTAGCCACAGAAGCTCAAATTAAAGTATCCATATCAAATAAAGCATTAAAAATCAAGTTAAGAGGAATTCTGGAACCTGGACGTGCGTTCAACAAAGCAGGCGGGCGTTCACCTGGATTTTTAGCCCTGGACGCTTGTTCGACAAGTCAAACGGGCGTTCACCTGCAGATTATGAACTGGACGGGTGTTCACTTACCTGAACGCTCGTCCAAACAACGACTTTGCAACAGAAACGAAAAAAAAAAAACACAGCAAACCCTAACTAATCATCATCAACACACATACAACGACCGCATATAAATTTTAGCACGAGCACACAAGGTTAAGATTAGATTATACTTCACATTTCACGAATCGAGTAAAAAACTTTTTGCACATTCTTAACCCAACTGTCATCGAAACATGGCAAAAATAAAAACTCTCGATTTTTTAAACGCAACTTTTATTGAAATAAAATAAAAACAAATAAAACGTAACAAAATAGAAAAATTAACGAAAGAAGATTCAACAAAACACCGATTCCCCGGCAACGGAGCCACTTTTGTTGGGGAGATTTTGCATCATTAAAACAAAAGAAAATTTATAAAACCTATACTACCATGCAAAACTACCTCCTAACCGGCCGAATACCGGGTAGTTGCTAGTAAAGTTGGATAAGTACGGGGTCGATCCACAGGGAATTGGGATGTTGAATCTAATTTCATTAATTCCTCTTTATTAACTAAACCTAAACCTAAACTAGAACGGAAAAATAACTGGACGGAGGATTGTTAATCCAAAGCCAGGAAATATAGTTGCGGACAAAATAAATAAAACTACATCTACGAAAACAAGATAAAACTAACTATCAACCGACCAACCATAAACAAACCATGATCACCCTATTTCCAACAACCATCACCCCACCGAAGGAAATAAGATAGACAAATATTTATTCACAAGTTATCTTGGATTATTATCTTATCTAAAGAAGCGTTTCCTCTTCCGATTTATCACGCCATTAATTAGTTTACCTTCCGGTCTTAACTAATATCGATACGAATCAAAGATATGGATTAAATCCTAATCTAACAACATTATCCCTCAACTTCCGTTTGTTGGAATAATAATTGTCAATCTCTCTCACGGCAATCTAACGAATCTATCAACTTCCGTTATCTAAACTCGATTAACATAAACCATACAAAACATGAAAGAGAACAAGAACAACGCAATGAAATAAACACAAGAAAAATCTCATCTTTCCAGCAACGGTGACATCCCTCAACTTCAATCTAAGATAATCTTGCATCGAATTAATTAAATTGTGGTTCTCTCGTAAACCTAGATATTTAACCTACGAACTTCCGTTATGTATAGATTAAAAATTTAATCTTTCCTATGGTGATCTAAACTACACCGACTTCCGTCATACGGTAGCATCAAATCATGCAATCATCTTCCGATTTATATGCACGATACAAATAAACACAGGAAAAGAAACAATTATAATTAAAGACTTACAAAACATCCATTAAAAAGAAATAAGGTGCTGCTGCAAAAAGGAAGCTTCAAGCTCCATCCATGGCTGCTCCATGCGGCAACAAGAAAGACTTCGAAACACGGAATTGAAATAACACCCAATCTAACTAATCTCCGGCCGGCCAAGCAGGGAGCTCAGCCGGCCGGACTGCTGCTCATCGAATTCTAGGGTTTCACCAAGAGCTGCTGCGTATTTGATAATCAATTAGGGTTCAACAATGCGCTGTATTTATAGCAAATTGAAGTCGGTTGCTACAGTAAACTGGCCGGACGCCCGTTTGATCACAATGGACGCTCGTCCAAGCTAAACCAGACGGAAGGTGGACGTTCGTTTAGCTGCAGTCTGAACTCTCTGTATCAAAATTAAGCTCCTGAACGCCTGGTCTGAACATGCTGGACGCCAGTTTGAGAGTGGACGCTGGTTCACAATTCTGCTGTGCATGGAATATTTACTAGAATAAAACTTCTAAAATTCATATCTTGAGTTGTAGACCTCCAAAAATTATGATCCGAATGTCATAAAAAAGCTCTCGGAAAACTCTACAACTTTCATTAAGGACTCTTCTTCAGAAAACGCCTTTTTGACTAGCCCGTCGTATTACGAGTTGTTTTCAGGATTTTCCCAAGCTTTATTTCATCTTCATCCTCTTGTATCTATTTCTTTCCTTTTTAATCTTCAATCAAACATCATTTAGACCTCTTCCATTCCACATTTGTGCACCTAAAAGATGACAAAACGGAGCAAAACGTAAAACCATACAAAATAGATAATAAAACCACGATATTTACTCGATTTTGCATTTTAACTATTCAAAACGTCATTTGCTCAATTAATCGATTATAAGCTCGAATTCTACGAAAAACATCCATATATGGGGAATATTGATGTAAAATATATCCTTATAAAACACTACAAATTGACCCTTAACATGTCCTCTTGTTTAAAATTCTGAAAGCTTTGCTAAAACTTGAATATCCTAAGAATACCCCTTCATCAGCTTTGGGTTGAAAATTCTTGTGCTGATATTTTCCAATGTTGTGTATGTATCATTTGCTTCCAAAAGAATGAAAGTATGAGACCTTTGGTTTCCTCCCATTCCATATCTTATAAGGTGTTTTCTCCATCATTTTGTTCATTAGGGCTCTGTTTTGGGTGTAACAAGCTGTGCCCACAGCTTCTGCCCAATAACTTTCAGGTAACTTAGATTCACAGATCATTGTTCTTCCATCTTCCTTGAGTGTCCTATTTCTTCTCTCAGCTACTTCCTTTTGCTGAGGTGTTAATGTTGCTGTAAGTTGATGTAACACTCAATTCTCTTCACAGTACACAATGATCACAATGTTGAGAAATTTAGTTCGTTTGTCAGACCTATATTTACAAATGTAACTGATTGGAGGTGACCCGAACAGGTCCACGTGTCAAGCGTATATGGAATGGATCAGCAAGACAGGATAGAGCCCTATCTGACCTAGAGGTCAGTACGACCAGATGAACCAACCAACTGGACAGGATCCCTGATCAGGCCAGGGCAGGTCCCAGACCAGAGGAAACAGACGGATCAGACCAGGACAGGTCCCTGATCAGAATAAGCCGGTCGAAGATATACACATCTGGGATGGAAAGTAGTCATATATAAACGTGGAGACGTGGGGGGCTACATAACCGCCCAATAACTCAAGTATCACGAATAACCGCCTGAACTACGGTTGGACTTGATTCCAAATACATATATATATTTGGATACGTAGGCAGCTTATTCCTTAAGTTCAGTCCATTCAAAAACAACCACTACTTTCTGTTCAATCCTAGAGCAAGAAGAACCAATATTTTACGCGTTTCATTCTGAGTTCGATCATTGGTGCTAGAAGGAGGGTCATTTTTGTTTCTAGTGACAAATTAACAGAGTAGTGAACATGAAATCTAAGAAAACTCAACAAGGGAAGGACCTAGCAGGTACCTTGTTAGGTGTAGTGCCCGAAAGACAATTTGTGTAATTGTTTTTAATAATGGATGACAGAATTTATCTCATCTTAGTTACTTGCTTTGTGCTTGTAAAGTATACACTGCTGAAAACCCTAAGTATATCAGTATGTAACCGCTTAACTCAGTGTATGGATTACACGCGAGGATTGAGTTAGTGGTGATATACTTAAACTGTTAGTCCGTGGTGAACTTAATCAGAGTTTAGGGTCTCTTGATTAAAACACCAATAATGCGCCCAGAACACCTTAGGGTGTGATAGTCTTATCCGGATTGTCGGTAGAGGGTTCCTACGTGGGGCATTTATATATGATGGCATTCATATAGTATGGATGATTTAATCTGTATTTCTCGATATAATTCCGTAATCGAGGAATCTTATTAAATCATTAGATGATCATATATGGATCAACCTTAATCCTGAGGTGATCACAGGGTGATGCTTGTCCCGGGGTAGTGTTTGATGTGTTAGTTACGGTTCACTTAGATATGTGTTCCAAGCCACTTCTCATTGGCACTATCTCCAGATGAGTGAGTAGTTCTGATTTTCACAGACATGGAATCCATTCCTTCCTGTGGGAAGTAGAGAGACAGTCCACTTATTTGTTAGCCTTAAGAAAGTGATCGATCCCGGGAGTTCATATTAGACTAATTGATCACTAGTCAGATATGTGAACTAATTGGTCATCCGGGGGTTAATGGTAAATAAGGATAAGATATTCTGTGTCGGGTTTACGGAGATATCCCGCTCAGAATGGACAGTCTATGGAGGGTTAATCCGTATGTAGTGATTATATCAATGGACGCTTATTCACTCTATGGGTTGAGTATAAGTATATATCTATAATCGGTAGAGTTCAGTTTCGGGTTTATGGTGGCGTAATCTGGAATTAATAATTAATGTGCTTATTCGGTTCGATGAATAATTAGTTATTGGAGCTACTGGTTATAAGTCCATGGTCCCCGATGTGGCTTCTGTAATTCGGACTAATATTCTTGTTATTTGGGCCTCAGTGATAATTAATTAGCTGGGCTAAGTAATTGATATGCATGAATATTATTTAGTTGGGCTAAATAATATAATACACGAAAAGACATTTTACGTGGGCACAGTGGGCTTAGTGTGGCGCCAATATGTCTTGGATTTTCCAAGAAATTAGTTTTCCTGGATAATGACATATTGTGTAATTAGTTATTTATTTGTTAAATAATTAATTGTATAAATAAAAGAAAATAATTTATTTATTATTTATCTCTTAACTATAAGGATAATTATATTTTCTTATTATAAGATTGTAATTATCTCTTATTTTTATTGGATAATAATAATTAGAATTATCTCTTTTATTTTGTTAAACCGATTGGGTATAGGTTTTCTCTCTTGGATTTTGCCTATAAAAACAGAGTTCTTCCCGAGCCCTAGTCGAAGAGAGGGCCAAGAAATTTATAGAGAAAAAAGGCTAAGGAGTTCGATCCTTAGCTCTACCCGGTTGGAGAAAAACTTAGAGTTTTTCTTGGAAGCATATCAAGGAGGTTCTCATATCAAGAAGGGTGTCCACCAACCACCGTTTGGAGAACACATCGGAAGATCTTGGCTTCTCTTCCTACTATTGGTAACTTGATCTTAACCCCCTTGTAGTAGTTTAAGTCCTTTAATTATGTATTGTGATATATAAGTCGTGATTCATCTGCTGCGCGTAGATCTAACTCGTTTAGATCTAAGAACCTGCATCCTTCATGTGGTAGCAGAGCCAGGTTCCATGATTTATATAGTCATAATCATAATTAAACGATTTAAAGGAGTGGAATTGCATGTAAGTAAATTTTATTTATTGTTTTATGCATTGATAATGATTAATTGCTATGGTTGAAGAGATGGATTGGGGGTTGGCATTGTTTACCCATTAGATCTGTTGTAAACTCATATAAACGATGAAAATTCGTTCATATGAGTATAGGAAATTATGTAATTTATTTTATTGCAATTTTAATTTCCAGAAAATATATCTGTTTAGTAGCTGTTTAGTAATTTCATTTTTCCCATTGATCGAGCCATTGAAACGACGATCCCTCCATTGATAATCAAGATTGGAAGATGATGAACAATTCCACAAAATTTGGCATCGATCGGAGTCCCTTTTGATATCCGTTCATTGCTGCAAAGAAGCTGCTGTAACAGAAAAACGCAGGATTCACAGAAACCCTATCTGTGACTTCCTCGAATTTCTGGGAGAGTTTGGACGTGGGATAAAAATTTCAGGTCGAAAAATATGGAGTTTTGGACGTGGGATAAAAATTTCAGGTCGATCGGGATTTATCTCGATTCCCAATCGGCCTCGGGAAGTCATTGATGCGCTGCTGTAAAAGTCAGATTCAGTAGCAAGTTGGGCGGCTCACTGGAGAAAATTGACAAGTCAAACCTCCGATCCAACCGTCCATCTTGAAGCCCGAGGAATTAAGAACAGATCTGGAGATTTTCGTTGCGATCCGAGTTCGTTTGGTTTGCCGATCGTCGAAGTTTTGAACAGCTGCAGATTTTGTTAGAAAGTAGTAAACCCTAGTTAGGGTTTGGTTATTTTTTTTCTAATAGGTTAGATACGGGGGTGCCAACGGTCCATCTCGGTGTTTATTTTCCGCACTAGAATACATGCTTAGATTGTATGTGTAGAACCGGAAAATTGCCATGACATGCATCATATCATGAATTCCACTCCATATGCATACATGTAGAAATTAATTCGAGAAATTAGTTAGGCATGTATACAACACACGCAATTAGTTTTAATTAATTGTTTGATATTAATTAGAAACTAATTAGGGTAAAAACCGAGGAACATGGGTTTTTTCAATCGTCGAGGTTGGGTGATGGATTCTCGGTGAATCCCACTCTGCGAAAGCATAAGGAGTAAAATCCCGAAACCTCGTGGTTAAGGTGTTGGATTCTCGGTGAATTCCACCTTACCTAGACGAGATTACGTTTTTGTTCCGTATTGTCTACGTGAAAGTTTGATGTTTATGGATTGGATAATCACGGGCATACATGGTTCGAAAGTGGTTTAACCACGGTTGGGTGGTCAACAGTAGCAATGGCTCGATCGACTTCACCCTCCACGTGTGGCGTTTGCACGGGGGTCTGGCAAGGCTGAGCCATCCGAAAAGCCACTACGGCTCAACGGAGCTCCCCTAGTCTTGACCCGTCCGACGGCCACATATGTTCCAACGAATAGGTCGGGCGGGCTAGCCCACGTAACCAACAACATTCGGGCCTATGATTTATTGTTCCTTAATGTAACATCAAGTCCAAAAACATGATCAGTAAACCCACCACTTTTTTCAAAATATTGAGTGGGAGCGGGAGAGGCGACAGCCGACCCCACGGCCTCTACTGTTGACAGAAGCAACGTGAGAGAATGGTGACGCCTCATGCCGGCTTTGATTTCGGCCCCCTAAGGAGGGCCTTCACCGCTATCAAAATTCAAGGCTTGGTCTCCGAAAGGATAGGATTTTGGGTACTCGCCGGGTCAGCGACCGACCCTAAGGCGGCACACTCGGGGTCTACCTAAAAATGCGAGACAAGTAGGTCACACTCATAAAGGGTATTTTTGGTAGTACCTTGGCTGAAAAAGGATAGGTGATTGACGATCACAAATGAGATGTTCGATTCTCAATCTGATCTTCAATATTAATCGAAACCTCTTTGACCTACCCTAAGGCGGCACTGAGGCATTAGATTAAATCCTTGGAACGGTAGGATATACTATAAGTACTTAGTTTATGTTCCTAAAATTTATTAGTAGTGTATGATTTGGATTTATTTTCTGTCAATTTTATTTACAACTATTTATATATCTCTCTAGGGTGCTAGACTGCTAGTGTAAAATTGACTAGTAATGACTTCGTTAAAAAGTGGCAAGCAACTAGAACGTTGTACTTATTGATCTTACGTGCGATTAATTTTTATGAAGAGATATTTTTCTTGAGCCTTCAAGACTTAAGTGACGTAAATAAGTATGTCACTGCTGTCACTCGTGTTGAACAAGAGACAACCATAGTTAGTTTGAAAGATGATTGGGACGATAAAATTCTTCTAGTGAATTTTAATTGTGTAGTGTCTACACGAGAAATTTTCTAATAGAAAAATTAGAGAATCATAAATTAAAGTGTCGCTAGTTAGACGGTATTTGGAACCGATAAACTAGTGGGAGCTTTTATCTGTTGTTTTTCTAATTTATTAGAAAATTAGTCCCACTGGGAAACGCTTTCGTTAGACATCCCACAGTTCACGAGTAGTGTCTACTCAATTGAACTGCTAGTTCAAGACTATTTCTTTTTAAGGAAAGTTGAGAATGGGAAAGAATGTCTATAAGTGTTAATCATCTTAACTAAAGTTTTGAGGCTAAACCGAAAAATTAATTACAGAAAGTATAGGATAAAGAAAGTGATTTCGGATCACTTAACCAATGAATCCTTAGCGACTTTCTTAAACCGAGTAACTTGACTCGGAAGCTTAGTTCTTTGGAAGAACAAGGAAGCTATGCATTAACAATTAATAAAGTAGACAACGGGCAGTTATTTCAGCTATAATAGTGGGAGTGATATAAGGAAATGAATTTCGGATTCTATCCTTGAATATCTCAGAAAATTTTATTTTTCTGTATACAGATTCGTTGAAACAAATGGATTCACTTTCATCTCGATACTACAGTTGCCTTAAACAAAGTGAAGATGACATTTATGGTACGAATCTGTGACTCGGACTTTTGTTTGATAAAGACAGAACCACTAAGAAAAGCTGAATAGGTATGTGTAACACATCTAAAACTATTAAAGGTAAAAGGTTTCCGTATTAAGATAAACGACCCTTCAATATCTATTAATTAGTGCATATATCCTAGAGATAAGACCTGACGACTGGCTAAGGGTGATTCCTATCTCCCAGTCTAGGAACACTCTCTCAAAGGAACAATGACTAAGTTTCTTTTCAATCGGCAGAGGGTAATAGATTTGAAGGGGTAACATAGCTTGTTCATCATGACCTTCGGGGTCTAGTGAGAGACACAAGCTAGTGGGAGTTTTTGAGTGGTGACATTTTGTCTGATAACTACTCGAAACGCGATTTAGTTTATCAAAAGAATACGAGGAGGAGTCTCTAATTTTAGCAGAGAATAGAGTATTCCATGCTCATAAATAGGCTATAGCATAGTCTTGGGACTGATGCTCAGCCTGCCTCCTAGTGGAATGTTTCTCACTGAGAAAGAAACCATAGACTTGCCCTATATAGTTATTGATGTACTACAATACACTGCTAAACTCGATTAAGATAATTGGTTGCAAAATAACGGTTAACATTATTATGTAAACCGAGAAGTCTACCTAGAAGATGCTAGTGAATTTATGGATAAGGAGTGAATTCGGTTCACACCACTTCCGTAAATGTAGGCATTTAGCATTTAATGCTTGAAGGTAGGATGGAGATTTTACGCATACGCTCGATTTTGATTTGTTCGTGAAATGCCTTAATGAGACGAGTGAAGGTTGGTTGTAAGATTCTTGAGATCGAAAGTGACGGTTGATCGTCACAAGGCTTCGATAGAATCTATAAGTAACGACCTTAGACCTTGGAGTACGGTTAGCCAAAGGAAGTTACTATCGATTTAATCGACCACGTCCAACATCGTTGTTGGTGATTACACCGATAAATACTACTAGATCAGAATGTCAATCCACCCAGAACGCAGTAGGAGTATGGTTTAACCATTGACCCATTATGGTTGTGTGGACTTTATAGTCTGCTGAGGTGATTGATAAATTTTGGCTCTTTGTGGGCTGTATAGGATTCTGATTAGAGGGGTTGGTTCGAAAACCTTATCCCTGTGAATGGAGTTTTGGTACTCCAGTTCTGTTCAGCCTCTTGTAGAACCACCTGAGTGTCTCAGGCCCAATGGGAGTAATCGGTCATACGCCGAAAAGAGTCGAATGAATAGGAAAGTTTAACTTTCAGCACAAAGCTGAGTGGTCTAGGGGTGATTCCCTAAAAAGGAGAGAGTTAACCAGACCTTGAACTCTCTCACCACTCAGTCTTGCTAGATTTCGTTAGAAAGCAAGAAAATAGGGGGATTCCCTGAGACTTTCTTGCCGTAAAAACGAGTCCGGATTCATTCGGAACAGAAGGGTCTTAGTTAGAACAAATGGCAGGTTGACTGCCGGGACTTATGTCTTTTGTGGATGTAAGAGAACCTCTCAGTCATTTAAAGTCACATGTTTTAAAATATGTGGATTTGACCAGAATATTGTTAAGTCTTTCATAGACTGGATATCAATATTGGTAAAATAGTAGTATAAGTGTTCATGAATGATAACACTGAAACAGTGGGAAATGTGTGTGCTATCTGAAGTCGGAAACTGACAGGCTAAGATTCTCTGGATGAGAGAATTGGACTATATTCTAAGAATCTGATTCGGTCAAATTCACGAGAATGAGTCATTGGCTATCCCACCGATCTTATTGAATAAGATGATTATGCATATATGGTTGCAGCATTCATCGAGAGTTGTCCTACCCTACCTCACATGAATGATTCTCCAAATCTACGGATAAAGAGAAAATGGGATAGAGTCTCTCTGGGATAAGGGCAAGTCAGCTTAAAACGAGTCAATTGCAGTTGAATCTTGGATTCAAGCAATAAGGAGCGGTTTAGTACGTCCTCAAGTATCTTTAGAGAACGAGGAATCATATGCTTGTATATTCAGGTGCAAACTTGAATATGGTTGACTACACTGATTCTGACTTGTAGTCAGATTAAGGATGATCATTAAGTTGATCTCGGGCTCAGTGTTTACTCATAGTGCTTAGAATTCCCTTTTTGGTCTGGGAGTAATTCCAGGTCTGACAAGCCGATATCACTTTCATTGTGAAAACAGTGAAGAGATAGCTTAGAAAGATCTTCTCGGTCACAAGAAGTCAAAAGCATATTGAGAGAGAGTACCGCCTGATTGGAAGGACCGACAACGTTTCAATCCTAAAGATCGTCTCGAGTCGACAACCTAACTAATTAGTGTACCAAGTCGAGTGCTTGGAGGGTACGGCATTGATGGATATGTCTCATCTGCTTTTAGAGCAAGTGGGAGAGTGTTGTGAATAAAATGAGAAAGGGTGTGCTCTAAAAACAATCGTTGCTTGTCATTTCGTGCAAGTGGGAGATTGTTAGGTGTAGTGCCCGAAAGACAATTTGTGTAATTGTTTTTAATAATGGATGACAGAATTTATCTCATCTTAGTTACTTGCTTTGTGCTTGTAAAGTATACACTGCTAAAAACCCTAAGTATATCAGTATGTAACCGCTTAACTCAGTGTATGGATTACACGTGAGGATTGAGTTAGTGGTGATATACTTAAACTGTTAGTCCGTGGTGAACTTAATCAGATTTTAGGGTCTCTTGATTAAAACACCAATAATGCGCCCAGAACACCTTAGGGTGTGATAGTCTTATCCGGATTATCGGTAGAGGGTACCTACGTGGGGCATTTATATATGATGGCATTCATATAGGGCTGCACCGATTTAATCTGTATTTCTCGATATAATTCCTTAATTGAGGAATCTTATTAAATCATTAGATGATCATATATGGATCAACCTTAATCCTGAGGTGATCACAGGGTGCTGCTTGTCCCGGGGTAGTGTTTGATGTGTTAGTTACGGTTCACTTAGATATGTGTTCCAAGCCACTTCTCATTGGCACTATCTCCAGATGTGTGAGTAGTTCTGATTTTCACAGACATGGAATCCATTCCTTCCTGCGGGAAGTAGAGAGACAGTCCCCTTATTTTTAGCCTTAAGAAAGTGATCGATCCCGGGAGTTCATATTAGACAAATTGATCACTAGTCAGATATGTGAACTAATTGGTCATCAGGGGATTAATGGTAAATAAGGATAAGATATTCTGTGTCGGGTTTACGGAGATATCCCGCTCAGAATGGACAGTCTATGGAGGGTTAATCCGTATGTAGTGATTATATCAATGGACGCTTATTTACTCTATGGGTTGAGTATAAGTATATATCTATAATCGGTAGAGTTCAGTTTCGGGTTTATGGTGGCGTAATCCCGGAATTAATAATTAATGTGCTTATTCGGTTCGATGAATAATTAATTATTGGAGCTACTGGTTATAGGTCCATGGTCCCCGATGTGGCTTCTGTAATTCGGACTAATATTCTTGTTATTTGGGCCTCAGTGATAATTAATTGGCTGGGCTCATTAATTGATATGCATGAATATTATTTAGTTGGGCTAAATAATATAATACACGAAAAGACATTTTTACGTGGGCCCGGTGGGCTTAGTGTGGCGCCAATATGTCTTGGATTTTCCAAGAAATTAGTTTTCCTGGATAATGACATATTGTGTAATTAGTTATTTATTTGTTAAATAATTAATTGGATAAATAAAAGAAAATAATTTATTTATTATTTATCTCTTAAATATAAGGATAATTATATTTTCTTATTATAAGATTGTAATTATCTCTTATTTTTATTGGATAATAATAATTAGAATTATCTCTTTTATTTTTTTTAACCGATTGGGTATATGTTTTCTCTCTTGGATTTTGCCTATAAAAAGAGAGTTCTCCCCGAGCCCTAGGTGAAGAGAGGGCCACGAAATTTATAGAGAAAAAAGGCTAAGGAGTTCGATTCTTAGCTCTACCCGGTTGGAGAAAAACTTAGAGTTTTTTCTTGGAAGCATATCAAGGAGGTTCTCATATCAAGAAGGGTGTCCACCAACCACCGTTTGGAGAACACATCGGAAGATCTTGGCTTCTCTTCCTACTATTGGTAACTTGATCTTAACCCCCTTGTTGTAGTTTAAGTCCTTTAATTATGTATTGTGATATATAAGTCGTGATCCATCCGCTGCGCGTAGATCTAACTCGTTTAGATCTAAGAACCTGCATACCTCGCACAATCCAGAAAATATGGATCAAGATCAAGAACGGAATCCAGAGAAACAACTAGAAGATCAACCGAATCCTAAAGATTTGGCGAAACAACTCTTAGTAGATGCTTTAAAGACAATGGGAGATCAAGATTTCCAGGTTCTTTTCGAAAGTGTGAGAAAAGGGAAGGAAAAGGTAGAAACTCTTGGAGAAGAAATGCAGTCATCGCCAGATAACAGGGATGGTCACAGGGAAGTTGCAGAATCCAGTTGCCGAGTTATTAAGAGCAAAACTCGTCAAGCGGATGAGGCTGCAAGGGCCGAGTTGGATGCAATGCTAGAAGATGAAGAGGACGAGTTCCATCTGGATTCACCTTTTATAGAGCATATCGAAGCATACCCCTATCCCAGAGGATTCAAGATACCCAAAATCAGTCCGTATGATGGAACGAAAGACCAGTATGATCATATGAATTAGGATATAGCGCATATGCAGTTATACAACGCCCCGGACGAAATGATGTGCAAAGCTTTTCCAGCACTTCTATCTGGAAGGGCTAGGGATTGGTTTAACAAATTGCCGTCCAGATCTAACACCAGCTTTACGGTTTTGACAAAGAAATTCATGAGCATGTTTATCGCTGCAAGACCGTTCCAAAGAAACAGCACTCATTTGCTCAACATCAAGCAAAAGTCCGATGTAACGGTTCTACAGTTTATCAAAAGGTTTAATGCAGAATCAACCCAGGTGGCTGATGTAGACTATCAATTTCTGGTAGCCTCGTTCGTAGCAGGACTATGAGAGGGGAGGTTACATGCCAAGTTAAATGGAAAAAACCCCAGAACAATGGAAGAATGTTTGGCAATTGCTTTCAAGCATTGTCAAGGTGAAGAAGCAAATCGTGCCAAGTGCGAGTTGGAAAAAGGAGATCATAGGAAAGGAAAGGCAGAAGAGAGATCTGACAAGAAGCGTAAATCGGTTTGGGATAGGGTACAGACACCCATAACCGACAGACTGGGCAAGAGAGGTGCTCTGCAGGACATAGACCTAATCCCGTTGAACAGATCACGGGAACAAGTTCTGGCAATCATGGAACGCAATGGAATAGGGAGAACTCCATTCCCCATGAAAGGGCCCAGGGAGAAGCGAGATCAGACCAAATTCTGTAAATTCCACCAGGATGTGGGTCATGACACAGAGTCGTGTAGAGAATTGATCAGGGACATAGATGCAGCCGTTATCGAAGGAACACTCGACGAGGTAGTTGACAGATCTCGTAACGAAGAGCCTAGAGGGCATAGAGAGTTCAAGAGAGGAACACATCGGAACGAAAGGAATAGAAACAACGAGCAGAGAAGGCCATGAAATCAATCCCCACATTAGGACGGTCAGATCGATAACCGGCCAGTAAATACTATCAACACGATCATGGGAGGTCCCAGGCGGACAGATCAGGAGAAGGAAGTGAACACAGCAGATCAGATGAATCAAGGTCAGAGTTCTGGCAAATGTCAAAAAGTGTCAGGAGAAGTAAGGTATGGACCAGAGGACCCTCTACCACTGGTCATCAACAATGAAGGGCTGGTCATCGAGGCCGTAATCAATAAGAACTAGGTAAAAAGGATTTGTGTTGATACAGGAAGCGCTGTAAACATCCTATATCACAGGGCATTCCAGGCCATGAAATTGAAGGACTCAAGCTTAATTCCGGTATCCACCCCTCTATTCGGATTTGCAGGCCCGCCTATCCACCCTATGGGCATGATCACATTACCTACAACTTATGGTAAATTACCTAAGGGCAGGACCCTCATGGTAAATTACATTGTGGTGAAAGCGCCATCCGCTTATAACGTCATCATGGGAAGACCAGCAATCATCGATCTACGAGCAGTTATCTCCCCAGCCCATAATAGTATGAAGTTTCCGATCAATTCAGGATCGGTTGAAATTAAGGGAGATGTGGAAATAGGCCGGAGCTGTTACACGTCTGTGGTTGGCGAAAAGCAATTTGTTCAACAGGTAACTCTTGAAGAATTATTACTAGAGGAGGAAAAAACTTGGGTATCAGCAGATCAGACCGAGGCTGTTCAGATAGGGGAACAGGAAGCAGAGTCAGCGGTCATCATAGGTACTTGGATTCCTGATCCCTATAAGAAGGCATTAACAGATCTGCTCATAGAGTACAAAGATGTTTTTGCATGGAAAACAAATGATATGCCAGGCTTATCACCAGAGTTTATAGTCCACAGTTTAAACGTGGATCTGAACAGGCTCCCAGTTCGTCAGAAGAAGAGACATTTTGCACCAGAACGGATCTCGGTCATAGAGCAGGAGGTTGCAAAATTAAAGAATTGTCAAGGAAGTGGTTTATCCAGAGTGGTTGGCAAATCCGGTGCTGGTGAAGAAATCAGATGGGTCCTAGAGAATGTGCGTGGATTTTACGGATTTGAACAAAGCCTGCCCTAAGGACAATTACACTTCACCTAGAATCGATAGGCTAGTGGATTCGACTGTGGGTTTTGAAATTTTTGGGTTCCTGGAAGCGTATAAAGGATATCACCAGATCTTTATGGACCCAAAGGATGCATAGAAAACAGCCTTCATAACTAAGTTCGGGACATATTATTATGTAACCATGCCATTTGGACTGAAGAATGCAGGTTCCACCTACCAGAGGGCAGTTAATCGAATTTTCCACGATCGATAGACAAGTCATGAAAGTTTATGTCGACGATTTACTGATCAAAAGAAGGTCTTTAGATCAATATTTACAAGATGTGGAAGAAGTTTGCAAAGTACTCCGAGCAGCTAAGATGAAACTGAACCCAAAGAAGTGCACGTTTGGGGTCAGATCTAGAAAATTTCTATGGTACATGATTTCTAAAGACGGAATCAGGGCCAATCCGGACAAGTTGGACGCTCTGAAGATGATGCCACCACCCACTAATATTAGAGAATTACAAAGATTAACCGGAAGGTTAGCAAGCATTGAACAGATTCCTTTCACGATCAGCACAGCGTGTACTGCCTTTCTTTAAGATCTTAAGGAAAGCTACACCATCTCATTAGGGATCAGATTGTCAAGAGGACTTTGATGAATTAAAGAAATATCGGTTGGAGTTGCCAACTCTGACATCTCCCCAAGAAGGAGAAGTTTTGTACCTTTATCTGTCAGTTTGTGACGAAGCCATTAGTGCTGTCTTGGTTAGGCAACATGGTACACTCCAGAAGCCAGTTTATTACACGAGAAAAGCGTTACATGGACCTGAAGTGAGGTACTCAGATGCGGAGAAATTGGTATTAGCATTAGTACATGCGTCCAGAAAATTGAGATCTTATTTTCAGAGTCACCCGGTCGTCGTCTTGACCGATCAGCCGTTAAAGCAAATACTGAGCAGGCCAGATACTTCATGTCTCTTAGCCAAATGGGTCGTCGAATTGGTGGTACGATCTAGAGTACGTACCGAGAAAGCCGTGAAAGCACAAGCTCTAGCGCATTTTCCGACCGAAGAGAAGTCTATTTCTATCGATCAAAGAAACGAGTCCAAAAGAATCAAAGCCGTTGGAAGTTGTTCATTGATGGAGCATCCAGCAAGAGCGGGTCAAGAGCAGGTCTCCTCCTCATAAGTCCAAGGGGTGAAGAATTCCCTTATGCTTTGAACTTTAGCTTCCACGCAACCAACAACGAAGCAGAGTACGAAGCACTGATTACAGGTTTGAACTTAGCTCTAAAATTGGGAGTTAGGCAACTTAAGGTCTACAGTGACTCTCAACTGGTAGTAAACCACATCAGGGGAGAGTATGAAAGCAAATGAGGAGCCTATGAAGAAGTAATTATCTCTGGCCCAATCGAAGATAAATCAGTTTCAAGAAGTGCAAATGGAGCAGTCTCCGTATCGCGTATCACCGCAGCGTATGCCCTGTCCAAGTTAGCATCGAATTTCTTATGAGACAAGAAGGTCCTGATCGAGCAATTAAGTCAACGTAGCTATGAGGTATCTGAGGTACAACCGATCACACAGAGGGAAACATGGATGGATTCCATTGTAGCGTATTTGAAAAACAGCTAGTTACCTGGGGACAAGATGCAAGCTCGCAAAATCCAACGCTTATCTGATAGGTATGCCCTATTCAATGATATCCTGTATAGAAAATCCTTCATATCCCCTTGGTTACGTTGTGTTACTGTAGAAGAAGGCAATTACCTGTTGAGAGAAATTCACTTGGGGATCTGTGGAAACCATATGGGATCAAGGGCTTTAGCTAGAAAATGCAGGTTGTTTGGCTATTATTGGCCTAAAATGCAGCAGGATGCAGAGGAGTTAGTCTTGGCATGCAGGTCATGTCAGATCCATGGTAACTTATCCCATCAGCCACCTGAAAATTTAACTCCAGTTATCTCGGCCTGGCCCTTTGATCAATGGGGCGTAGACTTGGTCGGGCCATTGCCAACAAGCACCAGGCAGTTATAAATTCCTAGTTGTGGCCGTTGATTATTTCACTAAATGGGTGGAGGCCGAACCACTAACCACTATCACGGCCAAACAAACATCCAAAAATTCTTATGGAAGAACCCGATATGCAGTGTATGGGATACCAAAGACCATAATTTCGTACAATGGTACTCAATTTGAGGACAAAGTGGAGTTCGTGAATGGTGTACAGATTTGGGCATAACACAACATTTCACCTCTGTTGGTCACCCACAAGCCAATGGACAGGTGGAACAAACTAACAGGCAGATCAAGCTGGGCTTAAAGAAAAGGCTGGAACAGAAGGAAAATCACTGGGTGCAACACCTCCCAAATATTCTCTGGGCCTACAGGACCACCCCAAATATGTCAACACGTGAAACTCCATTTTCATTGGCATATGGATGTGAAGCTGTCATTCCAGCAGAAATTGGATTGCCATCCCCCAGAACAACACTGCATAATGATCAGGTCCAAGAAGAGGAAATAAGGCACGCTAAGGATGAGTTGGAGGAGAAAAGGGATATTGCTTTGATCCGAATGGCTAAATATAAGCAACAGGTATCTCAGTATTATAACTCCAAAGTGAAACAGTGTTACTTTAAGGTTGGTGATCTGGTTTTACGCAAAAACGAAGTCAGCAGGCAAGAGCCAAGTGGAAATTTGAGTCCTAACTGGGAGGGACATTACCAGATTATCAAAGTACATGGAAACGGAGCATATCAGTTGGCGGACAACAAAGGGAAAACCATCCCTAGAAGTTGGAATGCAGTTAATCTGAAGAATTTTATGTTTAAGGCAAGTGGTTGTCGTTTTTATGTTGCAAGTCTATTATGCGTTATGACACTATTTTGAACTTTTGAATTATGTTGTGTGGTTATAATATATCTTTATTGTTAAACTCTTAAAAAGAGAAAAATTATTAAGTCTGAAAAATCAGACCACTTTTGGACTTCGTCGTGTCGTTTATCTTTCAGACCTCCGGTCAGGTCGAGAACTCTTAAAAGGAGAAAAATTATTAAGTCTGAAAAATCAGACCACTTTTAGACCTCAGGTCAGGTCGTTTATCTTTAGACCTCAGGTCAGGTCGAAACTCTTAAAAAGAGAAAAAAAATTATTAAGTCTGAAAAATCAGACCACTTTTAGACCTCAGGTCAGGTCGTTTATCTTTAGACCTCGTGTCAGGTCGAGACCTCTTAAAAAGAGAAAAATTATTAAGTCTGAAAAATCAAACAGCTTTTAGACTTCAGGTCAGGTCGCTTATTTTCAGACCTCAGGTCAGGTCGAAAACTCTTAAAAGGAGAAAAATTATTAAGTCTGAAAAATCAGACAACTTTTAGACCTCAGGTCAGGTCGTTTATCTTTAGACCTCTGGCCAGGTCGAGAACTCTTAAAAAGAGAAAAATTATTAAGTCTGAAAAATCAGACCGCTTTTAGACCTCAGGTCAGGTCGTTTATCTTTAAACCTCAGATCAGGTCGAAAAATCTTAGAAAAGAAAATTTTATTAAGTCCGAAAAATCAGACCGCTTTAGACCTCAGGTCAGGTCGTTTACCTTAAGACCTCTGGTCAGGTCAATATCCATATCTGTTAAAACCAGTCTGACGTATGCCGCATAGACAAGTCATACGTCACACTGGGGGAGCAAAGGATAAACACAATATAAGGCACAAAGACAAACACAGGTGGTAGAAAATGTGCAGATAATGGTGCTAGAGGCACTAAAATTCCAAAAAGCAAAATAACAAAGTTTGATGGCAACAACAACAAAGTTATAATGTTTGAAATCAAAATTGAAATAGAGGATTTTCATTTTGAACTGGGGGGAACTTGAGATTGAGATGATGAGCCAGCTTGAGCAGGTGGAGGTTTTTTGCCATACTTGGAGACCAAATCCACTCCCTCCCTAAACTCCTTGAATCTGGCCTCATAAATTTGTGATCCATCCTTTCTGTTCCAGCCCGCGTGGGAAAGCTTGGTAGCATCAACATTGAGGCCTGCTGCTTTCATATCTTCAATGGCCGAGGAATATCCAAACCAAATAATTGGGGCAAATAACATCTTGATACTATCGGCTAGTTCATCAGACCTCCTATACTTAGCAAGGGCTTCAGCAATGTGCTCAGGCAGCTTGCTCTTCAAATTATCTCTCTCCTCTTCAAGGGTGGCTACCATCTTTTCCAGTCCGGATTTGATCTGATTAGAAGTAGCAGTATGAGTCTGGAACTCATAGTTTTGGCCTTCAATTCATCAGATAAAGCCATTTTCTCAGCAGTAGAAGTGTTCAACAAATCTTCATACTTGGCCTTCCATTCTGACAAAGAGTTGGCCAGGTCTTCCTCGACTTTTCTAGAACTTCTCAGTCTGGACAGGATCTCCTTACCCAGTTTGGCGCCCTAAAAAAGGAATACAAGGAGCAAAATCAGCATATATTACTTAAAAAAAGATAGAATACTACTTGTGAAGGGAACTCTTACAAATTTGGACAGATCTTGATTGGTCCACTCTTTCCAATTATATCTTTCCCCTTGAGCTCGTTCAGAGGCCTCAGCATCCCCATCAGCTTGATCCTGAGATCTAATACGCTTTGAAGCACGCCTAGTCTCATATGTAGTCTCTACCAAAGTAGTGCGAGAAACCAACTGATAATCGTTGGTCTCCTCAGAGTCGCCGTCAGCAGGATCTGTCTCGATCGAGGGCTCAGTTGGATGGCTGTCAACAGGCTTGGCAGTTTGATCCGGCACATCTAAGTTGATAACAGGACTGGATGCATCCTGACCTTTGGGAGGTGAAGCTTCATCAGCAATCTGGAGAATATCGGTGAAACTTGCCACTGCAAATATCAACAAGTAGTTAAAAGCATGTCTCAGACAAAACATAGATATTCAAAAAAGGAAATCCTACTTATATTATATCTCTCCTCTGATAGCTCAACATAAGGCTCTGGACCGGCAGTTTCCAGACGAGCAGCATCGATTAAATTGGAACTGTAATGCCTCAGACCCAGGTATATGGGGGATGCCCTGATGTCATTTAACAACTTCTTGTCCGCTTTGCTCTCCAACACATCGCTATTTTTAGTGGAAGTGTTCCACTTGCCTAGATCCCTAGCGGTGTTGTGCCTAATGAAGAAGAAGTGTTTCTTCCAATCGGAGAAAGATTGGTCTGTTTTCTTAATCAAACGGACACTGCTCAAATTATCAGTTCTCCTACAAAAGCAGTACTAGCCAGGACTTTTTTTAACCTATTTGCATTGGTAAAAAGTTCTAAAAAGCACCAAAGTGAAGAGGGTGACAAAACACCTACACCAAATCAGGAAACCTGTAATGGCTCTTATGCTATTGGGGACTATCTGACCAAGTCCTAAATCGTAATAGCGAAGTATCTCCAAGAAGGCGGGAGGAAGAAGAAACCTGAGACCACAGATAAACTGTTCTTTATAAATAGTGCAATACCCAGCAGGAGGAGAAGCAGACTTTTTCCAGACGCAGGTCGGATTGGGGCATAAACGTTCTTATTTATCCCATACCTATCACAGATGTCTGTGATATCCGAATCCTTCAACTTGGAGTCGATTTCATGGCAAGCCATCATTTTCTTGGTCTTGTAGGTCCTCCTCAATGCTTTTATGGGCGCAGATAAGCCGGAAATATTATACTCAGTCGGAGGCGATTCGACAAGGGTAGGAACAATAGAAGCAATCAGATGAGGGGGAAGAATAGAGAAAAGAGGATTTTCGCCGGGGTTGGATACTTCAGGCTGGTCTGGATTCATAAGGAGTAAAAGAAAATCACACAAAGAGAAGAAAGACTTACTTGCTAATTGAAGGAGCAAATCCACCAAATCTGACGTGTGTCTATAAATAATGATGGGCATTTGCAGAGTTTAATAGATTTAATAGCTTTTAACCAGAAGATGGGACGTTTGGGCTACGCATCGATTGAAAAGAGGAGCGTGTGCAATTATGGTGGCGTTTGAGATAACCAAGGCAAAGGTGGACAGGCCATCTGGACGGTACACGTGGCACAACCTTGAACCTCAGATCTTAATCCATCTGAAGCACAAAACCATATCGATTAAGATCTGGGGGGCTTTGATTGGAGGTGACCCGAACAGTCCACGTGTCAAGCTTATACGGAATGGATCAGCAGGACAGGATAGAGCCCTATCTGACCTGGAGGTCAGTACGACCAGATGGACCAACCAACTGGACAGGATCCCTGATCAGGCAGGGGCAGGTCCCAGACCGAGGAAACAGACGGATCAGACCAGGATAGGTCCCTGATCAGAAGAAGCAGGTCGAGGATATACACATCTGGGATGAAAAGCAGTCATATGTAAACGTGGAGACATGGGGGGCTACATAACCGCCCACTAACTCAAGTATCACGAATAACCGCCTGAACTACGGTTGGACTTGATTCCAAATATATATATATTTGGATACGTAGGCAGCTTATTCCTTAAGTTCAGTCCATTCAAAAACAACAACTACTTTATGTTCAATCCTAGAGCAAGAAGACCCAATATTTTACCCGTTTCATTCTGAGTTCGATCGGTGTAATTGAGTCCTTCAACATAAGCTAAAATTATGATCTTCAAACCATTCTTGATTAGGGTTCCATAACCCCTTGTATAACTAGGTTTGTCTTTTCCACCAAAATAGACTTTGGGTCAAACCTTAGCTTGAAAATCAACCAAACATTCTTCGCTCCTTGTCATGTGCGTAGAGCAACCACTATCAAAGTACCATGTTTCTAGCAAAACAAGTTAATGAGTTTTAGGTGCCCAACTCTGTTTGGGTCAAGAATGGTCAGGTGTAGGTACAACATTTGGGATATTTCCATAGGGTCTCTATTGGAAATTGTTGTATTTATTATCATATATATAAGTTACATTCACATATTATCTATCTCTGGATTGTGTCTTATTTATATGCTCTCTCAAGTCTTTTGGTCTATAATATAATCCATATTGCCTTCCATTGTGGAAAACTGAGTAATAACCATCATTCTGCTGTCTGTGGTAAACATCTCTATACTTAGGTCTATGCTGACTTCTGTACTGAGGATTCTACGGAGATCTAGGATAAGTTCTCGGCTGAGTCATTGTCTAATACTTCTTATAAGTTCTCTGATGTGAATGATTGTTCTTTCTAGTTTTAGCAATAGGTTCAGAAAAATTCCAATCACCATTAGTAGGAAATAATTTGTCTTTCCCTCTGAGTTTGTAATTCCTTGAATGATTAACATTCTTGGATTTACATATATTTGACCTTTTCTAGTTCTTAGCATGGTTAGCTTGTGTAGATCTTGCATTTGATCTAACATCCTTGTTTCTCTGAGGTGTAGCTGATCTAACTTTAGATCTACCTTTGTTATTATGTGCAGCTGACTTTTTAGAAAACTGATGTTGAAACTGGGTTGATTCTATCTGAGCTGACTTGACTGGTTCAGCATGCTTTTCAATTTGAGGTGTCTGTTCAGCTACAAACTTGATGCCAATTTTGACATTAGGTTCACCAACTTTACAAGTTCCTTTCTTTGAAGTTTGCTGTGTATCAAATCCTAAGCCAGTTCAATCACCATAAGGCTTTCCGGATTTGAATCCAGTTGCAAAACTGGATTGGGCTAAGGATTCAACTACTGCTAGAACTCTTTGAAATAGATCGGTTACAAAATGTCCTAAACTGATAGTCATTGGCTAATCCCTAGCTTCACTATCTAATCAACTAAAGAACATGTAGTATTGCTACTCTGCAACTACCTCCACTGGCCCTTAGAGGGTTGAATTTCCTCTTCTCCAGGTCCACCAAAAACACAGTCTACCATGATCGAAAAAACAACCGTCCTTGGCAAATCATAGACCGGATTGCTTCAAAGTCTCAACCTTTGATTAAAAATAAATGTTTGGCTTCGAATCAGGTAAGTGATTCTTGCTTGTGGTTCTTCAAATTGTTGATGTCTTGACGAATTCTATGTAGCTTGAACACTTAGAAGATTTCTTGATATTTCTTTGTAAGTACGATGTTGATAGCAATGCACAGATGAAAGAACTTAGGCTCAATAATTCTTGAATTCTTGGTGTTGTATTGTTGTTTTAAACCTTGGTTCTAAGTCCTCTATTTATAGTGTCTAGTCCAACGTTCATCTTGTTCGAATTTGAGTCCTTGTAGCTATGAACAGCTAAATGTCAAGTGGCCGTTCTTACATGTCAGTCCATCAGCCAATGAAAATGCTTGATTTCCAACGTTCTGATTTTCCTACAGTTCTTGGAAGCCTTCTGCTTTAAACTGAGTGTCTGAGAAATGTCAGTTTTAAGCTTTATAAACCGAGTAGGTCGTATTCGGCCTATAACCGATTTAGAGCATTAACTAAGTTTTTACACTTCTTCAAAACTTAGTACTCGATCTTCATTTGATTTTTATTGACTTAATCAGAGTACACTATAAAACTTAAGTCACCTAAGATATCATTGTCCTTATGTATCTTAGTTCTTTATACAAGATCTATAAAGCCAGTTCAAGCCATCACAGACTTACCTGAACCCTTACTCTACAGTCTCGGCTTTTAGTCTTCATAAACTGAGTTTGAACCGTCAATTATTTCTTATTCAATAACTGATTGCGTGTCCCTCAACCTTCTAAACTGAGTTTGTCCCCTCAGCCTTCAGCTTGAAGATAAGCCAACCGAGTCCGTCTCCCTCAGCGAACTTACCTTCTTTAGTTCTGAGTATTTCTCAGGAACAGTTCTGAGTAACACTTTCAGTTTCTTGATATGATTTCTAGTTTCTATATAACTTCTAGTTTTCAGTTCTAAGACTTCCTATCTATTACAGTGCCTGATGCAACCTATACAAAGCTCAGACTCTAATAAATCTTATACATTCATTTATAGACATTTTTTAGCTTTTCACTATAACAGTTAGTTCCAGTACATCATCAATGGGGTGTAAACAAAGAATTAAATAAATAAAGATGAATCATCGTCAAAACTTCAAATTTTATTTCTAACACATGGTATGAGGAAACTCTCAGGATCTTTTCACTTAGAGGGCACTTTACGTTGCAAAAGTGCCAACCATTCCTCGTTCAGGCATATAGTCTCTAAGTGCAAAGATCTTAATAAAGGTGAACGACCGAGGTCAGAAAGACCGAGCTGCACAGGTCTAGCTCTACCTTGTCCTGACCGACCTGCGGTGGATTGAGGAATGATATGGACAATTTTCTTCCTAAAGGTTCTGAGTGGCCTTTAAGGCCTATACTAGGGCTCATGGCCTTTGAAATTAGTCTTACATTTAGTTTGCCTTATTGTTTGAGTATTTCATGCTTGACACGTGCCACGGTGAAATTTGTCCTCGTCAGCAACCATAAAGTTTATCCCGTTATTTATAAAATTTTTGCTTCATAAAGGAGAATGACAAATTTAAACATGTAGAAGAGAAATGCTTGCTTTTCATTTGTATGTCACTACATATAAGAAATATAAGTATTGACTTTCGACCAAAAGAAAATGAAAAAGAAAGAAGGCAAGAAAGTCATATGGAAAGGCACAAGGTAGAGGTTGTAGCTGTATATGTTGCCTCGATCAATGGAGATAGCCGCAAATGGAGATACAAAATTTTGATTTTGTGTGATATGCTAATGGTTTGTTTTTGCCTATTTAGACTATTGGAGTGAAAGGTACACAAGAATAGACCAAAAATTACATATCGGAAGGTAATATATTCTACCTTCGTAAATGTATGTCCGTTTAGTCTTTTAATTTTGACCCATAATGTAAGTATTTTTAGAAAACCAATGAAGTATTTATCACATTTATTTTTCAATTTACCTTTCATTTATTATATACCCACCCACTTTTCACTAATTTGCATTAATAACGGTCAGAGGTCATTTTACACTTTTTAATCAAAATTAATGACACATAACCAATTTAACCAATTTCCTTAATCTGTGTGACTAAATCTAAACGGATTTACATTTTGGGACGGGGGTAGTATATACCGACAATAATAATATATCCGTTAGGGGCCCGCAGTTAATAAGCCTCTTTGACCTAAGTTCTTGTTTATATAATTTTTTCGGAAAAAGATCTTGCTCAAAAGACACTCACCCAACTTTTTTCTCCTAACTTGCCCAAAATACCGTTTAACATGTTTAAACATGTTACACGAGTTTGAACATGTTTGAACATATTACACAAGCCCAAATCACACCCTTCCGATCACAAATCACCCATCCAAACCCAAATCACCCATCCGAACCCAAATCACACTCATTCGAACCCAAATCACACCCATTCGAACCCAAATCACTCATTCAAACCCTAATCACCAATCCAAATCACACCTATTTGAACCCACTCGATCCTAAGCATGTAGACATGTTTGAACATGTTACACGACTTTGAACATGTAGAAAACGAGTTTGAACATGTTACACAAGCCTAAATCACACCCATTAAAACCAAATCCAACTCAAATCACCCATCCGAACAAAAATCACTCCCATTCGAACCCAAATCACACCAATTCAATCCCAAATCACACTTATTCGAACCCAAATCACACCCATTCGAAGCCAAATCACCCATCTTCTTCAACCCCAAAATCCATTCGAACACCCATGAGTTTGAATATGTAGAAAACGAGTTTGAACATGTTACACAAGCCTAAATCACACCCATTCAAACCCAAATCACCCATCCGAACCAAAATCACACCCATTTGAACCCAAATCACACACATTCGAACCGGAATCACTCATCTTCTACAACCCCAAAATCCATTCGACCTCCCATTCGAGCATGAATAAAACGAGTATAAAATGGACCATGAAGAAAATGATTATAAAATGGAGAAAGAATAAGAAGAAATAAGGAAGAAGAAGAAGAAAGAAAGAAATAGAGAAGAAGAAGAAGAAAGAAGCAGAAATTGTGTAATAGGAATGGAAGAAGAAGAAGAAGGAGAAAAAGAAGGAGGAGAAGAAGAAGAATAAAAAGAAGAAGAAATAGAGGAGGGAGAGTTGAATTATATATTCAAAATTTGAATTTAGGGAAGGGGGGATATTTGGGGAAGATTCAAGAGGGTCTGATGTAAGTCAACACGATGATACAATTTCCCGATTATTCACCCTCTTTTTCTCATGAAATTAGTGATATTTTGACATCATCTTGAGCAATTATTATGATCAATTAAATTATTTTTTGTATATAGGCAATATCAGAAAAACCATGCTTTTGCTTTTATTGTAGGCGTATTAGCCGATTTTGTATCAGATTTGCATGTGGTATATTTGTGTCAGTTTTGCAGCACAGAAAGCATGGTTGGGAGCTTGGTTTTTGATTTGATGGTGTCATTGTATTGATCGAGAGATGATTTTGGAGCTGAGGCGAGGATTCTAACCCATGAGGATTATTGACACACGTTAGAGGGTTCAGTCCATGCGAGTTGGAGAATAAATTTTATCATGGATATTTTATATACATATGGCGTACGCCATGTTACTTCTCACCCATGCCAAGTGAAATATTCATGTCTGTTGAGCATTTAATGCGTATGTCATTCAGCCAACCACCACATCAGACTTGGCGTGCCAATGGTCAGTGACCGACGCCAATCCTTCAGTAGAGTGCATGACGCACGCCATTATTGCAGAGTCAGCAAATGATTGATCCCTTTTATTCTTCCACTCACCAAAATTATCAAATAGACTTCATCTTCTCCAACTTCTTCCTCCTTGAAGACACCTCTACCCCCCAAGGCTCTCCTAGCCAAGTATTTTAGTAGAATTAACTCTTGAGTTTGATTGTAATAGTTAAGGATTCTTAGCTAAACTTCTACTACTTTGTTTGGAGTTTAATATACACTAGTGTTGATTCCATTGAAGGTTTGGAGTTGAATGAAGAACACCATTTTCGAGTTCTTACTTGTGATTGGTAATCCTTAATCTTTATTTTGATTCAAGTGTTCTAATGATTATGAATGTTAGCATTGCTATGTTAATGTTTGTAGTTATGAGTAGCCAAGATTATGTTGTAGAATTAGTTTATTCTCTTATGTTGATTTGGAATGATTGTTTGTGTTGTTAGTTTTGATTGTTGTGAATCTTTTCCTACTTGCATTGTATTGTTTGCTTGCATTAGAGTAATTGACTAGTGCGAGAATTTACACATTTAACACATACAGAAAGAAGATGTTAAGTGTGGGAAGAGGGTAGGAAAAATAGAGGGTAAAATCGACCTTTCGAGGCATTCGATTTCTTATCCGGGGATAGTTGACAATGTCATTGCATTCAAGTGCGTATCATTACCAATTCATTAGGTTTAGGACACCTAGGCCAGGGAGGAGGTATTGAGTAGTATCATACACTCGTATGAGGGGGAACTACTTGCCTAGGAATGCACCGTTTCACACTTTTGAACACGAATGTTAGGTAGGTAGGAAATCATTCATATGAAACTACAAGAGAATTCCTAGCCTACGTATTATCTTGGTTAGGTTCTTTTATCAATTTATCAACTTTCTTATTACGGGGAATTCATTTATGTATTTATCATCTTGCAATTTGTGACCTAGATCAAATTAATATAAGCTTTAAGTGTTTAACCTCACAAATCCCTGTGGAAAACAACATTGACCACCGTACTAGACAACAATTGACCCGGTACACTGCCGGTTAGATTGGTCTCTAGGAAAGTCGCATCAAGCTTTTTTGCGCCGTTGCCGGGGAATTGAGTAACTGTTAATACTTGTACATGTTTTAAAATTTTCGACAATAGGTCAAACTTTTCTAGTCTCATTTCTATTTCATTTCTTTGGTGCTTACCTCTTGGTGATTCACCAACTGTTATTTTATTGTGTTTTTGTTGTTTCTATCTTGTAGTTGATGACCAAGACTCGACGTGGTATGGAACCGCTTAATCCTCTCATTCCGGATATCAATACGTATATTAGGGAATGAGTAGCTGAGAATAAAGTTGGTCAAGCTCGTCATGGTTTGGAACTTAGTGGAGATTCCTCCCAAGAATCATTGATAACACTCTAAATGGTACCAATAATTATACCTATATTTACCCCGAATTATGCTCAAGAGAGTATAGAGAGGCTCGTTTTTATATGGAATATATGTTAAATGCTATATGAGTGTTTCCAGGATCGTAATTCTGCATCTATGCTATTTTCCTAAAAGGTTTTGGTACTGTTTTGCTCGTTTTGCGTGTTTTATGGGATGTACCAAATCTGGAGCATTGGAGAACGGATCTGGACCAAAAGAAATACACTGGGCCAAGTGATTGAAGTCCAAGAAGAAGCCTGCTGCAGAAAAGGAAGAAATGTAGGCCCGGTAACCCAGAGGCTAGGCCCGGTAAACCGGCGTCTTGTGGAACACAAAATTGCTTCTGCCGCATTATCTATGTCGTTTAGGGTTTTAAATAGTCTTAAGTCGGCTAGTGTATCTATATAAAGCCACATATACTGAGTACTACATATGATATTATCAATCTTGAATATCATTGAATACATTACAATTATTATTATGCAACAAAGTTTTCTGGAGCTTTGGAGAGTTGTTTCGGTTTCCTCCCTTCTTCCATCATCTCTAGCTTGAGTACATCGAGATAGATCTCCATTGTTGAAGGTATGAACCTTTGAACGTTCATTTTTGTCTTCAATACGGTGGATCTGTTCGTATTTATGTGTTTTATTTAATCGGCATGTTTAACAACCCCATAATTTATTATTTCAATCGTACTGAGCAATGTAGATCCAGAAATTTGGAAAAGCCGCCCCTAGGAACCCGGCGGTCTATACCAGTTTACCGGGGCATGTTTTGGAAAACCTATACTAGGATTCACTACAGGTACGTTGATCGACAGGAATAATTAAAACGAGTAATAGCTCTGGCCAATCTAGTATTCATAATTCGTAAATTAACATGAAGGACTATTAGTGAAGTATTAATTAGGACATCGTCTTGATGGACCCTAGGAACGTGCTGGTCAATGTCGACAGCTGTCTAGGCGGGTTAGCGGTATGAGTTAGCGCTCAATATCGGCACTTCTAGTTCTTTATGCGTATGAGTTATTACGGACCAATTAAAGAGGGTAGCTTGCGTATAGATTGTCTACTGCCATTGTCGGAGTAGATAGGGTTAGGAATTGCACCCGTAGCTGATAAATTATGTGGGGAAGTAACCATATTGATTAACTAACCAAGTTAGTAGATCGGTGAGGAGAGGGAGAGAATACCATATTTGTTTTATTTTACGTTATTGTTCGTCAATGACCGCCTATAAGTTGCTTCTTAATTAGGTTAGAATTGTTTATACTTATTGTTGCATTGTCTCTGTTGGGTTGACCTTGACTTGCATTTACTATACTATGATGTACCTAGTATTCCGGCTAGTAATATCGACGTTAGTGACTTACACGCGATAAAGATTTTTGGCGCCGTTGCCGGGGACAATGGCCAATTGTAAATATAAACGTTTTAATTCTAATTAAGAAGTCGTTTTTATTTTATTTTGAGTCTTGAGTCCTTCTGTATCAAACCTGCACATGTTAAACTGCTAGAAAGAGAAATTTCAGGGCCAGTTTTCTAAAGGTAACCTCCGAGTTACCGAGGCATGAAAAATCAATTTGTGTACAGTTCCTGTTATTCTGTGTTATTCCCTGTTCATTTTAGTTAGCAGTTTCGCAACAGTTGGGATCAAACCCAGCTGAAGCGGAAGTTGCTAACCTTTTCCTTGTTTTATTTTGTCTTTTCGCAGGAAGATCGGAACACTTCAGAGATTCGATAGAACCAGAGTTGAAAAAGAGTGAACAAGTCAAACAATATGCCTAGAAATATATTGAATATCACACCGATTTCCATGTACCCTGGATCTGAAGCAAGAGATCATTATGAAGCTGTAGAGCAACGGTTGGAAAAAGAGGAAAAAGCAATCAAGCATGAGCCTATAGATGACTTAAAGGAGTACAGCACGAATCTCCTAAGTGAGTTCCCTTGCGAATTAATTGATATATCGTCTTCGGATTATGAGTCTGATGATCCTGAAGAGGATCCTGACATGATGTTTTCTGAGGGTGAGGATTACCCAGACTCAGACACCATGGTGAAGTTAGGAGACCCTGGCACGTTCCGACTCCCGATTTCTGTAAATGGAATATTTGTAGGATTAGGTCTCTACGACTCTGGCTCGAGTTGCAATATTCTACCTTTTTCCCTTTGTCAGAAGATCAAGCTTCCAGTCGTAATGAATCAAACCAGAACGATGACCTTCATAGATAGATTAAAGGCATGCCTGCTGGTTTGCTAAGAAAGTGTACAATTAAGGCATGAGGGTTCGCGTATCCCATTGACTTGAACCTGAGGACCCAAGTTCCCCAGTTCTTTTAGGAAGACCTTTCTTAGCGACGAGCAGGGCGGTTATGGATTTTGATAAGGGGGAGATAACATTGAGGATGAATACTGATGATGTATCTTTTAGGATCTTAGAACCTCTTGAAAACTGACCGGAGAGTTGTAAGATGACGTATGCTTCAGGGAATGTGGAAATTATAGAGATCGAGGGGCATAATGTTAAGGGTGATTTTATACGTTTTATAAGGATATATTTTATGTCAATTTTCCCCATATGTGGATGTTTTTCATAGAAATCGAGCTTTATATTGAAATATTGAGCAAATGAGTTTTAGAAGTATTAAAGTGCAAAATCGAGCTAATTATGTGATTTTATTGGATAAATATCTTTAGATGTAAGATGTTACATTTTGCTTGTTTTTATCGTGATGTAGGTACGCTTGTATGAGGTGAAAGGAGCTTAAAAGATGTTCAAGTGATGATTTGCATGGAAGGAAAGAGATAGAGATGAAGTTGGAATGAAGATCAAGATGAATTTGGAAGAAAAAGGGACTGAACTAGCATCCAGCCTGGACTGGCGTCCAGGAGAAGAAAGTTGAACAGAGAGTTTGGACGCTGAGTGAACGAGCGTCTGCCCTAGCGTCCAGAGCATCTGGACGGGCGTCCAAGCTTCTGGACGAGCGTCCGTCCACCGCCATTGCGCAGCCGCCTCAAAAGTCTATAAATACAGCGCGATTTCTACCCTAATGGGGATATAATTCGATCCCTCTTGACACACAAACATTAGAGAGGAGCCCTAGGCGCCCCAGCCCCATTTTGGGAGGCTGGGGTGGCGGTTAGATTAGGTTTTATTTTCGTTTTTTTTTTCTGTTCTTGTTCGTCCATGCTGATGGCCTTCAAGCTGTGAACTGGAGCATCCATGGTTACTTTTCAGCAGCGTTTTTGATTTCTCTCTTGGATAATCTTGTGAGTGATTTTATTTAGAGTTTGTAGACCTTTGTTTATTTGTTTATGCAATCGATACCGAAAGATGTATTGCTATTTGATGTTTACCGTATGATGAAAATCGGTGTAAACCTTAGATCACCATAGGAAAGATTAGACTTTTAACCTTGACATAACGTAAGTTGATCGGTTAGATTTCTAGGTTGTTAGAACTAATAAATCTTGCACCTTGTTTTGAGAGCGTTAATCTCTATAGATCGGAAGATGATGAGATTGATAGACGGATTACTTACGGAAGTAGGAATTCATACCTTTGATTAGGTGAACCACAACTTTGATTGAATCATCATAAGATAATCTAGGGAAGAATTAAGGGTTGCGGGATGGTGGATCATGTTTGTTCTATGTTGATTTGCTTCAGTCATTATCATGATAGTTGGTTTTATTGTTTTCTTAGTTGTAGTTTTATTTTATTTGCTTTCATTCGCAACGATATTTTCCTGGCTTTGGACTGACAATCCTCTGTCCAGTTTATTTTCCGTTTTAGTTTAGGTTTAGGAATAATTGTATCAACCTTAGGAGAATTAATTGAACTAGATACCTCTATTCCCTGTGACCGACTCCGGTATTAATCGCTATACTACGATCCCTAAACTTGGGGAATACCGGATTTATAAATTTTATTACTTGTTTGTTTTGTTAGATAAAATCCGTGACACATAAGCATAGAGAGGTTGTAGTAGAGACCGTTGAGCAAGAATTTATGAGACTAATGCTGAGAGAAAAAAAAGAGAAGGACCACAACAAGATGCTCATGGAAGCTAGTCCTTCCGTGTTGCGTAGTGAACGAGTTGAGCTAAAAGTAGAAAATGTGGAATCCTTGGGTCTAAAGCCTAAATCTCAATGCAAAGACAGACCTAGTACGCAAGGTAAAAAGGAAAGGCGTGCTAGGAAGAGAGCTCAAAAATTTTCTATAAAGGTGCAAACCTCTGGAGCGAATGTTTGGCGAGTTAGAGCTCCAACCCTTGAATGATCGGAGATCTGAAGAAAGTCGAGCTGACGACTATAACTCAGAAATAATGCTTTAAACCCCTAGGTAGATTAGGAATGAATAAAAGTAGCCAGATGAAGGGACGAGCTTTTTTTCATCCTACCGCACCCTTAGGCTTGAAACCGATAGTTGTGGAAAGGTTTTTCTAGCTCATTGGGGATTATAGTGAAGTAGGTTGGGTTTTGAGTTGGAAATAGCAATGCAAAGAGTAAAAGGATAGTCAATTTGAGGTCAGAATTGAGCAGAAAGGTTGAGTAAGAAGTGAGGCAAAGCCAGATAAAGAACCTAGAGAAAAGATACCTCTTGTATCCCGAGGGTAACCTCCGGGTTACCGAGGCTTGATTTTTAAATTTCTGAACGTCAGATTATAATGCTGAATTGTGAGAGACACGTGGAGGACACACGTTGAACCAGATACGGTCAGTCAGCAGAAACCGTCCCTTTTTTCCATCTTTTCAAATCTTTCATCCTTTCCCACACTCCACCCTAACTCCACCTCAATCCTATCAATCACCCCCTCAAATCCCTCACCCTAATAACTTCGATACCCACTATCCCACTAAAACCATCCACCTTCACTCAATTCTTCCTATTTAAACCACCCCTTCATCACAAATATCACCATTCTTATCAAATCCTTTCTCTTCATCACCAAACTTCTCCCATTTCTTCTTCTTCATCTAATTTCGACCAAAATCGCCACCACATCTCCACCAATTCCTTTCATTTCCCAAACCCTAAACACCACATCCAACACCCCTATTGCTGATTTGTCTTGATGTTGTGAAGTGCTGCAGTTCTTCTTTTTCTTCGATTACCAGAAGCACAGTCTCAGAAAGAAATTAGAAAATTTCAGGCCGGTGAACCGCACTCTATCTCCGGTTTACCGAGGGTAATTTTTCAGAAACAGCCTCAGAATCAGTTCCTATACTCATTCAGGATGGGTCCTAAGCATCGACGTTCAGCAGTTCGTCCCAGTGGTTACCAGAGTGTGTATGGAGATGCTAATCCATTACTCGACGGGGTTGAGCAAGTCCATTCTTTAGAGATTTACGAGTCTTTCCAAGGCCATTGGAATGCTAGACCAGTGGCTCGAGAACGAGGGGTAGACTTGGACGATTGCGGTTCGATATTGCTGGATGCCTTACAAGCACAAGATATATTGGACATGGTTGAGGCACCGGCCCGGTTCAACACCACGGTGGTAAGAGAATTCTATGCATATGTTTCGCATAACCCTGGAGCCACTTATGCTATGGTTTGTGGTATCAAGGTTGACTTCTTTATCGAGCGAATCAACGCTCATTTTAGGGTTAGACATCCACCGGTGGAATCGGATGAGTACACATCCTCGAGCAACATTGCCGATCTCGAGAGGATGAAGATGATTGCTGATTTCATAGGGGTGCAATAGAAGCGTAACCCTACTGGAGCGCCCACAATCTTCCTAGAAAATGAGTTATCCTGAGACCGGAAGATGGTTAACAGATTTGTTTGTGCTCGCCATCTTCCGACTAAGCACACGATCTCTGTCACTACTACGAGGGCAGATTTGATGTTCTATCTAGAGACGAGTGCCACAATCAACATCAGACTTTTGTTGAATAGCCGTATTCATGAGCTTGCCGCCACTTTTGTGTGAGAGCTGTTACCATACGGGCCGATGATTGATATGTTTGCTCTGGAGGATAAGGTCAAGATGCTCGTCAGTGATGATTGGGAAGATCCTGAGCCGTAGCTCAGTTCACAGTCTGTCTCGATAATACAGAGATGTGTTGGTAGAGCTGAGAGGGAGCGTACTCTGGTGCATGGTGCACCGAGGACTCGGAGAGCCTTGCTTGAGGAGCACTCGCGAGAGATTGCGAGTCTACATAGCAAGTTGGATCGGATTATTGACTTTTTCGGAGTTCCGCCTGCTACCCCACCACCTAGGACTATCCCTCGTCATAGATCATCCTCTTCCACCGCCGCCGCCTCGAGGTCTACACCACCTCCCGGTTTTGAGCCTAGAGATGACTGGGAGGGTTATTCCGATGAGGACTAGCTTTTATTTCTTTTGTATTGTTGTTTTCCATTTTTTATTTTTATTTTTATTATTTTTTTTCTTTTTCTTATCCTATCTCTTTGATGTAGCAGAATATTATTACTATAATGATTTTGTCGGCTTAATTTGTTTTATAGTTAATTATTTTTCTCTTTTACTGCCGCTCTTTGGTAATACAGTTTCTTGTCACCACTATTCTTCTTGGTTTGCTTGAGTTATTTAGCGTAGATTCTTCATGGATTAATTACATGATCCCGATGATTTATACGACGATCAAATTCTTCTTTGGTTCCACCCTTAACCGAATCTACGTTCCTTTTCATTTTTCATTTTCCATCTTATACATTGGGGACAATGTTTCGATTAAAGTGGGGGGTGGAGGAACATCACTTAGCTTCTTAGCATCATATTTCATGAATTGCATGATTATCTTGATTCTCTTTCATGCACGATTCACCACTTAGAATTTGATTCGTTTCGACAGATTTCCGAAAAATTATGATATCTTTGATCTTTTTGAGTTAATTGACTTCATCCTTCTTTTACTTTGTACAAGTAAGAGAAAGTGTCCACTTCTGAAGTAGTGGCGTATTAAGCACATATTCTGTTATGTGCCACCAATTTAAGCACATATAACTCACTTCCCTTGGTGTGTAGTCGATAGCATATTGCTTTGACTAGAGTTGACCCTGGTTTCCTCACGAATCATGTTCCACCAACGCTTAGAAAGGCAAAGGAATTTTGGATTCGGTAGTTTATCATGAGCGGGGCCGTGAGGATAAATAAATCAATGAGAGTTCACCTGCCAAGAAAGAGAAAGTGGATTGAAAAATATACATCTATATTCTCTTTGACAATATCTTAGTCAATGGAGCATAAGACGCATGACTTTTGCATAGACCGATAAACGTGAGCCTAAGAGTGACATATGCTCGGTTCTCGATCCTCCTTGCCAGCTCAATTAATTAACAAATACATGTTCGAGACTAGTTAGTTCGACTACGGGTTGATGTAATGTGAGATTGTCTTCATTTCTAAGCGGTTGTGAAAGTTATTGCACAGACACATTGGCACATTACTTGAATAGTGTTTAATGTGTTACTGATGAATATGAGGGGCATGATCTTGATCTTGACTTCATGAGGCATAGTTGTTTTTAATTAACTTGTATGTTGATATGAGTGTTATTTTCTTTTCGCCTTTTTGCCCAGGACGATCAAAAGCTAAGTAGGGGGTAGTTGATAACGCTCTAAATAGTACAAATAATTATACCTATATTTACCCCGAATTCTGCTCAAGAGAGGATAGATAGTCTCATTATTATATGGAATATATGTTAAATGCTATATGAGTGTTTCGAGGATCGTAATTCTGAATCTATGCTATTTTCCCGATGTTTTGGTACTGTTTTGTCTCGTTTTGCTTGTTTTATAGGATGTACCGAATCTGAAGAATTGGAGAATGGATCTAAACCAAAATAAATACATTGGGCCAAGTGATTGAAGTCCAAGAATAAGCCTGCTGAAGAAAATGAAGAAACGTAGGCCCGCTAACCCAGAGGCTAGGCCCGGTAAACCGGTGTCTTGTGGAACACGAAATTGATTCTGCCGTATTATCTAGGTCGGTTAGGGATTTAGAGAGTCTTAACTCGGCTATTGTATCTAAATAAAGCCGCATATACTGAGTACTACATATGATATTATCAATCTTGAATATCTTTGAATACATTACAATTATTATTATGCAATAAAGTTTTCTTGAGGTTTGGAGAGTTGTTTTCGGTTTCCTCCCTTCTTCCATCATCTCTAGCTTGAGTAGATCAAGCTAGATCACTATTGTTGAAGGTATGAAGCTTTGAACGTTCCTTTTTGTCTTCAATATGGTAGATCTGTTCGTATTTATGTGTTTTATTTAATTTGCATGTTCAACAACCCCATAATTTACTTATTTTAATCGTACCGAGCAATGTAGATCCAGAAATTAGGAAAAGCCGCCCCCGGTAACCCGGCGGTCTATACAGTTTTACCGGGGCATGTTTTAGAAAACCTAAACTGGGATTCACTACAGCTACGTTGATCAGCAGGAATAATTAAAATGAGTAATAGGTCTGGCCAATCTTGTATTCATAATTCGTAAATTAAAATGATGGACTGTTAGTGAATTTTTAATTAGGACATAGTCTTGATGGACCCTAGGAACGTGCTGGTCAATGTCGACAGCGGTCTAGATGGGTTAGCGGTATGAGTTAGCGCTCAGTATCGGCAGTTCTAGTCCTTTATGTGTATGAGCTATTACAGACCAATTAAGGAGGGTAGCTTGCGTATAGATTGTCTATTTCCATTGTCGGAGTAGATAGGGTTAGGAATTGCACCCGTAGCTGATAAATATGAAAATAATCATTAAAAACTCATGATTAATCTAAGGAAATTATGTGTGGACGTAAACATAATGATTTACTAATCCAAGTTAGTAGATCGGTGAGGAGAGGGAGAGAATACCATATTTGTTTTCTTTTACGTTATTTTTGGTCAATGACCGCCTATATGTTGCTTCTTAATTAGGTTAAAATCGTTTATACTTATAGTTGCATTGTCTCTGTGGGATCGACCTTGACTCGCATTTACTATACTATGATGTACCTTGTATTATTGCTAGTAATATCGACGTTAGTGACTTACATGCGATCAATCATCTACCCAAGGAATAGAAAAGGACGAGGACATAGCAAATGCACAAGTCGATCAAGGGCATGAGGATGCTCAAAACCATGAACAAAACCCAAACCTCCACATCCTTAACCCCAAAAATCTCAACATCCCACCACCCCAAACAATAACCCACAAAACCACAACCACAACCGGAATCAAAACAACAACAACAACAACCCCCCAAACCTAAGATCCATTTGTGATCAAGCCGTGAGAAGGAATGAAACCAACAATCCAATTCATTTACCAAATGCGGGAGCAAATTACTTTGAGGTTAAAGCACATCTTTTGGGATTTGTTGGAACAAGATCTCAATTTCATAGACATGATGATGAAGATCCACATCACCATCTCCACAACTTTGAAGAATTATGTAATATGGCCAAGAGTCAAGGTGCTAATAAAGAATTGATGAGAATGTCTATGTTTCCTTTCTCCTTGGATGGGAAGGCAAAGGATTGGTTTATGTCACTTCCTCACCATTCCTTGACAAGTTGGGAAGAAATCCAAAATGAATTCTTGAAGAAATACTTCACACCAGGCTGAAATTTTGAATTGAAGGTTGAGATTGCTAGTTTCAAGCAAGGTGAAGATGAATCACTTAGAGTTGCATGAGAAAGCTTTAAGAGGTTGTTGAGAGCTTGTCCCGATCATGGTTATCCTTTGGACAGGCAAATTCAATTCTTTTGTCAGAAGCTTAGAAAAGAATCATGAGCGATCAAGCATGAAATGGTTCGTTGATGATGAGTGCGGCACAAGATGTGTATGATGCTATTGAGAAGACTGTGAAGAACAACCTAATGTGGGAAACCGGTTCAAGCACGAGAAAATTTGCATTTGTAGGAGAATCCACCGCTCAAACCGAAGCGTTAGCTCATTTAGATTCTCTTAGCAATAAAGTTGATGAAATAAAGGGAAGTAAGGGTTTGGAAGGAAATACGTCCAATGACATAAGTGGTGGGGAAATGAAACATAAAGACTATGCATAGTTTGAGATGAATGAATCCGGTGATTATTCTAATAAAGAAGTGAGCTATATGCAACAACACCGAGCACTACACAATGCTAACTGCAATGCATTTAATAATTTGGAAAGAGATTTTCCTACTCAATGTTGGTCTCCAAATCTAAACAAGCAAGGATCATCATCTTTCGTTCCTTAACAAAATACTTCCTTTAACACCAACATTCCAACCCAAAATTCCAGGGTCATTCTTCACACCCAGCACCACAACCACCTACACACTCTTATCAACAAAGTCCTACAGAAAACATACCTAACACTCAAACTTTAAGCTCATCTACGAAAAATGAAGGGAGATTGGAGAAGTTGATGGAAAATCTTATGGGTGTTGTCTCAACTCAAGCCACGAATATGCAAACAATGATGTCTTCTATAGGCACAGTGACAAAAGATGTTGGCACTTTGAGGACCTTTATGAGTGGTCATTGTTAGGTGTGATGCCCGAAAGACAATTTTATAATTGTTTTATTTAATAAATGAAATGATATTATTATTCATATTTATTATTCTCATATTCACCGATGTGACAATAGTATTTACACTACAGAAAACCCTAAGTATATCGTTTATATAATCACTTAACTCAGTGTATGGGATAAACACAGGAGGATTGAGTTAGTGAAGATGTACTTAAAATACAATTAGCCCGTAGTGAAGTTAATCGAGAGTATCGGGTCTCTCCTTTAACGTGCTATTAATGCGCCCAGAACACAATTGGTGTGATTGTCTTATCCGGACTTTCGGTTAAGAGAACCTAGTGGGGCATTTATATATGATAGATATATCATATAGGGTTGGACCGATTTGATTAGAGTTCACGATATAATTCCGTAATCGAGAAGTCTTATCGAATCAATGGATGATCATATTTATGGATATATCTTAATCCCGAGTTGATCACAATCAACCGCTTGAATCGGTATGAAGTTTGACTTGACGGTTAAGGATTACACTGAGTCTGTGATCTGAATTACCCCATCTTGGCATTGTACTGGATTGAGTGAGTAGTCTGTGTTATCACAGATACGGAATCCATTCCCTCCATTTATGGAAGTAGATAGACAATTCCCTTATTTGTTAATCCTAGAAAATGATCGATCGCGCGAGTTCATATTATACTGATTAGCTACCAGTGAGGTGTATGAATTAATTGATCACTAGGGGGTTAATGGTAAATAAGGATAAGAAGTTCTAAAAAGGGTTAACGGTAACTTCCCGATTTAGAATGAACAGTCTATGGAGGATTAATCCATATGTAATGATTATATCAATGGACGCTTATTATTATTCTCGTGAGGAGATAAATATAATCTTTTAATCGGAGGAGTGCAGTCACGGGATTATGGTGGCATATTCCTGTGATTGATTTATCAAATATAATTATTCTGTTCGTAAGATAATTATTTATTTGATTTATCGGAGCCGCTGATTATTAGTCCATGGTCCCCGACGTGCCTCCTATATAGCATAGCTATTCTCGGACGTCGAATCCTAATAATATTAATTTAGTTCTTGTTGGACTTTATTAAAACGATATGTGAATTAATTGTTTAGTGGACTATTAAATTAGTTGGGCTAAATAATTAAATATGTGGAAAAGACATTTTCCATAATCTTGGCCCAATTATTGTGTGATGGCAAAATTAATATTGACTAGGTCAATATTGTTAATTTCGCCCCATGCCTCTTATTTTTGGAATAAGAAATTGTTTACTTGTGTATTAATAATACATGTGCATAAAATATTTATTGGATAAATATTTATGGAAAGAAATAAAGATAAATATTATTCTAGATTTGTTCTAGAATATTATGGAATTATCTTTTATTTATTGGATTATTCATTTGCAAAATAAAAATCCTTGGAGGCTAAGTTTTACTCTCCTATATAAAGAGAGTTCTCCCAAGCCTTACACACACATGATTTCGAATTTCACCTCTTAGAGAGGAGAAAGGGAAAATTCGGCCAAGGGGAATAAGAGGGAAAAATCTTGGAGGTTTTTCCGGGTAGCATATCGGAAGGGTTCGGGTCGAGGATTTCCTTCCACCGGGAGTTGCTTGGATCACACGTACGGAAGATCGTGGTGCTCTTCACATCTTCTTGCATCCTTTCCTTTGCGGTTCTTCAACTTGAATTTTGAGATTCAAGAGGTATGATCTACAACCCCTTGTAGATGTAGATCTAGTTATTTTATTACGTGTAATTTATAGATCTAGATCCTTAAATCGCTTCCGCTGCGGATGATATTACTAACAGTGGTATCAGTCGCCATGGTGATCTATATTTATACGTATAAAATATTAGATCTAGGAGTGGAAAACATGTAGTTTTTTTTTTGTCCCAATTTTTTTGGGGGCCGATGCATATGTTTAATTTTTATGCTTATGAATGTCGTGGTTGAAGAGATGGATTGGGGTTGGCACTGTTTACCCGTTAGATCTATTGTAAACTCATATAAACGATGAAAATTCGTCCATATGAGTATAGGAAATTATGTAATTCTTTTTTATTGCAATTTTAATTTCCAGAAAATAGATCTGTTTAGTAGCTGTTTAGTTATTTCGTGTTTCCCGTTGATTGAGCCGTTGAAACGACGATCCCTCCGGTCAGAATCAAGATTGGAAGATGATGAACAATTCCACAAAATTTGGCGTCGATCGGAGTCCGTTTTGATATCCGTTCATTGCTGCAAAGAAGCTGCTGTAACAGAAAAACGCAGGATTCACAGAAACCCTACCTGTGACTTCCTCGAATTTCTGGGAGAGTTTGAACCGTTGAATCGCAAATCCAACCGGTCAGATCGATAAATATGGAGATTTTGATGTGGCATAAAAATTTCAGGTCGATCGGGTTTCATCTCGACTCCCGATCGGCTCCGGAAAGTAACTGATACGCTGCAGTCGAGACAGATGCAGCATCAAGATCGGCGGCTCACTGAAGAAAATTGACAAGTCAAAACTCAGATCCAACCGTCCATATTGAAGCCCGAGGAATGAAGAACAGATCTGGAAAGTTTCGTCTCGATCCGAGTTCGTTTAGTTTCCCGATCATCGAAGAATTTGAACAGCTGCAGATTATGTTAGAAAGTAGTAAACCCTAGTTAGGGTTTGGTTATTTATTTTCTAATAGGTTAGATACGGGGGTACCAACAATCCATCTCGGTGTTTAAATTTTCCGCACTTTATTTTTTATGTGTTTGATCATAAAATAGATATAAAATCGGAATTGCCATGACATGCATCATATCATAAATCCACTCCATGCATACATGTAGAATTTTAATTTTGGTAATTAAAATAGGCATGTATACAAACTCGCGTAATTAGTTGAAATTTAATTAATACGTGGTAATTAATTAATTTAGTAACTAATTAAAGATCCGAGGACGGGTTATGAAATCGTTAAGCCTTTTGGTGTGTGTTCTCGGTGAACCGCCTTAAAGCCCAAACGAGATCACGTTTTCGATTCGTAGTGTCTACGAGATTGAATGATGGTAAAAGAACAATAAATCTTGGATAAAAACGGTTCGCTTATAGGTTGGGTGGTCAACTGAGCTAGGCTCGACCGACTTAACCCTCCTAGTGTGATGTATGCACGGGGGTCCGGCAAGACTAAGCCACACCGGTGAGCGGAGGGGTGATTCCTTCTTATCTCAACGGGGCCGTCTTGACCCGATTTCGTCCGACTATCACATATGTTCCAACGAATAGGACGGGTAGGCTTGCCTACGTTACCGACACCATTCGGAATCCTTGATTTGATGTGCTTTTATGTTAACATCAAAAAGACGTGGTTAGTTAACCCACCACCACTTCCAAAATATTGAGTGGGAGCGGGGGAGGCGACAGCCAACCCCACGGCCTCTACTATAGATACAAGTAAGTGAGAGAAGGGTGACGCCTCGCGGCGCTTTGATTTCGTCCCCCTACGGATGGTGTTCACCCCTATCAACATTCATGGCTTGGTCTCCGAAAGGATAGGATTTCTGGGTACTCGTCGGGTCACTGACCTATCCTACGACGGCACACTCGGGGCGTACCTAAGAGATCCGATATAGTAGGTCACACTCATCATGGGTATTCTTGATAATATCTAGGCTAAAAAAAGGAAGGTAGTCAATGAATAAAGGGATGTTCGATTCTCGTGGGATGTTCGATTCTCACAAGTTATTCATTGATGAGATTGTCTCGATTTAACCGTCATCTCTTTGACCTACCCTACGGCGGCACTGAGATGCGAGGTTAAAACCTTGGAATGGTAGAGTAGACTTATTTTTTAGTTTACAATTCCTAAAATAAAATAATATAGTAGTGTTAAACTTGAATTAATTTATGTCATTTTATTTACAGCATTATCCCTTACTAAATTGCTTAAAAATTAATAATTGACTAGTATTGACTTCGTTAAAAAGTGGAAAGTAACTAGGACGTTGAACTAGTTAATCGATAATGCAATTATTTTTCGAAAGAGATATTTTCTCTTAAGCCTTTTAAAAACCAGAGTGACATATAGGTATGTCACTAGTGTCATTCGTGTCAAACGGGAGACAAACTTAGGTGATTTCGGACTTTGAAATTCTTCTAGTGAATTTTAAGTGTGTAGTGATTACACGAGTAATTTTCTAATTGAAAAATCGGAAAATCATGAAGTGTTACTAGTTGGACGATATTTGGAATCGATGAACTAGTGGGAGCTTTATGATTTGTTGTTTTTCTAGAACATTAGAAAAGTGTAACTGACTACACACGTAACTATTCTAATTGAAAAACCGGAAAGTCATGGAATGTTGCTAGTTGGACGATATTTGGAATCGATGAACTAGTGGGAGTTCTATGATTTGTTGTTTTTCTGGAAACATTGGAACTATGTACGAAAGATTTTCTAATCGAGAAAATCGGAAAATCATAAAAATAAAGCATTGCTCGTTAGACGGTATTTGGAACCGATAAACTAGTGGGAGCTTTAATGTTATGATTTGTTGTTTTTTCTGGTATATTAGAAAATCCGAGAAGTCCCGACGAGTAACACTCGTAATAGACATCCCACGGTTCAAGAGTAGTGTCTACTCAAAAGAACCGCTTGTTCAAGACTCGTTTCTATTCATGGAAAGTCAAGAATGGGAGAATATGTCTAAAAGTGTTAGTCATCTAAACCGAGAAAACTTTAAGGCTAAACCGAACCGAAAATTAATTAAGCGAAAATCATAGGATAAGGATAGTGATTTTGGATCACCAACCTACGAATCCTTGGCGATTTTCTCAAGCTAAGTTCTTAGGAAGAACAAGGTAGCAGTGCATTTAACGATTAAAGGAGTAAACAACGGGCAGTTAATTTTAGCTAGAATAGTGGGAGTGATATAAGGAAATGAATCTCGGATTCAATCCTTGGATATCACGGAAAGTTTATTTTCCGTTTTAAGATTCGTTGGAACAACTGGATTTACCTTCTATTCGATAATTTGTTTGTCGTATAGAAAGTGAATATACCATTTGTAGTACGAATCCAAGACTCGGACTTTTGTTTGATAGAGTCAAAACCACTTAGAACTGCTGAAATATGTATATAAAACACATCTTAAGAACTATTAAAAGCAATTGGTTTCTATATTTAGATAAACGCTTCTTCATATTCCATAGTTAGTGCATAGTCCCTAAAAGACAAGACCTGAAGACTGGCTCAGGGTGATTCCTTTCTCCTAGTCTGGTTATATTGTCTCAAAGGTTCAATGACTAAGTTTCTTTTCAATCGGGAAAGGATAATGGTTATAAAGAAGTAACATAGCTTGTTCATGACGACCTTCGGGGTCTGATGAAAGATACAAGCTAGTAGGAGCTTCCGAGTAGTGACTTCTTGTCCGATAACTATTCAAACACTCCGGTAAGTTTATCCAAAATATTTTGAGGTTTTCTCCGTTTTCAACGAGATAGATAAGTATTCTATACTCGAATAGGCCATTCATAGTCTTCGAGACCGATGCTCACCGCCTCGTTGTGACATGTTCTCACTAAGTGAGAAACCGTTAAATTGCCTTATATAGTTTTAAATGTGCAACAATACACTGCTTAACTCAATAAAGATATTGGATGCGAAATAACGGTTTACATTGAAATATAAGACCGAGAAGTCTACCTAGAATATGCTTTGGAATTTATGGATAAGGTGTGGATTCGGTTCACCCCACTTCCATAAAAGCATTTAGCACACGGTGCTTGGAGGTAAGACTAGGAATTTCGCGCATACGTTCGGTCAATGACCATTCGTGCTATATCTTTTAATCTATTGAGTATAAAGGTTAGATATAGGATTCTTGGAATCGGGAAGGGACAGTTATACTGTTGCGTCCTTTCTGATAGAGTCTATGAACAGGAAAACCTTAAACCTTGAAGTACGTTTACTCAAGGTAGTTACTAACTGATTAAAATCAGACCACATCCAACATCGGTTGTTGGTGATAACACTAAATACTACTAAACTAGATCAGAATTTCGATCCACCCAAGTAAGTATTGGGAGTATGGTTTATCCATTACCCATTACGGTTTCGCGGACTTTGTAGTCCGAGGATCGATTGATGACCTATGGCTCTTTTGTGAGCAAGTATAGGATTCGATAATAGAGGTTGGTTTAATAGCCATAACCATGTGAATGGAGTTCGGTACTCCACCCCGTTCATACTCTTATAGAACCACCCGAGCGTCTCGGGCTGGGAGTAATTGGATCTACAGTGGGGAGTAATTGGATCTACACCGAAAGAGTGGAATGAGTTCGGTATTGCATGATTTCGTTCAAAAGCAAAAAATAGGGGTGATTCCCCGAGACTTTCTTGCCAAACAAACGGAGTCCGGATTCATTCGGAACAAAAGGGTATTGACTTATGAACTTATGACAGATGACCGTCAAGGCTTATGTCCTTTTGTGGATAAAAAGCAAACCTCTCGGTCATTGGAAGTCATATATTTCTACAATATGTGGATTTGACCGAATATTGATAAGTCTTTTGTATTTCGGATATCAATTTTAGTACAAAAGTAGTGAATATATACATATATTAGTGTTTGTGAAGGATAACACCGCACCGGTTGGAATCAACATGGGTGTGTTATCCGAAGTCGAATCCGACAATACCACAATTCTCGCAATAGAGATTTGGACAACATTCTTAAGAGTTTGACTCGGTCGAATTCATTAGAATCGATCATCGGTTTCCCATCCATCTTATTGGTTAAGATGATGCATCTGTGTATGCAACATTCAACGAGGAAGTTCTACCCTATGCCTCAGGAATGACTCTCTAAATCTTCGGATCAAGAGAAATGGGATAGATTCTCTTTCTAGTAAGAGATGGTCAGGTTATTGAACGTCAACTTTGATCGAATCTTAGATTCGGCGGTTAACAAAGCAAGTTTAGGATGTCCTTTAGTATCTTGAGAGAACGAGGAACAATATGCGGACATATTCATGTGTGAACTTGGATATGTGTGATACACTGATTTTGACTTTAAGTCAGATTGAGGATGATCGTTAAGTCGATCTCGGGCTCAGTGTTTACTAAGTACCACATGATTAGATGGACCGGTAACGTTTCGATTCTACGGATCGTCTCGAGCCGACAACCTGACTAATCATTAAGACCCATGACATTTAGATGTAGGTACTCCCCGAGTCACTGACCTATCCTACGACGGCATACTCGGAGTGTACTTTGGAATCTGAAATGGTTATGATATGCTTAATGGGTACTAGAATACGGGATGGGTCTCCATTGCTTTAGAGCAAGTGGGAGATGTAGTTTCTTGTATTTTAAATAATAGGGTGTGCTCTAAAACAATTAATCACATGCTTTCGTGCAAGTGGGAGATTGTTAGGTGTGATGCCCGAAAGACAATTTTATAATTATTTTATTTAATAAATGAAATGATATTATTATTCATATTTATTATTCTCAAATTCACCGATGTGACAATAGTATTTACACTACAGAAAACCCTAAGTATATCGTTTATGTAATCACTTAACTCAGTGTATGGGATATACACGGGATGATTGAGTTAGTGAAGATGTACTTAAAATACAATTAGCCCGTAGTGAAGTTAATCGAGAGTATCGGGTCTCTCCTTTAACGTGCTATTAATGCACCCAGAACACAATTGGTGTGATTGTCTTATCCGGACTTTCGGTTAAGAGAACCTAGTGGGGCATTTATATATGATAGATATATCATATAAATTTGGACCGATTTGATTAGAGTTCACGATATAATTCCGTAATCGAGAAGTCTTATCGAATCAATGGATGATCATATTTATGGATATATCTTAATCCTGAGGTGATCACAGTCAACTGCTTGAATCAGTATGAAGTTTGACTTGACGGTTAAGGATTACACTGAGTCTGTGGTCTGAATTACCCCATCTTGGCATTGTACTGGATTGAGTGAGTAGTCTGTGTTATCACAGATACGGAATCCATTCCTTCCATTTATGGAAGTAGATAGACAGTTCCCTTATTTGTTAATCCTAGAAACTGATCGATCGCGCGAGTTCATATTACACTGATTAGCTACCAGTGAGTTGTATGAATTAATTGATCACTAGGGGTTAATGGTAAATAAGGATAAGAGGTTCTAAAAAGGGTTAACGGTAACTTCCCGATTTAGAATGAACAGTCTATGGAGGATTAATCCATATGTAATGATTATATCAATGGACGCTTATTATTATTCTCGTGAGGAGATAAATATAATCTTTTAATCGGAGGAGTGCAGTCACGGGATTATGGTGGCATATTCCGTGATTGATTTATCAAATATAATTATTATTTTGTTCGTAAGATAATTATTTATTTGATTTATCGGAGCCGCTGATTATTAGTCCATGGTCCCCGACGTGCCTCCTATATAGCATAGCTATTCTCGGACGTCGAATCCTAATAATATTAATTTAGTTCTTGTTGGACTTTATTAAAACGATATGTGAATTAATTGTTTAGTGGACTATTAAATTAGTTGGGCTAAATAATTAAATATGTGGAAAAGACATTTTCCATAATCTTGGCCCAATTATTGTGTGATGGCAAAATTAATATTGACTAGGTCAATATTGTTAATTTCGCCCCATGCCTCTTATTTTTGGAATAAGAAATTGTTTTCTTGTGTATTAATAAGACATGTGCATAAAATATTTATTGGATAAATATTTATGGAAAGAAATAAAGATAAATATTATTCTAGATTTGTTCTAGAATATTATGGAATTATCTTTTATTTATTGGATTATTTATTTGCAAAATAAAAATCCTTGGAGGCTAAGTTTTACTCTCCTATATAAAGAGAGTTCTCCCAAACCTTACACACACATGATTTCGACTTTCACCTCTTAGAGAGGAGAAAGGGAAAATTCGGCCAAGGGGAATAAGAGGGAAAAATCTTGGAGGTTTTTCCGGGTAGCATATCGGAAGGGTTCGAGTCGAGGATTTCCTTCCACCGGGAGTTGCTTGGATCACACGTACGGAAGATCGTGGTGCTCTTCACATCTTCTTGCATCCTTTCCTTTGCGGTTCTTCAACTTGAATTTTGAGATTCAAGAGGTATGATCTACATGTAGATCTAGTTATTTTATTGTAATTTATGTAGATCTAGTTATTTTATTACGTGTAATTTATAGATCTAGATCCTTAAATCGCTTCCGGGCGGTTGCGAAACCGATGAGTATTACTAACAATTTTGGCGCCCGCCTAGGCACGTAAACGAGCCGAACCCTACCGAACCCTGGAGTAGTTCGGCTCGGCTCGAACATGTTCGAATACATGGCTCGATTCAGCTCGAAATTTTCGAGCCTAAAATATCAAGATTCGGTTCGGCTCGAACTTAAAAAAAAGGGAAAAATATTTGGTACTATTCGGCTCGAACAGTTCGAATAGTTCGAACATGTTCGGTCCGAAAATTCAAAAATACCCAATAAATAATTCTAGTTCAAAAATACATGTACAAAACCAAAATAATACATTACATGCCCCAAAATATAACATAACATATCCAAAATGTTCAAGGCCCTATTCCAAAATATAACATAACATGTCCAAAAATACCCTGCAACTCTACGAGCCGAACATGTTCGAACATGTTCGGCTCATATTTCCGAATACCAATTTCCAAGGCCTTATTCTACGTTTGATGATACGAGTCGAGCCCCGAACCGAACTTTTTCGAGCCAAAAACGCCGAATCGAATCAAACTTTAAGGCTCCCTTACAGGCCTACGCCTGCCTAAACAGATATGGCGCAAGCCAAGAAGTACTGTAGACATATAGAGAGTTTAAAAGATGAAACAGCGCGCTCCAATAATGCTGTGACGCACGCCAAGGCAAAAGAGGATGAATCCAATGAAGGATTGACGCACGCCAAAGATGTAACGGCGCGTGCCAATATGCAGGAGACAGTTTCTAAGAAAGGCAAAGAGAAAGTGGTGCACACCGAAGATGAATGGCGACCACCAACAACTCAAACTTTAACGAAGGCTTCCAAGGATTCAACAAGCGGCAGAGGTAAGGAAGGTATGAACTCTACCCCAATAATTATTGATCTAGAGTCATTACCTTATCCCCCTAGGGAGGAAATTAGGAAGAAAAAGTTTGATAAGAAGTATGCACGTTTCCTTGACACCTTCCGTCATTTGAATGTTAACATTCCTGTCATAGAAGCACACATTAACATGCCTACTTATGGTAAGTTTTTGAAAGACATTCCTACTAACAGATAGTGTTTAGATTTGTATTTGTCTCAGTGAGGAATGCTCTTCCGTGTTGCAACATTAGTTTCCACCTAAGCTTAAAGACCCCGGGAGCTATACCATCCTGTGTGAAATTAGGGGCTTTTTGTTTAAGAGGGTGATTTATGACCTTGGTGCTAGCATAAACCTTATGTCTTATGAGGACTTTATCAAACTTGGTATAGGAAAGTTTAAGAACACGGAGATGACTCTCCAACTAGCAGAAAGGTCAATAAAATGCCCTAAGGGAGTCATAGAAGACGTGTTAGTAAAGAGGGAGTCATAGAAGACGTGTTAGTAAAGGTTGATAAGTTCTACTTCCCAGTTGATTTTGTGGTTATGGATATGGAATAAGTGTATTCAACACCTCTTATTCTCGGTTGTCCATTCCTAGCCACGGGAAGGACTCTAATTGACATTCAACATGGAGAGTTAATTTTGAGAGTTAATGAGCATGATGTCACATTCAACATCGTCAAGGCCATGAAACATACGAACAATTCATCAGAGTCTTTTTTTTATGGATACATTATCTTTTGTTTGTGTGGAGAATACTAACCTGCAGGTCTCTGAAGATAAGCTTGAGGAATGCTTAGCCTTGTCTATCTTCGACGGTGAGTGTGATGATGAGGAAATGCAAGAAGTGATTTCTTATTTGGATGTTGGCCATACAATCAACAACAATTCATGGCTTCGATTTCTAGAGTTGGCGTATGATGGTCCACTATTGAAACCTTCGGTGGAGGAGCCACCAAGGAACCTTAAATTGAAAACTCTTCCTCTTAACTTGAAATATGCTTTTATTGAAAGTGATAATCAACTTCCTGTTATTATTTCTTCGTCACTAACAAATTCAAACTTTCCAAAGAAGTGTATGAAGTCATTGATGATCCAATTCAAGGGTTCAAGGTTGCACCACTCGAGAGGAATAATACAGTGTCAAAGAATAAGTGCTCAAGGTTATTCCTTATGAGGGAATGCAAAGTTTAAAACAAACAGACATTTCAACCAGTGTAACAAAATTGTAACAGAAACACCAAGACAGAAGAGGGAATGTCAAAAGGTGTGTCTGGTGGTTCATGGCTCTAAATGGCCTTAAAGAGATTTAAAACATGAATTTACCAGGTGCATCAATCTGAAATGAAATTGGAAGTTTTGGAATTCAAATGTTTGTTCGCTAAATTGGTTCGGAAGGCATCTTGGTAAAGGCTACCGTCTGCTTGAAACTGGTTTAACATAAATTTCAAGAAGGTTAAAGATAAGTAATTGAAAAGGGATGTCATGGTAGGTTTAAAGATCTAACTGGTAAAAAGACGATATGCATACCTTAAAAGAATAGGCACCATTAGGTGGTAAAAGTTACAACACCGACACAACCCTTAGGAGGGAAGTTGAAAATGAACACAAATAATCAAAATGTTCTATCATTACAAGATTCAGTAAAATTGAATTTTGAAATGAAGAATGGGAGTGCAACAATACAATATTAGAGGGGACTTGTTTTTTTTTTTTTTGAATTGAAAAGTAAAAAGGGTGTGAACTCGTTCAATAGAAAGGCTTATGAAGATATGTTTTTGAGGTAATTCATGACCACAAGTGGAAATGATGTGTTGAGCTTAAATATCTCAAGTAAGGAATTAAATAGTAAAATCAATTAGTGGAGAAGGTATGGTTGGAGAAGAGCATGAAACGTTTTGAACTTCAAGCGTGGCATGCTGGAAGGTAGCGACTTGGTTCTTGTCTATAACTACAAAGAAACAATGAAGTTAGCTTTACAGACATCCTATTAAAATCCGTAACCCAAGAGAAGATCAAACTTCGATGAACAACTTCTAGAACCTAATGATCATAACTTATTACTCTCTTAACCCTAACCTTAAGTCAAAGAGGTGAAAATTCCCTTTAGACGGTTGGGTTTATATTTACCCCAGACCTAATACAATTGACTTGTGCAGACCAAACCAACAGGATTTTGCACACGATCAAAAGGGAAAATATTTAGATACTGGAGTTTCTCACGTGATAGAAAAATATTCAATACTCTTTTTTTTACTAAATTGAAGAAATCATTCGTCATCGTTTGTCAATCCCTTCTGCATCTTGATGAAGATGTCTCTTCTGACATATATCATTGACTTGAATCTCTTTGAACCCAAGGAAAAAGTCAAAGCAGAATGCGTATGGATCTGGTATGGACCTTAGAAGCAAAGCCAGGACTCTTCCTGGACCAGTTTCTGATCCTACCAAGCTTCCTAAGTGGAATTTTAATGGTTCCAACACTGGTCAAGCCCCTGGTGAAGACAGTGAAGTCATAATATATCCAAGAAGCCGCAACATTCTTTATATGTGTGATGCTTATACTCCTGCTGGAGAACCTATACCTACCAATAAGAGATTCACTGCTGAAAAGATATTTAGTCACCATAATGTGGTTGCTGAGGAACCCTGGTATGGTATTAAGCAAGAGTACACTCTCTTGCAAAAGGATGTGAAATGGCCCATTGGTTGGACTATTGGTGGATACCAGGGACCACAGAGGCTGTATTATTGTGGAATCGGTACAGACAAGGCACTTGGCCATTACATTGTTGATGCTCTTTACAAGGCTTGTCTCTATGCTGGTGTCAACATAAGTGGGATCAATAGAGGTTATGCCTAGCCAGTAGAATTTCAAGTTGGTCCATCTGTGGGGATCTCTTCAGGTGATCAGTTAATGATTTCTCGTTACATTCTAGAGAGGATTACAGATATTGCTGGAGTGGTTGTCTCCTTTTAACCCAAGCCTATCTCGCATGATTGGAATGGTGCTGGTGCCCACACAAACTACAATACTAAGTCTATGAGAAATGATGGTGGTTTTGAGGTAATAAAGAAGGCTATTGAAAACCTAATACTGAAGCACAATGATCACATTTCTGCTTACGGAGAGGGCAATGAACGCCGTCTAACCGGAAAGCATGAAACAGCTGATATCAACACATTCGCATGAGGTGTGGTGAGTCATAAAGCATCTGTTAGGATCGGGAGAGAGACGGAGCAGAATGGAAAAGGATATTTCAAGGACAGAAGTCCAGCTTCTAATATGGATCCATATGTTGTCACTTCCATGATTGCAGAAACAACCATCCTTTGGAAGCCATGAATGAAGCCTATGAACTTATTTTCGTCATAGTTTACGTAAGTCTTATGTGAAATTGTGTGGATGATAATTGGTCCTTTGTCATTACCCATTTAAGGGTTTCATTTAACCCCCTCCCTCTGCACCCCACCCACCCAAAATTTCTTGGAATAAAAATGTGAATAACATGTGTACTAGTTCAATAAAAAGGAGTCAATCAAAAACAATTAATTTTGCAAAATGCGCAAGTTGTCAAAATTTTTAGATTAGTAAACACTGATTTGAATTGCAGATTGCGATCGAACAAAAAATACTTTGAACTCTATTCCAAAAAGGATATTGTATATAAAATTGTTTTCTACAACATATCAAAAACTATGGTCTTTTGAAGGTCTTTAACCTATTAAAACAGAAGAATAGGTGAAAGTGATGCTGCAGATTTTCTAGACAGAGTGTCCAGCATTGACATGATCTTTATGAACAATCCATGTTGATTTTTGTGGTTATTTAAAAAGAGAAATTGTAGATAAGACAGTGGTCTATATTTTTAAAACTTTTCATAATTTTGGAGCAAGGGAAACGTTTTTACATGAAAGACAAACACGAAAACAAAAAACATTAACCCGTGTTGGATAAAGTCACCCACGAGGATGATAGAAAACAAGTGCCAAAGAAAGAAACATTTAAACCTGGTAATTGAAATGAATGAGCAGCACTTAGAAGGGATAGAATTTTATATTAGTTTTGTGTAACCCTTCTCGAGCAAAGAAAGGCCAAAGAGTATTAATAAACACAAAGCATGTAACATTGAAAAGAGAAAGTGGAGGATTTGTAGAGTTGAATCAAACATCATCCTCTAAAATGATAGGTCAAGTCAAGAGTAGGATTTGATATTGAGGTGTTAAAGAAAGTGGAGAGATCACAATGGAGAGTGTAAAGAAAATCCAACAAAGAGGACATTAACTTAAGGGTGTAAGCCTAATACTTCAATCCCAAGGCTTCACATAAAGAAGTTTCACTTAGTGCTAGGTGACATGATCTTGTTTAGAGACTTCAACCTTAAGGGATTCATTGTTTAACACACTAGCTTAAGATGGTATGCACTTAAAAGGTCTAACTCAAAGATTCCCATCTTATGGATCTAACACAACTATACCACCTCTTAAGAGTTTAAATCCGATGCAGCGGTGTTACTTTGATCTATGATACCATCTGTGATGCCCTTGTCCCGGATACCGATCTTTATCTTGAAAAGAATGCCCGGCACGCATATAATTAAAATTTAATCTAATTATATACATAAGCCTTACGTAGACAACATCAGAGAACAAGGCAAAAGACAAAACGATAGACTCAGGTAACTAAAACGACTAACAATCGATCGAATGAAACACAATCGGCATCTAATACATCATTAAAAGACTTTATTATTACCGTCAAATACAATTAACAAATAAATCTTGATATCCACAAAGTCAACCCATTGATTTTAATCATTACATGGATAAAAAAAGTCAATACCCAAAATAAAACAGAATAAAGAACAACAGACTTCATCTGCATCATCTCTAGGTCACTCCTTAGTGGCCTCGAAAACAACCCACAAATACACCGCTATCTCAGGGTGGGAAACGTAAAGAAATGGTTAAGTACATACGTACTAATAAGGGGTAGAAGAATCAGGTACAATTAAATAACAACAAATATGTGAATATCATTAATACTTGCTACAATCACTACCACATAGATTGTTATAGTAGAACTCACTCACCCTCTACTATCTCCGTAGTACATCCTTGCACAAGTAAGTTTTTTACCTCAATATCAAAGGACACGGAGCCGTTGGTCCCTTGAAAAGGCTTTGGTTAAGTTTAGAGGGAGGGGGGGTGAATAAACTTAACACTTAAAACTTTTTTATGGTTAACAAACTCAGCAACTTCAAAGCAATTTCGCCGATACTTCAAGTAGTTTCGATACCTCGCAGCTCCGTTCGATACGTAGTCTACCGATGATTGAGTTTACCGAATTTGTGCAACGGATATATATAAAAAATAAAGCCTTGAAACTTGTTGTTAAATATGATACTAAGTATTAGATACTCGTAGTGTATGTGTGTGAGTTCATTGTTAGATTCGTAGGTTGATGTGTATAATAAACTAAATGCGTAATATAAGTGCGTAAAGTAAGTAGGCAGATTTTATAGTGGTTCCAGGTGGTGTAATCCTGTCAGTCCACTCTTCTCCTGTGATGTTGGAGGTAATTCACTAGAGATCTTTGATGTATCTGTTACAAAGATTCCTAAGATTGTTTGTCCTTCACCAATGACAATGACTTCACAAACTGAAAACTAGGAACAGGTAGGATTGCTGCTCCAAAGTCTTCCACTGGTCCTTGAAGGGTAGGATTGCCTCTTCACCACCTCCACCACAAACAATAGTATTTCACACCCAAAGATGCTTCATCGTCTTTCACGGGTTCTTTATAAAGATAAAGAATGAATCAAGTAAATGATTCAATTAAAGCAGCTTGACTAGGAAGAGATAATCGCAGCTTTAGTCTTCAAATGTGTAAACTTGATGTAGCTTGAATACGTAATACACTTGAAGATTTTCTCCGGATCGCAAGGTTAAGCTCGCAGGTTCAACAAGGTGCTTTTTCAAACTCGTAAATATCTCTTATATTTTTCTCTTAAGGTTCATCAATCATCATCTTTTTCCGAGTTGAAAGTCCTCTATTTATAGGTAGGAATGCATGTGACTTGTATTTGAAATTCAAATATAACCGTTCCCGGTTTTTGTCCCATTTGACTTGCTTTTCGTCACTATTCATAGGATCGACAATCGTCGAATTCCTTTTTGACAAAAGGTACCGTCCACCCTTTGACTTATAACCATTGGATAAAGTTCAATCATCCCAACGTTCTTTTAATCTCAGCCCTTGATTTGTTTGATAAATCAGAGGTAGTTGGTTGTCCTTATCCATGTAATCTTCCAATGTAATCTTGAATTAACCGAGGTATTATATCAGCAGGTTCATCAGTCTGCTGTAATATCAATCAGTCTGCTGAACAGCAATTTTCTGTGTGTCAAATACAATGCAGCTGATTTCTTTTATCTAACTTTTATTTGTGAAGTTAGATTACACCTTTTTAATTATAACCAAGTTCCAATTAACATCCAACTTATGGAACTTAGACCTTCTACACAAGGTATATGTAATCGTTTAGGTCATCACATACTTGCCTAAATTCTGATTACATATCCTTGACTTTAATCACTAAGTTTGATCCCTTAGCCTTCATTAACTGAGTTTGAGCCCTCGGCCTTTCGCCTTCAAGCAGGTTCCGAAAAGTCTACCGACCTAACTACCCTATCGACCTAGACTAGTCCGTCGAAACAAGTCACCGACCTTTACAAAGTTGCTTGTTTGATCAAACCTATTCAAAAATCAAACTCTAATAAACCTATACATTTGATCTAGACATCTTTTTTCCTTTGCACTATAACAAGCTTAGTCCGGCACTCATCATCAAAACATAGAAATAAGTCCAACAATTTCCCCCTTTTTGGTGATGATGCCACTACCCTCACCTAACAGCAAAGCAAAAAGATAAGAACAAAATCAGAACAAATTTTCAGTCAATTCTCATTATAAACATTTGTTCACAGTTATTACAGTCTAGATGCAGCAAAGATAGAATATAATAAGTATGCTGATCTACTGTCTTCTTTCTCTTTCTTGTCTAGCCTTCTCCACTTGTTCTTGGTAGGCTCTGATTTCTTCTATCATATCCCTCATCCATTCATTTTCAATCGGGTAAAATCAATGTAGGGATTTACTTCTTTCCACCACTTCCATGCTTCAGCAGAGGAGATTGATTTGATTCACTCGAATCCAAACTTCATGTACAGCTTCCTTGAATTCATCAAGTGAGTCCTTTGCTTTTGTGATAGGCAAACTCCTATCACCTCTCGCCACTTCTTCCACCTCTTCCACCTCTCGCCACCTCTCGTAAGATGCCCTTAAGGCTTTAACCCTTGCTTCCCAAAACTTCAATCCCAAGAAAGAGTCTAAACCTTCATGAAATCCCTTGTCATGATAAGGTTTCCTTCGTTATAGTATTCCTTCTTGTATTGTCTAAAGAGATCATCGCAAGTTGAACTCTCGCTGTGTGCAAAGTTGCCTCGTAAGCATTAGTCTCATTCTCCCATCTTTTCGTGCAAAGAGTCCGATGCAGCCTCTCTTTGCTACCGTCGTTTGGCCTTCTTCCCCCTTAGTGACATCATCAACAAAACGGGACAAAAGACCATGAACACTCTCCGTGTGATAATCGATTACTCGCTTGTCCTTCCATAATCTTAGTTCTTGTATCAACCGCAAGTAATCCTTGATTGCAAAGTCGCTCGATCCAAGAGATTGATCCTCTCGGTGAGCTTAGGATCCAATCCAAACAGGTTGAGATGTTCCAAAGAAACCTCAAGCAGCTTAGGTGCCTCAAAGCAAGTTTGTCAAGTTTCGGTGGATGGTTTCAAGTTGATTTTTCGTAAAATTTTCTTTGTCGTGTTTCCTACCTTGATTCCCCTCACATCTAGCATCATATCATTAACAATCATTTTGAGTAGATGTGAAATTTGAAGCAATCGTTTCAAGAGATTGTCCGTTGTCATTCACCAGCCTTCATCGCTCTTCAAATCTTTGTTCCCGTCTATCCAGTTGAGTTCTTAATCGTTGCATGTCATTCCTGACAGTACTCAACTCATTCAACACTTCTACTGGCACTCATCCAGTCATTTCTCCAGAACTCAATCAGCATGCTCCTCAACATTATATTGTGGCCTCTGATTGCTCTCCACCATTGCCCAACTCCTATCTAGTCCAGCAGGGTTAGGTCCTTGATATTCTTCTAAGATAGGATCAAGAGCTGGTTCTTCAAAAATAGGTACAAATGCCTCGTGGGGGATCAATATCAACATCTTCTTCTTCGTGCATTTGGAACTCCTCATCACTAAAGTCATAGTCCAAAGCTCGCTCATTCTCATTAATGCTAGCCTCCGTCGACCATCTTTCCCTATAGTGGTCTTGACTCCAAGTAGGCTCCACTACATCAGCCTCTTCAACAACAATGGGTTTCCTCCAAACCCAAAGTTTGTTCCAACCTTTGTCCAGTGTCGTTTGAGACTCAAAGAACCCGTACCTCATGTTCCAACCTTTGTGCAGTGTCGTTTGTAGCCCAAAGAACCCGTACCTCCTCTTCAACTCGTTGGATCCGGTGCAATGAATGCCACAACAACTTGATCGGGGAATATGTCCATGTTTTCCCGTTGAAATTCTCCCATATCCCCAATCCTTCTTAGTAGATTTGCAAGTGTTGGTCGTGGTGCCATCGTTGTCAACCCTAGTTTTGATATTGAATGGAGTCCTCGAAATCGACACTTGGCTCATCATGATCGTTGACTCTTTCTTCACTCAAATCTTCAGCTTGCTGATCCTAGGTTGATCAAGAGGTTCAACCACAAATAAATCATCAATCTCACCAACCATTCTGTTTGCACCACCATCTATTCCCTCATTGATTTGTGCCTCAATATCATCTATGGTGAGATTGTCCTCATCCTCATTCATCCGTCCAATTTGCTCTCTCTCTCGTTGGATCGTCCAAAACAAGTAGATCGCTCTACTCTTGGTTCAAGAACATGGCACTTCCACCGACTTCTCCCGGACTAGAGGGTGATTATCATCGAATCGATGATGAAGAATCACCATCATCACCTCTTGGATTTCGAACTTGATACCCTCCTCTTCTCGTTGATCATCAAACGATCCATCACCTTGATTGTAACAAAGAGGTATCAATCGATCCAACAGACTCTCCACTCCCAGCTTTCTCAAAAACCCATTCTTCAAAGTCTCGTCATAGGTCTCGCATCAGGTTTTTGTTTCTTATAGAATCCAAACTTCCACCGGAAGTAATCACCACCGAGCAGGAGTTTTGGATCAACATACCCTTCTTTTCCCTTCTTCTCATGTTTTTCATAGGGGTGAATGATCCTTTTGGGAGTCGTTGTTGCAAAGACCTTGCCGACCTCCAAAGGTCTCAACAAGTAGATTCAAAGTTTCTTCTACGATGCTTCAAGGCTAGTAGGTTGCTCAAAGTTGGATATTACTTCCTACTACCTCCATCCGTACCACACTTGGTTCCCCCGACTTATATGCTCATCGCCAGGTTAGCAAGCAGATCGCTCTTCCCCCGAACTATTAGGAATTGCGTGGTCTTGAACAAGTGTTTCCATCTCCACAACAGTGTAGTCTCGTGGTTTGTGTGGTTCTTCTACGCATTCTTCGGCCAGCTCTGGGCGCAGACCGTCGTGTTCCTTCAACAGATTGCTCAAGAACAACCCGTTCACTTTCGCAGGCTCAACGGCCTTAGTAGGTGGGGATTCAACAACATCAACAGCAGGTTCAATCTCAGTAGTCTTCTGTGACTCTTCAGCAGGTTGCTCAACAACAACCTCTGCTTCCTCATTAGGCTTGATAATAGTCAAGGGCTCAGCCTCAATAGCCTATTCTTCTTCTACCTCACCTTCTTCTTCTTGTGCCCTTTGAGCCTCTAAGATTTTCAATTGTTTCCCTTTTCCATGTTTCTTTTTGTGGATAATCTCCTTCATCCTCTTGGAAAGTGGCTCATCTTCAATTTCAATCACAGTAGACTTCCTCTTTCTACTGTCTTCTTTCTGTTGTTCCCTCAAAATTTCAACAACAGTTTTTCTGGCAGCTACAGCAGGGTCAGTAATCTCTTCTTCAGCTGGACCCTCAGCAGACTTAGCAGTCTGTGCTGTTTGCTTCTTTGTTGTTTTAGGCTTTAAAGTTTCTGTTATTTTTCTAGTGTCAGTAGCCTTTCTTTTCTCAGTGGTCTTCTTTGGTGCAGTAGACTTAACAGATTTCTTAATCTGCTCACCACCAGCATCATCATCATCTCCATCATTATCTCCATCAGTAGCCTCCACAACACCTTCTTCATCATCATCCAATCCAGGGATAGCATAATCAATCTCTTTCTAGTATCTGGACTGATTGATCTTCTCAGGTGCAACATCTGGGATCTCCAAATGATTCAGCAGGGTCTGAACCATTAATCCTAAGGGTAAGGCCTTGGATTTCCTTTTCCCTTCTCTTTCCTCCTTGGCTACTTTCTTCATGTAGTGGATAAAGTAACCAGCCCAATCAAATTTCATACTCTTGCAGATAATCATCATCAGCTCTATCTTGGGTCCTGATAGAGTATCCATACTCCCAACCAGCCCTAAAATATTCTTTGCAATGAGTTTGCTCAGCAGGTTGTACTCATTCCCAATATGTCTACAATTGATGCCTGGAATGGATTTGGTGTCTTTATTCGTCTTGATTTTATCAACAAACTCCATCTTGGACAATCCCATTGCCTCAGGATTTGTTGGACCATCTACTGTTTCTTCAAAACCAAAAACTTCCCTCAGCAGACTTGAGGAAACTTCTATTTCTTGTGCATTCACAACTGTTTTGAATGCTTCAGTTCCTTCCTTTATCTGAATATTCTTCCAAAAATTGACAACGTTTGTATATGAGATTGTTTCCAATCTTATGTTCAATACATTCTCCAATCCTGCATATCTTCGTATTCTCCGACCAATGTTGATAGCTAATTCTGTTTTATTAGCATCAACAACAAAACCTCTCACACTTTGGCTTGATTCGATTTGAACTTCAATCTTTTCCGCCATTGTTATAAGAAAAAGATGAAGAAGAAAGCTTTGTAAATCTGTGTTCACACAGTGTAAAACCAAGAGTATAAGTCTGAGATTTTGTAATTAGAGTGAATCTGCTGAGATAGGCCTGTATAAATAGACAGTGAGTGGTTGTAACTGTCAGTGCACGTAAATCCATATTAACCATGATTAATCTGAGTGAATGCTAGCTTGACACGTGGCCCATTACTTTCCAAAACGTATTGTAACCGTTAGATCGTGTAACCGTGGTCATAAAGAATAAAATAAATATCCCGCCAATTAATCTTTGACTTTAATAAAGTTTGACTGTGAAACGTTCCATTCAAACAGGTTATCCTCGCAGGTTGGCTCGCCAGTCCGTCGATAAATATGCTTCAATGTACCGCCGACAAAGTGACTCGCCGATCCTTGAATTCTTCTTGTTTTGTTCAATTGATAATACAAGATGAAGTTTAATACCAATGACCGATCCGTCAAGTGAGCTCACCCAACATGACAAAGACCAATCCCCTTGGCAACCTCATTTGCTCAATTGTCCAAACATTAAGTACATGGAATTGTTGATACCAATGACTAATCTGCTAAGTGAGCTCACCCAACATAGCAAAGACTAATCCCCTTGGTGAATTCTAGTACACTGCTGATTATCAGTCAACTCTAATAATTCCAAGTTCAGTCCTTAATTTGGCAAATATTTCACTATCAAGTGGTTTAGTGAAAATGTCAGCAAGTTGATCTTCAGTAGGGATGTATAGAACAACCACATCTTTCTTTTCAACATGATCTCTTATAAAGTGATGTCATACATCAATGTGCTTGGTTCTTGAGTGCAAAATAGGATTTTCAGTGATTGCAATTGCACTTGTGTTGTCACACATGATTGGAATTTCCTTTTCTTCAATTCCATAATCCCTTAACTGTTGTCTTAACCACAATACTTGTGCACAAAGAACTTCAAAGAAGAATATACTCGCTTCAAAGAAGTGGAAGTTGATATAGAGTTCGTTTCTTGCCGAAACAGAAACCGCCTATTTCCCATTAACCGACAAGTTCCTGAAGTGCTTTTTCTATCAATCTTGCATCCAGCATAATCAGAATCTGAGTAGGATATAACTTTGAAGCTTCCATCCTTGGAGTACCATTTCCCTACTCCCAAAGTCTCTTTTAGATACTTGAGAACTCTCTTAACTGCACATAAGTGACTTTCTTTAGGTTTAGAATGAAATCTTGCACAAACACCTACAACAAAGGATATATCAGGCCTGCTGGCAGTAAGGTACAGCAGACTGCCTATCATCCTTCTACATAAGGTCTGATCAATATCTTTGCCTTCTTTATCTTCATCCAATCTGATGTTTGTACTCAAAGGAGTTGATATCTTGGTGCTGTTTTCCATACCAAACTTCTTCAGCAGCTCCTTAGTGTAATTGGTTTGATGAATGAAGATTCCATCTTTCAATTGTTAAACTTGCAGCCCCAAGAAGTAGTTCATTTCTCCCATCATAATCATTTGGAACTTGCTCTTCATTAGATTTGCAAACTTTTCACATAACAAATCATTTTCAGAACCAAAGATTATGTCATCAACATAAATCTGGACCAACAGGGTGCTGTCACCTTCACTGATTCTAAAAAGAGTCTTATCAATGGTGCCTTTTGTAAAACCATTGTCCACCAAGAATTGAGATAGAGTCTCATACCATGCTCTTGGTGCTTGTTTCAGTCCATAAAGTGCTTTGTTGAGTCTATAAACTTTATCTTCTTGATCTTTAACTTCAAAACCAGGAGGTTGCTGAACATACACTTCCTCCTCTAGAATGCCATTCAAAAATGCACTTTGACATCCATTTGATATACCTTTGAAGTTCTTATATGAAGCATGTGCTAGAATAATCGATAGCTTCCAATCTTGCAACGGGTGCATAAGTTTCATCAAAATCTATTCCTTCAAACTTGAGAATAGCCTTTTGCAACTAGTCAGGCCTTATTCCTCATAATGGTACCAGATTCATCAAGTTTATTTCTTTATACCCATTTAGTACCAATGATATTTTCATGACTAGGCCTTTCAACTAGTGTCCAAACATGATTTCTTTCAAATTCATTTAGCTCTTCTTGCATAGCAATTATCCAATCTGGATCTGAAATTGCTTCTTTAACAACTTTAGGTTCAACTTGAGATAGAAAACAAGTGAACATAGCTTCTAATTGTCTTCTAGTCCTTACACCTTGCCGAATGTTGCCAATGACTTGTTCAGCAGGATGATCCCTTAACCATTGTGGATTTTGGTTAGATTGATTTTCGTGGACCTCATCTTCGCAGGGTCCGCCGTATCTTCAATGGGGGCTCGCGCATCCTTGAACCGCTTCGCTTGTTGCATCAATAGTATCATCGGGCAGGTGTTCACAGGGCAAGATGTATCGAAACTTTTAAGTCATTAACCCTTTCCAAGACTTCAACACAACTGGATCGCTGACTTGTAGATTCTCGAAGGTTCACAAACTTCATCATTCATTCCGTTGAACTTAGGTTCATCAAACACAACATGGATGGTTTCTTCATGTTTCGTTGACCTCTTGTTCAGTACCCTAAATGCCTTGCTGACTGAAGAATATCCCAAGAAAATTCCTTCATCTGATTTAGGTTGGAATGTCTTTAAATGCTCCTTATGATTCAAGATAAAACATTTACTTCCAAATGGATGGAAATAGGATATATTTGGTTTCCTTCCATTCCAAATCTCATAAGGTGTCTTCAGCAGCTTCTTGTTCACTGAGGTTCTATTTTGTGTATAGCATGCTGTATTAACTGCTTCAGCCCAATACCTCTCAGGTAGTAAAGCTTCACAAATCATAGTCCTTCCTGCTTCCTTTAAAGTTCTGTTTCTTCTTTCAGCAACCCCATTCTGCTGAGGTGTGCCAGCAGCAGCAAGTTGATGCACTACACCATTCTGTTCACAGTATTCTCTTATAACTTTATTGAGAAACTCGCACTTTATCCGATCTTATTTTTACTACTCGTCAAACTTTTCTCATTTTGTAGTCTCTTCAAAAGATCGTGCATCATCTTGAGTGTTTCACTTTTCTTGTTCATAAAAACCACCCAAGTGTACCTTGAATAATCATCCACAACCACTAAAGTGTACTTCTTTCCCGTTATACTAGTTGGAGTGACAGTCCAAATAAATCCATGTGCATAAGTTCCAAAGACTCTCTTAGTTGAAAGTTTAGTTTTTGACTTGAAACTTGATTTTATTTGTTTACCTTGCCGATGTGCATCACAAATAGCATCCTTCTTGAATGTGATCTCGTGCAAGCCAATTACCATTTTCTTCTTTACTAGCCGATTGATATCATCAAAATTTAGATGATTCAACTTCTTGTGCCATAACAATTGAGTTCGATTTAGTATGCACAATCAGCAGGTTTTCGGAACTCGCAAGTAGACCAATCCACAACATACATGTTTTGTTGTCTTCTACCACCAATACAACTTGATCACCTTTTTCACTAATGACAATACAAAGCTTGTTTTTGTCAAAAGTGACCTTGTATCCCATGTCACAGAATTGTCCAAAGTGCTCGGCAAGTTGTAGTCCATTCCTTCCACATAAGCAACATTCTTGATGGTTAGTCCATTCCTCACAAGTGTGCCATATCCTCTTGTATAACCAGGTGTGTTTTTGTTGCCAAAATTCACCCTTGGACCATCCTTTGCTATGTAGTTTGTCAAACAAAGTGCTTATTCTTTGTCATATGTCCGGAACATCCACCGTCAAAGTACCGTACACCCTACAAAACAAAATCAATGCATTTTAGGTACCCAAATCTGTTTGGGTCCATAATGGTCAGTGGTAAGCATGACCCCTGGTAAATTTCCATAAGGTCTTCTTTTAAAGGTGTCATACTTAGGTTCATACATGTATTCCACACATCCATAAGATCTAACAAATGGTTGTGTAGGATTCACATATGTTTTCTGGCTTTTTGGTATATATTGCTGTTTGAAGTGATTTTTCTTGTTAGAAGCAGCATCATAACCATTAGTTTGCTGTCTGTTAGGAACAGCCCTGTAGTATGGAGTCTGTTGAGATCTTGTGTAAGTCCTCTGCTGATCCCATTGCTTAGGTTTAACCCTAGCAGCATGGTTATTCTTACTATTTCTAGCATTAGATACAGGAATATTTCAATCATCATCAGTAGGAAACAGTCTACCTTCCCCCTGAGATAAGTATCCATTGAATGATTAACATTTTTGGGTTTAGGATTCTTATCTTTGGAATAACTCTGTTTCTTACCCTTTTGTGGTCCAGTAGACTTGGTAGCAGGTCTGCTATCAGCAGGCTTAGAAGGCACAACAGTCCTATTTTTGGATTTGTTCCTTTTATTAGAGTCGTTGATTTCCTTGACTTCGATTTTGCTTCCTTGAAGCATTCTCAGCAGGTTTTACTGCCTCAGCAACCTTACTGGGAGTTGGATCTTGTGCAGGTACAAACTTAGGACCAATTCTGGCACTAGGTTCAGTGGCTTTACTGGATCCACTCTTTTTGGATTGTTGAGTTCCAAATCCAAGCCTTGTTCTATCACCATACGGCTTTCCAGATTTGTATGCAGCAAAGGAACAAGATGGATCAGCAGATTCAGAGGCTACTAAATGTTCAGCAGGCTTATACTGATTCTGTCCAACATCTTTTTCTTTACCTTTGAGAATCCTTAATTCAGCATTCAATCTTTCAACTTCTACTTAAGACCTTCTTTTCAGCCTTCATAATCTCATAACCAGATTGTATTTTCCTTTGTTGATTGAGGATGTCATCCAAAGTTTCTTCATTGTAAGAGTTTCTAGGATTTGAACCACAAGTTGATTCACAATCACTTTCAGCAGGAGTGTTAACAGATACAATATTGTATACCTCCTCTGTTTCATCCATAATAGCCATTAATGCATAGTCTTCCATGTCAGCAACCAATGTTGTGTCATCTGATTCATTTCCCTTTTCAGATTCCACTTCATAACCAGATTCATCTTCAGCAACCATAGCCTTCTTGTCATGTCTTCTTTGTTGACTCTTGTTCTTTTGGAGATCTGGACAATCTGGTCTGAAATGTCCAGGCTTCTTGCAGTTAAAGCAAAGATAATCTGGTTCATTTTTCTGTTTTAATTCAGGACAGTCAGGTCTGAAGTGTCCAGGTTTCTTGCCATTGAAGCACAAGAAATCATTGTCTTTCTTTGTTTCTTCCTTTTTCTTTTCAGTGAATTTCTTTGTGAAATTCCTAGGTGAGCTTTTCCCACCTTTCATCATCCTGATCTTCTTGCTCAGCAATGCTATTTGCTCTTGCATTTCATCCAAGAATTCATCTTGAGCTTCGATCCTTCTTCTTGATGTGAAGCAGCCAGTGCTGTGGTTTTTGGCTCTTCCTTTTCAGTGGTAGGTGACAACTTCTTTTTGAATTCACATGCCTTGAGATCTGAGAATAACTTGAATGTATCTTCCTCATGCAGTCTTCTCATTTCTTCTATAGCTGTCACCTTCATCTTCCATTCATCCAGTAGGTGTAAAGCTTCCAAGATTTTTGTGTTGATTTCTTCTTTTGAGTAATTAACACACAAGCAGGTGAGTTCATCCGTAATTGCATTGAACACTAGATTCCATTTGTTCAATGGTTTCATTGGGTTTCATTTCAAATTTTTGGAACTTCTTCTTTGCCACACTGATTTTATTCTTCTTTATTTCATCAGTGCCTTCACAGATCAACTGTAGTTTGTCCCAAAGTTCTTTTGCTATTTTACAATCTTTCACTTTCATGTACACATTGCTATCCAGAGTTCTGTAGATAATATCAATAGCAATGTTGTTCAGATTTGCTCTCTTTCTATCTTCAGCAGTCCATTCTTTTTTAGGCTTTGGAATGTACTTTGTCTCTTCACCCACTGTTACTGACTTTGTAATCTCCAGTGGTCCATCTGTGAGCACATCCATCATTTCATCATGAGTTGCAGCAAGATAAGCCTGCATACGACGTTTATATTCATCAAAACGATCTGTAGAACACATCAACATTGTTCTAGCATACTGGTTGTTATCCATGATGCAAGTCTTTGAAAATCAATGATTTGAAAATGGTTCTTCAAAGTATTTTCACAAGCACAACAAGTAGGATTACTTCAGAACAGAAGCACTGCTCTGATACCAATTGTTGGTCCCTTGAAAAGGCTTTGGTTAAGTTTAAAGAGGGGGGGGGGGGTGAATAAACTTAACACTTAAAACTTTTTGGAGTTAACAAACTCAAGAACTTCAAAGAAACCGCTCGATACTTCGATAGTCGTCGATACCTCGCAGCTCGCCGATACACGTAGTCTACTGATGATTGAGTTTACTGAATTTGTGCAGCGGATATATATCAAAAATAAAGCCTTGAAACTTGTTGTTAAATATGATAAGTATTAGATACTCAGTAGTGTATGTGTGTGAGTACAGTTGCTAGATTCAGTAGGTTGATGTGTATAATAAACTAAATGCAGAATGTAAGTGCAGAAAGTATGTAGGCAGATTTTATAGTAGTTCCAGGTGGTGTAATCCTGTCAGTCCACTCTTCTCCTGTGATGTTGGAGGTAATTCACTAGAGATCTTTGATGTATCTATTACAAAGATTCCTAAGATTGCTTGTCCTTCACCAATGACTATGGCTTCACAAACTGAACACTTGGAACATGTAGGATTGCTGCTCCAAAGTCTTCCACTGGTCCTTGAAGGGTAGGATTGCCTCTTCACCAGCTCCACCACAAACAACAGTATTTCACACCCAACAGATGCTTCACTGTCTTCAAGCAGTTCTTTATAAAGTAAAGAATGAATCAAGTAAATGATTCAGTTGCAGCAGCTTGATAGGATGATGTAATCAGCAGCTTGCAGTCTTCAAGTGTGTAAACTTGATGGAGCTTGAATACAGAATACACTTGAAGATTTTCTCTGGATCGGTAAGGTTAAGCTCGTAGGTTCAAGCAGGTGCTTTTTCAAATTTCGTAAATATCTCTTATATTTTTCTCTTAAGGTTGATCAATCATCATCTTTTTCTGAGTTGAAAGTCCTCTATTTATAGGTAGGAATGCATGTGACTTGTATTTGAAATTCAAATATAACCGTTCCTGGTTTTTGTCCCATTTGAATTTCTTTTCGTCACTATTCATAGGATCGACACTCGTCGAATTCCTTTTTGACAAGCAAGTGGGATCGTCCACCCTTTGACTTATAACCATTGGATAAAGTTCTGAATCATCCCAACGTTCTTTTAATCTCAGCCCTTGATTTGTTTGATAAATCTGAGGTAGTTGGTTGTCCTTATGCATGTAATCTTTCAATGTAATATTAAATTAACCGAGGTATTATATCAGCAGGTTCATCAGTCTGCTGTAATATCAATCAGTCTGCTGAACAGCAATTTTCTGTGTGTCAAACACAATGCAGCTGATTTTTTTTATCCAACTTTTATTTGTGAAGTTAGATTACACCTTTTTAAAATATAACCAAGTTCCAAACATCATCCAACTTATGGAACTTAGACCTTCAACACAAGGTATATGTAATCAGTTTAGGTCATCACAGACTTGCCTAAATTCTAATTCCATATCCTTGAGTTTAATTACTAAGTTTGATCCCTTAGCCTTCATTAACTGAGTTTGAGCCCTCAGCCTTCAGTCTTCAGCAGGTTCCAGAAAAGTCTACTAACCTAACTACCCTACTGACCTAGACTAGTCTGGTGAAACAAGTCAGCTGACCATTACAGTGCTTGTTTGATCAAACCTATTCAAAGATCAAACTCTAATAAACCTATATATTTGATCTAGACATCTTTTTGCCTTTGCACTATAACAGCTAGTCTGGCACTCATCATCAAAACACAGAAATAAGTCCAACACACATATATAATATACGAGTTAAGTCTAACCGTCTGATTCATTCACATAAAAAGACTTCTTAATGATTTCTAGTCCTAGAAAACTAATTACACTACATAGGACATTGTAAAAGGATCATTGACTACTAAGACAATGTCCCACAAGGCCCAAACAATGTCTTCCGGTGCTCCCACGTTCTCTCCGTGTGCGCTCAGCACTTCTGGAATCTTTCTAAAAAATCATAACACATAGGCCTGCGCCCATGAAAGTGGCCTATCCATAGACCCATACCTATGCGGTGGCCTATCACACTTGTAACTTTTTGAACTCTTTGTTTCGATAGGCCCACGCCCATTAAGCCTTGGAGTAGTTATTCTACATTTTCGTCACTGTTCGATTTACGACTCAATTCTCAACCATTCTAACCTGAAATTAGTACGTGTTAGGCACTATTTCATCACTAAAATTGCAGTAGACATACATATACAATCCAACAACAATAACCCGATTTCGTGTTTAGGCATGACCGACCGTGACCACCCGCATCAGCCCAGCAATCCAGTAGCCAGTCGCGTTCACCCACAAAAAGTAGGAAAGTACGATCGCTCAAAAGCACGGCATTAAACTAAGGTCGCAAGCCCCAACGCCAGTAAGGTAGGCCACGGTACAGTAGTTCGAACGGCATTCGGTATGTCAATGCGCAAACAACTTTACTCCCTGACTTCCCTCATCGCAGCGGAAAGCTCAAGGAGCAGGGGGGCCATTGATACACCAAGCCCTCAAAGAATCTCACAAATTCATATTGGCTCTCAAAGTAGGCCCAATAACAAATAAGGGTGCCCGGCCTAATCAATTTGCAGTGAAGTAAGATGAGTCGGGCCGGGGCCATTCCATCCTACTAGATACCATTGCGACAGACTTTGGTCCTATATTAGGAATCAGAAACAAAGCCTTCATATGCAATCCCTCAAGAAAATGAATCTCTAGGGTCCACGCCGACTACCCCTCAGCTCGAAGCCTGCTAACTTAGGCAACAACGTCAAGCTTACAAGTACGGATTCCATCTTAGTCGAGATGATTGTCAGCCCACATTGCATTGTCTCGACCCGTATTACAGTGTTATTTATGTATTTATTTACTGTGAATATCCCTTGTAATCGCCACATAAGCACTGACTATGTAAGCCCTATAAATAGTGGCATTTTATACCCTAAAAAGGGAGGCATAATAGAAAATACATGCAAATCCCTATAATTTATTACTCAGTTGCTGTGTTCTTGAGTTTCTTCATATCTTCATATATTTCTTGAGCTAAAACACAACTGAAAACCACTCTTAATCTAGATATCCACTCAAAACACCCACAACTTTTATTTGTGATATTTACGATGATATCATAGGGCTAAACTGAAGACTTACGGAATTGAGAATAGTTGGTGTGGAAACGTTCGTCATGATGAGACGATGATTTCCATCTTCTGTGGTCTGCCCAAAATCTTGGTGTATTAGCCACGTGATTGAAGATTCCCTTCCTCCTCTTCTTTACTCCTACATTGCTTTTCCTCTCCATTGCCATCGTCTTACTTTTTTTCTTTTTTCAGAAATTGTGTGATTCAATATAAAGAGATTAAGGGGATTTTTTTCTTAAATACTTAATTTATTAAAATCCCTTTTAATTATTTAATCCTTTTTAATCAATAATTCATTTTAACTAATTAATTAGGTTAAACATAAAATAGGAAATAAATAAATTAAATTCCATTAACGCTTTTACCCTTCTTAAAATTTTAGGATATTACATGCATCCCTTTTCATCCAATTAATTAATTAATTAACTTTTAATCAATTAAATAAACTTTAACTGAAATTAAAATTAATGATTAATTTTAAAATCAATTTTAATATTATTATTTAGAACTATTCAAAAATAAAATCGAAATAAAGTAGGTTTCTTATGTTTATTTTCTTTTGGTCCCTAACCAAAATGGATGCCTTTGATTTAGTTCAAACTAAACAAAAAGTCATCAACCTAGGTGTTGGAAATATTATTTATGTTTTGATGATGATTCGTCACGAAATTAGACAAATCACTTACAACACATGATGATGAAGTCGTAACTAACTGTTATAGTGCATAATGAAAGAAGAAGCATGAAATGGTCTAGAGATAAATGTATAAGTTCTATCTAGAGTCTGAACTTTGTATAGGTTGTTTCAGACAAGCATTGTAATAGAATAGGAACTAGGCGAACAGTGAGTCATAACAAGAAAAGCGATTTATAGCAAGAAAAGCGAGTATGCACATGAAGAAGCGAGGGTTCAAACTCGGTTATGCTAGAACCGAAGAAGATAAGTTCGGCGAGGGACACGGACTCGGTTGGTTTATCTAGAAGCGAAGAAGCGAGGGACACGGACTCGATTACTGAGAAGGCGAAGAAGCGAGGTGGCAAACTCGGTTAGAAGGCGATTAAGTCGTGACTATAAGTCAGGATTCAGGCAAGTCTGTGGTGACCTGAAACTGAGTTATAGATCATGTAAAACGGAATAATCTTAAGGACAAAGATTATCAGTTACTTGGATAAGAAGAAGAAACTAAGTTAAAGCCTCTTAAATTTGAACTGACTATACGACAAAAGATCGTACATGTGAACATTGGCTAAACGACAAGTGTAAAGGCTACAAGAGCTAGTGACCGTTACATCACCCCTATAAATACACAAGAGAATCACTTGAAGAAAGAGAGAGAGAGGAGGATCAGAAAAAGAGCTTTACAAGCATATATTCAAAGATCCAAATCCAGATCCACAAAATCAGATCAGATATATCTAGAAAAAGGGGAAGCCAACGGAATTGCCTTGAAGACTTCAAAGAAAGATCCAGTAACCCATTGAGGGGGAAATAAGGCATATTGGAGCTACAAAGTCAGATCCAGAAGAATCAGACAGCTCACGGAATTAATCCTTGATTAATTCTAAACCTAACCTTTGTGAAAAAGGGTTGGCTGTGCATAGTTTGAAGAGAGCAATTCTACCTTTCTTCATACGGTTGCAACTTAGTTGCCACAGCTATTGGTCCAGTCTGAGGACTGTGTGTTGGTATTAGTGGTGAGCTGGTGAAGGAGCAATTCCACCTCCGAAAGATCAGTGTGCAGGATGAAGGGAGCAATCTCACATTTCTTCGTTTTGTGTAGACAGTGAAGCTAAGGTGTCGTGAAGGACTGTCATAGTGCTAGGATTTTGTAACGGTTATCTCATTATTCAAGTGATACCTCCTACGCCACAGGAGAAAGGGAGACGTACGGGATTACACCACCCGGAACTTCCATAAACAAATCTTGTGTTGATTTACTTTATGCATTTGTGTTTGTTTTATTTATTGCATTATCACTCTGCAAACACTAGACACTGAGTCAGCACAGAACTGATACATAGAAGGTCTAGATTTCTATTCACACATCTATTGCACTAAAGGCTAGTTTTATCCGCTGCGAGTTAACATGACTAAATATAAGTTAGCATTGACTTATATTCAGTTGAGCTAACTGAACTCCGCACAAGTTAAGGGACAGGAACAAAACTGAACTAAAGATCAGTTTGAGTTTCAGAGAAAATCAGTTCCTGGGTTTTTCCAACTCAGGATTAGTTTTTGGTGACAAGTTTATTCACCCCCCTCCCCTCTAAACTTGTGTTAGCCTTTCCAAGGGACCAACAATGGTATCGGAACGGTTCCCTCTTTTGGAGGTGATCCAATTCCTTTACCGCTTTAATGTTCAGTTATTTCAGATACCAACAATTGGTATCGGAGCAAATCTTCCTTATAGAAGAGATCCGAATTGTTACAGCTCAAGGAGATAACTGTGCATCAGTTATTTGTTCGAAGCATCCAGTTGTTGAAGACCCCTCACTGTCTCAGTTCACTTAGTTTCAATATCTACATCTAGAGCTAGAAGTTGGCTTACTCACCCCCTGATAAATTGCTTGCAAAATATATCTGATTTTCAGGATCAAATGATCGAAAGGTTCAGTGCGACAAATTTACATACAAATCCAGAACCTCAACTCAGTGATGATGTGGATACAAACTTCAATGTTAATATTAACGAATCCAGAGGAGTTCCATCACTAAGAGACCTCTCAAAATAAGAAATAAAGGAGTTGTTGCAAGAGGTTGTTGATATAGAAGATTCATCACAGCAACAAAAGAGTGTACATTCGAATCCTAAAACTGCATCAAATCATCAAGGAAAGGTACATTCTTCAAATTAGTTATCATTTGTTGAACTCAGTCTAAGAAACTCTGATCTTGTCAAGGTAACTGAAAAACTTACGATGGAACTAAAATTAAAAGACCGGGAACTTGACAAAGCAAAAGATTGGAATGAGTTTCTTGAAACTGAGGTGTCAAATCTAGCTGAAAGATTAATGTCTAGTAAATTTGACAAAAGCAATGATAATCCCCCACCCCTACCCAGTCTTGAGACTTCAAAAAGTATAAACTTTAGAAATCAAGATACTAGAAGATCTAGTGGATTACACAAGGAAACTAAAAATGTTAAATCTAAAAGAATCCTTGTGAAATCAACTAAGATTGAGCGTAATGGTTTATCCAGAAAAGAATTGAGAAGGTTTAATTCTCTCAACAAAGAAACTGAAAGTAATACTTCAGTAACTAACTCGGCCGGACCCAAAAAGGTATGGGTACCAAAGAAAACTTAAACTGTTTTACAGGAAAAGTCAGTTCACATTTCAAAATCCTCAGAAAACTGACTTCTATACAAAACTGAGGAGGCAAAGGCTGATGAAGGACAAATTGGTCAAAAGAAGTAAACTTTCCAGCTACCATCTGACGTTTGGGCTGACATGACAAATCACTCGAAGCCACGTGTCAATCTGGGAGAAAAAGTAGAAGCTCATCCCTACAAAATCCCATTGATTATGACACAACTCTCATTTTTGAAAACGATTGACAGACGCAATCTTGACGAAATCCTGCTCAATCAACTTCAAAACTTTCAAGATTCCACCCCCAGAATTTCACAAATCAGAAATCCATGGATCGTTACAACATTGATGAAGGAATCACTACAAGCCTGGACGAATTTTGTCAAAAATTCTCAAACTCCACTCTTTCAATCCAAATTGCACAGAAGATCAAAAAGATTCGAGGATTGGAGAACCTGATTGATACAAAGGTCATTACTTTGTGTCTAGATGGCATCAGAGATTTCTACAGGAATGCCGAAATCCTCAACAATGGAAAAAGCTTCAAAACGACTATTCAAGATAAAAGCTTTACTGTTGATGAACATTTGCTATCACTTGTCTTCGGGTTAGACATAATCGGAGGATCTTCATCTTTCAATTTTGGGAATGAAGAAAAAGGCAAACTTTGGAGTGTCACTGCAATCAACAAGAAGGAGAAAAATTTCATTGGCTCCATCTATCAACAAAAGAGAGAATTCGCAATCTTGAAGATACTTCTTACCAAAAACGTCATTGGTCATGTTCGAAACTTCTACACTCTCTCATAAGATAAAATGAAGATGATTTATGCTATTTGGTTTGGAGAGAAGCTGGATTGGAACAAGTTTGTTCTCAATCAGTTGGTAAAACAAATTTCAGAAGAGAAAGAGAAAGTCAAAGAAAGGAAGGAAGTTACTGGAGAAATGTTTCTACTGAAAAAGGGATTTACTTATCTAGTGCAAAGGATACTAGATCATTTCTCCATCTCAAAAGTCACAGAAACCAAAGCAAAACTCAAATCAGTGTCGACTGGGGCAAAGAAAAGAAAAATCATTGAAGAAGAAGAATGGAGTGAAGTTTCAGACTCCAGTTCAAGTGGAACTGTGAATCTAGACGAAAGAACCCTTTGAAGGCAGAAGAGGATGTGGAACAAGCTTCAGTCAAAGAAAACTGAAACTGAGAATGTAATCCAGATTGAGGATGAAACTGAAGAGAGTGAACAGAATGAAGATGAGGAAAGTGAAAGTGAAGAAAATGAACAAATTAAAGAAGATGATGATGTTGATGAAACTGAAGATAGTGAATCTCCAACTAAGCTATATGGGGAGTACACTGAAAAGCAGAGAGAAGCTGTGGAAGACGCTGAATTTTGTGAAGCTGAGTATGAAAAAGAACTGACAGTTCATGATACTCAATTTTATTATCCTGAAACCGGTTCCTCATCACAAGTTCATGAGGCATCTACAAGCAAATTGGCAACTGAAGAATCTCAGCATCAAGAAACTGAAGCTGAAAGATGGAAAAATGTGGAAGAAATCATTGAAGGTGTAATGCACACCCTACAGCAGAAGCTTTTCGATCTACATGATTTCATTGGAAGATCACATTTCTCAGGTCTATTTGAATACTCTAACCTCATCACCCTCCATAGATTATTTGAAGATTGCTATCGCTTATCTTCAAACAAGGGGGAAGATAAAGTTGGTGATGAAGTTAAGGATGAAGCTGGTACTGGTGGAAGCGATGCTAAAGCTGAAACAGATGAAGAATTTCTTGCCAAACAATTGATGGAAGAACAAGACAAACAGATAAATGCTGATCTGTTAACCACTCAACTGTTTGAAGAAAAAGCTAATAGTCTGATTGAGGAATTAACTGCAGAAGAGACTTTCACAGAAACAAGGACTGAAGAAGATGAAGAAACCGCAGTCAAAGTCATGCTGAATATAAGAAAGAAACTTGCTATATGTATCAGACTGAAAGAACGACTAAAGGCAGGAGAGACAAGAACAAAAGGGGAAGCTGAACCAGAAAGGGAAGCAAAATTGGAACAAGAAAGAAAATCTGAAAAGATTGAAAGGAAAGAATCTAATCTCATATCAGAAGAAGAAGAGAAGCTGATGAACGAAGAGGTTAAAGAAATACTGATCAAGCTCAGAAACAACAACAATGAAGAAACAAATCGCTTGATTAGTGAATATCTGGAGATCAAGCCTAGAGATGGTGAATCAGTTGAAGAAGGAAAAGAAAGAAGACTTCTGGAAACTAGGAGAAGCATTTTTCTTGGAGAAAAGATAATAGCACTGGAAAAAGAGAAGTTGTAATTTTATTCAGTTATAACTCAGTTTGTTTCATTTTGAATCCTGTAATAAACTTGGATGTTCTAGTTTGCTATCTTAATTTGTTTTGTTATGATTTCTTGCACTATTCTTTTATTACTGCTTTTAGGGAGGGTTATGATACATCATCAAAAAGGGGGAAATAGTTGGAAATATTATTTATGTTTTGATGATGATTCATCACGAAATTAGACAAATCACTTACAACCCATGATGATGAAGTCGTAACTAACTGTTATAGTGCATAATGAAATAAGAAGCAAGAAATGGTCTAGAGATAAATGTATAAGTTCTATCTAGAGTCTGAACTTTGTATAGGTTGTTTCAGACATGCATTGTAATAGAATAGGAACTAGGCGAACAGCTGAGTCATAAAAAGAAAACTGATTTATAGTAAGAAAACTGAGTATGCACATGAAGAACTGAGGGTTCAAACTCAGTTATGCTAGAACTGAAGAAGATAAGTTCGCTGAGGGACACAGACTCAGTTGGCTTATCTAGAAGATCGAAGAACCGAGGGACACAGACTCGATTACGAGAACCGAAGAACCGAGGTGGCAAACTCGGTTAGAGAAAACTCGAAGCGATTAAGTCGTGACTATAAGTCGGATTCGAGCAAGTCCGTGGTGACCGAAACCGAGTTTAGATCATGTAAAACTGAATAATCTTAAGGACAAAGATTATCAGTTACTTGGATAAGAAGAAATTGATTGGTGTACTCTGACTTAGTCAATTGAAGTCAAATGTTAAGTATACAAGGTACTCAGTTTTGGAAGAAGAGTAGAAAACTGAGTTAAAGCCTGTTAAATTTGAACTGACTATACGACAAAAGATCGTACATGTGAACGTTGGCTAAACGACAAGTGTAACGGCTACAAGAGCTAGTGACTGTTACATCACCCCTATAAATACACAAGAGAATCACTTGAAGAAAGAGAGAGAGAGGAGGATCAGAAAAAGAGCTTTACAAGCATATATTCAAAGATCCAAATCCAGATCCACAAAATCAGATCAGATATATCTAGAAAAAAGGGGAAGCCAACGGAATTGCCTTGAAGACTTCAAAGAAAGATCCAGTTACCCATTGAGGGGGAAAGAAGGCATCTTGGAGCTACAAAGTCAGATCCAGAAGAATCAGACAGCTCACGGAATTAATCCTTGATTAATTCTAAACCTAACCTTTGTGAAAGAGGGTTGGCTATGCATAGTTTGAAGAGAGCAATTCTACCTTTCTTCATACGGTTGCAACTTAGTTGCCACAACTGTTGGTGCAGTTTGAGGACTGTGTGTTGGTATTAGTGGTGAGCTGGTGAAGGAGCAATTCCACCTCCGAAAGATCAGTGTGCAGGATGAAGGGAGCAATCTCACCTTTCTTCATTTTGTGTAGACAGTGAAGCTAGGGTGTCGTGAAGGACTGTCATAGTGCTAGGATTTTGTAACGGTTATCTCATTATTCTAGTGATACCTCCTACGCCACAGGAGAAGGGGAGACGTACGGGATTACACCACCCGGAACTTTCATAAACAAATCTTGTGTTGATTTACTTTATGCATTTGTGTTTGTTTTATTTATTTTATTATCACTCTGCAAACACTAGACACTGAGTCAGCACAGAACTGATACATAGAAGGTCTAGATTTCTATTCACACATCTATTGCACTAAAGGCTAGTTTATCCGCTGCCAGTTAACAAGACTAAATATAAGTTAGCATTGACTTATATTCAGTTGAGCTAACTGAACTCGCACAAGTTAAGGGATAGGAACAAAACTGAACTAAAGATCAGTTTGAGTTTCAGAGAAACTCAGTTCCTAGGGCTTTTCCAACTCAGGATTAGTTTTTGGTGACAAGTTTATTCACCCCCCCCCCCCCCTTTAAACTTGTGTTAGCCTTTCCAAGGGACCAACACTAGGCCTATCAAATAATTTGGATGGCCTAGGTAAATCTTACGTCCACAATTGTGGACCATAGGTTCAACTCTTTTACTCAACGAATTGAGTGATAACACGCCCATGCCATTCGGTATCCAAAAAGTTTAAATTATTTGAACTATTGGTTAGCCATGTGGCATTAACTAAACCAAAAGAGATATTTTTATACGTACCATAAGGAATCTCGAAAACACAAAATCGAAATTTTTGGGTCCCATCAAGCATCACCAGCCGACGCCGACAGCTAGGCCTAGAATGCCCAGTTCCAGTTATGGCTAGCTACGGGTCTTCTAAAGCCCATACCGGAGCTTATTTGCTAACTTTCCACATCCTATGTTTATTCATTGAATTCAGTGCAGATTTTAGTGAACCATGAAAGCCTTTGTGTAAAGTGTTGAAGGCCAAATATGGTAGTCCTTTTACCTGGTAATTAGATGACATCTCTTCCATCAACCATGCGAGTGTATGATTGACTCATTCCATACTAGTAATAATCTCAGGAAATCCTTTGATAACACGAATTCCAATTTCTCAATGATATTCCAAACTCAAGACAATTGGGTGAATCCAGCGAAACCATGAAAGGAGTGTAACAAAGTGTCGCTTCGGGAAACATTGGTGTTGAAAATTTTATAAATCTGCAGGTTCCCAATTTTAGAGGAATTATGGCCAAGATGACAGATCTTGTCGTAGGTGGCTCTACAAAAATGAAAATTCAGAGGATTAATGCTCTAAAGGAGGATTTAATGATCGTCAAAGAAGAAAAAGAATGAAGTGTTCTGTGGTGATGTTAGAATTTGCGCCTATTTCTATTGCACCAAGTTATCAACGTAATTTCTTTGGAAGCTCAAATGTATGTGACTAGATAGATGGGTGTCCGAAAGAGGATCTCTAAGGGGAAGGTGATATGATGCAGTGGATAAGTTCCTGATCACTAATGTACTTCAGTGTAGTAGACGATACACAATCTTGCAGCACTGGGCTATAGCCGGTACACAATCTTACAGCACTGCGATGCCACTGCTGATCTGCCGAGCACCACAAATGGCCGGCACAATTATTATTATTTTTCTTTTTTGTGCTCCATTTCATGAATCAATATCATGCATCTAGCAAAATTACTACGCAAATTTTAATAATGCTTATTGCTTGATTCGAAGACCGCTCTAATATCATTGTAAGACTTTTACGCAGTGGAGTTTAAAATTTTGATTCTTTTTCCAAGATCTTCTTCGTTCAAACAACAAGGATAAAGGGAGTAGACAAGAAACATACCATATCTGATATAAAAGATCGACGCTTTGTCTACAACGTAGTTTTGCATGGAGCCGACCAAGCATTTGGCATGTACCGTTGATCCGCACAATTCTCCCACCGGAATCCCGCATCGGATTGATACTAGAAAAACTCGGTTGCTAGACCGATTTCTCTCTTTAGGAAGATTTCAAATTTTCTAGTAAAATAAGATTCTTATAAATGTGATACAAAAAAACTTGACACCCACCTCATATTTTTAAGGTGACATGCGCCCTGTTGTGCCCAATCACATTGGGAAAAAACATCATGGTTGAAGTAGGAAGAAAGAATATATTTTCCTAAAAAAGAAGGAAAATATCTTTTTATGATATATTTTCACGTGAAACGGTTAGAGTGTAAATAGAATTCTATCGCCGATGTATTATCTATACGGTCGTATCTCGAGTGTCAATACATTGACGACGGTATCTTATGATTTGGATATCATGCTCTCTTCATGTAACTCATTACTCTCACTTTGAAAAAGATTTACGAGAGCTAGACATTTCTTATAAGAAGGCCCTTTCGGATATTTACTCCTCCCATTAACATACGCGATTTCCGGACGAGCAACATGAATCCTATGCATGCTTCATTATCACACCCAAGCACTACCGCATGATCGCCCCATGAATTGGGAAAATCTCAATAGCGTCAAAGTATGACAATCCACATTGTGATGTCATGAAGTCTCTGGTCTTAGGATAATTACACAACCACCACATATTGAGACAGTTAATAAGTAAGTGAGTCAGTCTAATGTATGCATTCTTTAATACACATCCACGTACAGTCCAAGTGTCCCTACACTTCGATAGACGAGATTTATCCTTATCTTAATAAGATAAAAGTCATCCAAAACATGCTAGTCTAACCGTACTATTAATATCCTACTTAATAGTACATACGACTAGAGACATTTAAGTATCAAACCAGTTAAAGTGAATCGAGATCTCATCAACCATAATCATCATCATGGTTTCTCTATCACAATTTAATACTAAGGACGTTTTCATATATACAACAAATAAATTGGTTCATTATATTTAAGCAACATATATAATAACAAAAAATGCTTTTATTATTCATAATAATAACGTTACTGTTAGGAACATTTTATTATGTTTTGATGATGGCCATACTAGCTGTTATAGCAAGCCTGAAATAAGTTAGAAATCCTTGTATATGTCCTTACTTAGAGTGTGACATGTTGTATAAGTTGAGTCAGACAAGTATTGTACTAGTTGGTAAGATGGCTAAGTAAAACAGAAATATGGCAGAGTAAAGGAAGCCAAGTACCAGCAGTGAAGCATGAAGACATATGGACTGACTTATGACCAAGGAAGTCTGTGATGACCTTGGATAAGTCTAAGTTATATTACAAGTGATGAAACTCATTGTTTAAATATTGTGTACACTGACATCACACAAATCAAGATCAGTGAAGTGCAAGAAATGCTTAAAAGATCAAAGAAAGCAAATAAGGCAGTAATCCGACAAAGTAAGCTGTCTATCGGCTGAGTAAGCAATACCAGTCAAGAAAGAAGCACATCAGCTAAGTCAGCAGATCTACTCAACTGATGACACAACAACCAAGCAAAGGAATATCTGAGTAAGGTATATCATCTATACTTATTCAGAACGTGTGAATAATTAGAAGATTAAGCATTAAATGCAGAATCAATCAGGACGGATTTTGTGATGTGCGCTTGAAGAAAATCCGGATCACTGAAATCAAGGAAAATTAAATCTGGAGCAATCAAGAATTAAATCAAGGATTATTCTCCACATTAAATATCCAATGGACGGATTTTTAAATCAAGGATTATCAAGGCTATAAGTAGAAGGCATTGACAGACAGATAGATAACGATAACAACACACAAGAACAAGCAGAAACTCTTTCAAAATCCTAATCCTTCTATCTGAATCTAAAAAGAACACATCTAGAGATCAACTCAGAACTTAGAGCTACAATTTTACATCAAGCACTTAGATTGATCAACAAATCTGTGAATCCAATTCACACCAGTTTGCAGCAATTGAATCAGAGAAACCTAAGAAGGAGTTGCAACTCTTTGTGATAGCTGCTGAAAGATTAGTTCCCAATGAGCAGTGTGTTGAAGACTGAGTCACTGAAGCTTTTGAAGCCAAGGATTGATAGTCTTGTAGATTGTGAAGCTTGTGTATTCAAGGACAATCTTACTATTGTACCGATGAAAAACAATAGTGAATTCCTCCAATCATCACAGGAGAAGAGTGGATTAAAGGATTACACCACCCTGAACCACTATAAACCTTGTGTTCATTTACTTACTGCACTTTACCTTATAGCACTTACTTACTGCATATTATTCATACTCTGTGTGTGCATAATCTACTTTGAAACATTTTTTAGAAGGGACTTATCCACTGCCCAAAAGCTTTAATTATAAGGAATGTTTTTGACAATCCAGTATAGTCATTCACCCCCTGACTATACTTATACCCTTCTCTGGGACCAACAATTGGTATCAGGGCAGATTTCCTAGTATCAGAACCTATTCAGATCTGATTTCTGGTAACAAGGAGATCATATATTTTCAACGTAGTTTTTAAATCTGTGCCTTCTATATCAGTATACTTCTTCTTTTTCTATGACTATGGACTCTTCAAATTTCATGTCTAAAGTACATGTGTTCAATGTTAGTAATTTTGATGAATATAAAATAATAATGTTATCTCATCTTGCAACCACTCATGAGGAGATGCTTGATGTTATCAGTGATGGACCAATTCAAATAGATTGACTCAAAAAAGATTGGACCAAGGATGGCAGAAAGAGAAAAAACCTTGATTATGTTGCAAAAGATATCATCTTGAAGACTCTGGACAGTAATATGTTCATGAGAATCAAAGATTGCAAAACATCAAAGGAGATGTGGGACAATTTGGCACTCATCAATGAAGGATCTGAAGTAATCAAGGAAAACAAATTATCTGCTGCAAAACAGAAATTTGAGAACTTCAAAATGAAGAATGGTGAATCCATTGATCAGATGGACAATAGATTTTCAAGCATCATCAGTGAACTGCACCAACTTGGTCAGAAATATCCTCAAAAATAAGTTTGCTTGAAAATCTTGAGAAGTCTACCAGAAGGTTGGAGAATCATCACATCAGTACTCAAGGGAACAATATATCTTGGAAAGATTGACACCTTGACATTGATGTCCCAATTAAAAGCTCATGAATTTGAACTAAATAATGAAGGCATTGCACCAACAGAGGCACACAAGTCCAGTGCACTGGTGGCACCCCAGCAAAGCAAAATGGCTGACACATACATCAAAGGGACACATGAACTAAATGGACCAATTGCTTTACTAATTAAACGTTCTGACAGGGTTAGTAAGAAGAAACAATTCAAGGGAAGTGTTAGAAATAAAATTTATGTTTTGATGATGATTCATCGTATTTATTTAATTAGTTATTTACACCCCATTGATGAAGTGCTGAAACTAGCTATTATAGTGAAAAGCTAAAATATGTCTAGAACTGAATGCATAGGATTTATTACAGTTTGATGATTGTATAGGCTTTATCAGACAAGCATTGTAATAGTTAGAGTGTAGCAAAACTAAAAACTGGAAATCATCTAGAAGATTGGATACTCACTCAGAACTGAAGAGTTCTGATGGAAATAAAATTTTAGTTTTGATGATGATTCATCTTATTTAGTTACACACCCCATTCATGAAGTGTTGAAACTAGTTGTTATAGTGAAAAGCTAAAAGATGTCTAGAACTGAATGTATAGGTTTTACTAGAGTCTGATAATTGTATAGGTTATATCAGACAAGCACTGTAATAGATAGAAGTGTCGTAAAATTAAAAACTAGAAATTATCTAGATAACTGGAATATGACACAAAACTGAAGATGTACACCTAAAACTGAAGTCGTACTCAGAACTGAAGAAGATTAATTCGGCTGAGGGACACAGACTCGGTTGACTTATCTAGAATGGAAGGTTGAGGGAACAAACTCGGTATTTGAAGAACTGAGGGGCACAGACTCAGTTGTAAAATATTGAAGAACTGAGGGTTCAAACTCAGTTATGAAGATCAAAGTCGAGACTGTAAAGATAGAATTCAGGTAAGTCTGTGATGGCCTGAACTAACTTTATGGATCTTGTAGAAGACCAAAGAATCATAAGGACAATGACATTTTAGATGATTTGTTTAAGGAATGGTGTAATCTGATGTAGTCACATAAAATCAGATAAATAGATTACTAAGTTTTGAAGAAGAGTAAAAACTCAGTTAATGCTCTAAGTCAGTTAATAAACTGAAAACTTACTGTTGGTCCATTGGAAAGGCTAACACAAGTTTAGAGGGGGGTGAATAAACTTGTCACCAAAAACCTTACTGAGAACTGAGTCTAGTTCAGATTGATTAATGATTAAGGTTCAGTTTTAACTTGTGTGGAGTTGAGCTGACAAAGTTGAGTTTAAGTCAAACTGACTTATTGATAACGGTCATTTTACGCCCGTTATTCTATGGTTTTTATCCCCGATTCTAGTTTGAAAGAACTATAATATAGCAATAATTAGTCGTAATATGCTGAATTTACTTATGCCAAGGGTTATGATTCATTATTGTGTATTTAAAGGTTTTATTGTATTATTCGATGTTACAGACCGTGTTTTATGCTAAATTTGCAGTGGGCTATTTGAGGAAGCAGAAAGGAGGGAATTCGGAGAAGGTTTAATGGATTGCAGACATGTTCAGGCGGCCTAAGACAAAAACGAGAGGAAGCCCAGAAGACAGAAGGCTCGGTCGACCGAGCCTATGCATTCGGTCGACCGAGTGTCCACGAAGCCCAGCCGAAGTCCAATGCATCATTTGAGACGGTTAGGGTTCACTAATGTCGGCATTTTAAGTCGGCTGTAGCTCTATATAAACATAAGTCCTTTGTATTTTTTAAAAGACACCAATATCAATTTATTCATATATACATACAAGCAAATAAGGATTCATTAGGCGTGTGAAGGTGCTGGGGGTGCAACAATGTAAGCCCTAGTTTCTCTTCTTGTTCTCTTTTAGTAATTAATTTCCCAATTATGCTTTGATTGTTTAAGTAGATATTCATAGCTAGATGATGTAGATCTAGGCTATGACGTTAGGGAAGTGATGATGCCTTGTCTATGAGGATCTCATACCCTACGTCCTCTTCCAAAGATTTATGGATGAATCTACGTGTTTAATTTACGTGTATCCATGTTAATTTATATAATGTCCTGATGATTCACTATATAATCCGATTCGTATGAGAAACGCTGAGAAATATATTCAGGGGTGCAATATGGGGAGTGATGTCACTCGGTCGACCGAGCCTATGCATTCGGTCGACCGAGAGCCTCTAACCCTGATTCATCCGTTAATCAGTCACGTCTTTATGATTAGATTAGCTTAATTGAATCTGTTATCTCAGTAGGTATGGCTATGGCTACGTTACTCGCTTGATTTAACTAAAACGTGTAAAAAGGAAATACCAATATAAAACTCTTAGGTAGGCTTATGAATTGATCTTCACGGACGTTCAGCGTTATCTAGGAAGGTTTATATTAGGGAATTGAGCGCACCTTGTTTATACGTAGATCGTAAACTAGCATGAGATTATAACTTGGTAATTGTTAGTTGGACGAGAGTTTGAGTGATCGTTTAGGAAGTACGCCTAACCATAGGAATGTTGCCTAGATGAGGTGTACGGTTAATATCGGCATCCTTAGAGTCGTAAGCGTGTGAGTTATATGAGATGGAGGCACTTAAAAGGCGAAGTCACGTAACAATATCACAGTGATCTAGTGACCTACCGGTGCTACGTCAAGTTTTAGAGGATGACTCCCGTAGCCAATATAAACAGATATGAACGGATTAATAGTTGATAAGTCTCGTTGTTATATAAATTGTCTAGATCCAAATGATTACGGTTATAATTGGGTAGTTGATTACGTTATTTGTTTACATGTTGTTTGTTTATACGTTTAAGTGTGTCTTTCTTTTCTCGTATCCTATGTTGGTCGTAGACCGTCTTTGTTAAACGAAATAAATAGGTTGACTGTTTAAGTAGGATCCATAAATTGATTCTCTGTGGGATCGACCTCGACTCTATCTAGCTATACTGCGATTGAACCTAGTTCACTTGCTAGTGGTTATTTAGGCATCGAGTTAATAATTTAACTTGACCTCAATCAAGTTTTTGGTGCCGTTGCCGGGGAATCAATGGTCCAATTGCTTAAATAATCTACTTAATTATTTCGTTTATCTATTTTCTTCAATTAAAAAATAATAATAATAATAAATTTTTATGTATATATATAATAAAATAATCTGTATGTTCGGTCGACCGAACGTTATCACTCGGTCGACCGAGCCCATTTTCTATTTTCTGACAGCTGCCTTCCCCCTGAGATTCTGTTTTTTCTCAGTAGTAGGTTATAAGCCTAGCGACGGTATGAGTAATCATCGCCCGTTAGTTCAATGACCGTTTGTTGTTTTTCTTATGATGCGGCTAATCGAAGGAATCACTCAAGCGAACTGTTTAGCAAAATGTTATCACAACAGTTTTTTGAGGCGCGAGGAGAAGAAGTCTTGGTGCTGAGAAACAAAACCACACCAAGAAAGCCGTTGACACCTAAACTCAAAGAGAGAATAGCGGAGATGAAGGCAAGAATTCAAGAAGCTAAGAAGACAAAAGAGTCTAAAGAAGCCTACATATACAGAGGTATGTCCAAGTTAAATCCTGAAGAGATTTCTTCAGATTCAGACTCAGGATATGACTACATGTATCACATGTCAGATATAGAATCTGATTCTGAGGTTAGCATAGACCTAAATCGCCCTATAGTCTTCTGTCCCGGAGATGCGAGCGCATATTGAGAATGAAGCTCGGTTGATGCCGAAACTAGATGACCCGGGGAGCATTTATGGTAGAGGTTACCTTAGAAAGAACATGCCTAGGGTTGGCTTTGATAGATTCTGGCTCGAGTCTGAACATTTTCCCAAAGAGTTTTTATGAGAGAAATCTAATCCTTACCCCCACAAATACTCTATTGCAAGTTAGGTTTGCGGATAGGACCAGAACGATCATGTCTGGAAATATGAATAATATGATCATTGGCATAGGACAGCTCAGGTTTAAGATAGATATAGTTGTTATGGATATAGATGAGCACCCTCAATGCCCTATCATTTTAGGGAGAGCCTTTATCAATACTTCTAGAGCCCTAATTCGTATGTCCAGGCGTGAGATTACATTTTTCGATGCTAAGGGTTCTGAGACCTATGGGACGAGGAATCTAGATTTCCCTATTCCGGTGAGCGTGAATGTTATAGGAGGTGGTAATTCGAAACCAGATTTGACTCCGGAATCAGAAAAAGTGCTGATGACGAGATAGAAGAAAGAGATGAGACCCTTACAGTTCTGAGTCGTTAGAAAGCTGTCGAGCCTGCCCCTGTTCTAGAAAATCATAATTTTGAAGGCCTGCCTTTCTCCAGACCCAAGGATAGAAGGAAGCAAGCAAAGAAACGAACCCGTAGAGTTCGTGCTAAAGAGAGCTCATCTAGTTCTGAGACAATCACGAAAGTTGTAGCTTGCTTGGATGGACAGTTCGACTGTCTTTTCGTTGGACTCACATCTCGCGGAAAGGCACTCGTGCAAAAGGACAGCAAGACATTTTCGGTAAAGGCTAACCGGGTGAAAACCTGGCAAGCCAAGAGCAGTTCGTAGAAAGTGATGATTTTTGGAGAGTCGAGCTACTGACTTAAACTGTAGAACTATTTCTATTTTTCGTCATTTTATTTCATTTTTAAAATTAAAAAAAAATATAAAAGTAGCGTGAAACGATAAGAAGTTTTTTTTTTTATTTTTGCCGTGTTCCGATGACTGCTAAGTTAAGGATGTGCAAAAAAATCTTTTTTTTATTCGAATCGTTTTTACGTGAAGTAGGTTGTAGTACCCGAGTCTTTGTAAAAAAATGTTGATTAAGGAAATAGAAATGCGTTATTTTAAAAAATGCTGTAGGCCAGATTGTTTGATTTTGTTGAAAAGAATGAGATTGTTTTTGTGCTTGGGACAACTTGTCGGTTGGGTTAATTTTTGCGGTATGGATTGAAAAAGTGAAATAATAGTTTTGGCATGGTTATATGTTGTAGTTAATTTTCGGTGTGTCATAATTAAATGGTCAACACCATTTATTTCTACATATCCCCATACACCTTTCCCTCTTCCCAATTTCTTTATTCTTTCAATTTAAACTTTCAAATTCCACCTTCACACCTCATCAATCCCCAACCATTCTTATCTACCAATCACATTCCACTTTTCAATTTCCCCTTTTTCTATTTAACCCATTCATCATCTTCTCCATTTTCTTCATCCAAATTCTCCACCTATCTTTTCCCCAAATCCTTGTAGAAATCAAATGGAAATATTTTGAAAATCTTCATCCATTACACCATCTCACTCACTTTCCATCTCTTAA